>JAHLJT010000631.1:202788407-203290264 GCA_031308135.1 Acheta domesticus | reverse complement strand
GGCCACGGATGTTAGTCCCAGGGACCCAGAGCCGGCAGTAGCTCGAAGCCATCGTCAGAGATGGACCCGGGATGAATTAAAGGAGGTGATGTGGTGCTTTTACTATGCAAAAGCGAAAAATGGGGGCTCAGAAATAGAAGTTTTCAAGGTATGGAGAGAGCGGAACCCAGATATGAGACCTACCCTAGACTCAAAGAAGCTTGCCAGTCAACGACGATACATACTCAGCAGTGGAAAATTCACAGCAGAACAACTTGCTGACATTGAGAGAAATGCGGAGTATGTACTTCGCTCGAACAATCCACATGACGAACATGTAGAACTTGAAAATGATGATCCCGTGGAAGGTTCATCTCTTTCCAGTGAAACACACGTCAGTGGTGAAAATTCATCTGGCAATGAATTACACGATAAGGACATGATGCGAAATCTCCTTCGGCGCGAGATAGAAAGAGTTAGTCAACTTCCGTTTGAATCTCGCGAACCGTTGAGGAGAATATACGAAAATGCCAAAGCTAAAAGAGTGATAGAAACAGTGAATTCTGTCTTAAATGAGGTGGTACAGACCCCAGGCAGAGATCTAGATATTACTGAAATCAATCACATCATATATGCAACTGGATATCTAGTATCTCAGATAATTTTGGGGCCAGCCAAGAACACCGACGGCCGACAGCAAAACAGAGTAAACAGCTCTGTACCCCCATGGATGAACAGAATTATGAAACGGATAGCCGACACCCGGCGTGAAATATCACTCTTAGCTGAGGCATCTTCTAAATCAACGCACACCTCTAAAGTTCAACGAAAAATATTCAATGTTGAACAAAAATACCAAATTGAAAATGACACCAGCAGGCTAATGGTAGTTGAGAAGCTAAAAGAGAAAATTCAAGCATGGGCTCAACGAATTAGACGTTACAAACGTAGAATAGATTTCCGTGTACAGAACCGGTTGTTTGAAACAGACGCGAAGAGATTCTATCGCAATCTGACTCAAAAACCGAATGGCAAGCTGTTACTCCTTCAAAAGATGACGTCGAAGCATTTTGGGCAGGAATCTGGGAGGAGAGCAGATCCTACAACAAAGACGCATCTTGGCTTCAATCTGAAGTTGATGCTGCCGATGAACTTGTAGAAACAGTGGAAGATGTTCACCAATTCTCGGAAGAGGACCTCTTCCAAGCAATTAAGAACATGGGAAACTGGAATCCCCGGGATTGATAAGATCCAGATTTATTGGATTAAGAAATTAACAGCAATACATTCTCATCTAGCAAAGGCTGTTAATAAAATTTTAGAAAACCCAAAGGAACTCCCGGAATGGCTCACACGCGGCATCACGTATTTGCTACCCAAAGCGGGAGACAGCTCTTTGGCGAAGAACTACAGGCCAATTACTTGTCTGCCAGTACTGTACAAAGTTATAACTGCAGCCATAGCTGACAAAATGTACAGACATCTAGAGAAGAATCATCTAATGCCAGCTGAACAAAAAGGATGTCGTAAAGGCTCTTATGGCTGTAAGGAAATCTTGCTACTGAATAAAGTCATCTTGAATGATGTAAAGAAACGAAAACGTAATTTGAGCATGGCTTGGATTGACTACCAAAAGGCCTTTGATAGTGTACCACACGATTGGATTTTGAAGACCCTGGAGATCTATCGATTTCATCCTAGACTTATTGAATTTTGCAAGGCTAGTATGAAGTCGTGGAGTACCAGGTTACTAATACACAGCGGAAAGGAAGCAGTAGAAACCAGAAGTATTCAGATTAACAGGGGTATTTTTCAAGGAGATTCACTATCCCCTCTGCTGTTTTGCATTAGTTTGATCCCACTATCGAGACAGTTGTCGCAAGCTGACTTTGGTTACAAGCTCCATGGTGATGAAAGGCCAGTATCACATTTGTTTTACATGGATGATCTGAAAGTGTTTGCTAAGAATGAAGCGATTCTCTCCCAAATGCTGTCTGTCGTGAATGACTTTAGCAATGACATCTGCATGAAGTTTGGTCTTGACAAGTGTGCAAAAATCAATTTAAAAAGAGGGAAACTCACAACGTCTGAGAACATTGAAATTGATACGCACACTGTGATTCAAGATCTTGAGCCAGGTAAAACTTACAAATATCTGGGCATTGAAGAATGTGAGACCATCTCGAACGACACAATGAAAGAGAGAATTCGCAGGGAGTATTATAGGAGAGTGAGACTGGTCCTGCAGTCCGCTCTGAATTCCAGGAATAAAATATCTGCAATAGGTAGTTTGGCGGTACCTGTAGCCGAATACAGTTTTGGACTAGTGGACTGGACTGAGCAAGAAATTCGCACCATGGATCGAAAAACCAGAAAACTGCTAACAATGCATCATGTTTCCCACCCTCGAGCTGATATACATAGACTTTATGTGTCACGTAAGGAAGGAGGAAGAGGCCTCAGACAAATTGAGGCCTCCTGGCACAACGCAATAGTCGGGTTGGGAAAGTATGTAGTCAGCCATCAAGATGACCCTCTAATGAGGCAGGTCATGAAATCTGACCGAAGAATGGGAAACAGAGGCATTGTTAGTGTAGCAAGAAGCATTGCGAAGAAAACTAGGCAAGACACGTCGAATAACACAGACACTGAACTTCTGATGCTGCTAAACATGAAGTGTGAGACACAAAAAATGTTAAAGAAATCGTGGAGAGACAAACCACTCCACGGACAATACCTAAAAAGAATGGACAAGGTGCAGATCAATAAAGATCAATCATTTATGTGGCTTAAAAGGGGAAGAATGAAGCCAGAATCGGAAGCACTTGTAATAGCTGCCCAAGATCAGGCCTTGAGAACACGACATTATGATAAAGCGGTTCTCAAAATTTCCCAAGATGATAAATGCCGCATTTGCCAGGAGCAAGTAGAAACCATTGATCATATTGTCTCAGCTTGTCCAATCCTAGCAAAGACCGAATACTTGAAAAGACATGACAGGGTGTGTAGCTACCTCCACTGGCAGATCTGTACCGCCCTCGAAGTTCCAAACACATGCCCCAAGTGGTACGAACACTCACCGAAACCGGTGACGTCTGTTGGATTGTGTACGATATTGTACGACCAACAAATTCAAACTGATCGCACGATAGCGGCAAACAAACCGGATATAGTTATCCGGGATTTGGAGAAAAAATCGTGTTTACTTGTCGATGTTGCTGTACCTTGCGATCAAAACGTCGTTACCAAGGAGGCAGAGAAACGTCTTAAATACAAGAGTTTGGAAATCGAGATCAGCCGAATGTGGGGCGTAAAAGCACAGGTCGTCCCGATAGTTATCGGAGCTCTGGGATTTGTTCCGCAAAATTTGAGTAAGAACTTGTCTAAACTCCCAGGTAATTCAAAAGACTGGGAAGTGCAAGAAATTGCTTTATTTGGAACAGCCCACATTTTGCGCAAAGTATTGTAGAGGCACCGATAGTCCCTAGATCTGCTCCTTAGGTAGCTGGTTGCAACCTGGAGTAGATTTTATATTCAGCCGACTCATAACATCTTTAGTCGTGATGTAATGGAATAATAATAATAATAATAATAATAATAATAATAATAATAACGGGATGATGTATCATCAGCGTTGATTGTAGCAGAATATTTAAGGGATTTAAGATTTTTCGACGAAGTTTACTGGCTAAATTCTCAGTGGCTATTGCCGCTGCCGCATCTCTGAGCTGGATTGGCGTGAGTCCGACGGTGGCTGTATTATAGCTAGCTGCTAGTTTCAGTCGCTGTCTTGAGAAGACTTCCAGCAGCCGGCTGCACTGATCGCTAGTTTTCCGTGGTTTCTCTTATCAACACCAAACGAATGCCGGTGCAGCACCTTAATATAAGGACCTAACAAACAGCCCACGGACCGCGCGCGATCTTTCCTTCATCCTCCATCTTCCCTTACATACGCTTACACGCACATGCACTACAGTGCCACGTACGGGAAGACCAGCGATTATCACCAATTAGAATGGTTGTTCGGGGCCATGGCAATCACCCATACCCAAATGGAGAGACGTCTAAGGATTCATAAGGCCTCGGAAAAAGAGTCGTGCCCGGGGAGCACAGGGGCGTGTCTGGAGTTGGCGCTGGACGACAGTACCTCTCTAAAGCTGGCTAGCCACCTATAGCGGACCAGAATAATCTATATGCCATAATACTACAATTACTTACTCGAAATGATCATAATTTTAAATTAATTACGCCAGACATATTCTAAAAACTCGAGGGTCAGCTAGCTTCAGTCTGAGCTAGCTAGCCACGCAACAAAATAGAGCAAAAAAAACTAGAAAAATTAAACAATAAAGTATTAATTCATTACTATTTAATTACTCCATTTTAACATCATTTCAACAACAATATTGTTTAAACAAATTTAAAATTATACAAAAACACACAAAAAT
Organism: Acheta domesticus; assembly: GCA_031308135.1. Lineage (NCBI taxonomy): Eukaryota > Metazoa > Arthropoda > Insecta > Orthoptera > Gryllidae > Acheta > Acheta domesticus. The sequence goes on along the minus strand of JAHLJT010000631.1, from coordinate 203,285,837 downwards.
GAGAAAAACAAAAATTTTCCTTACCAGCGAATACTAAATACTTCTGGCGATTCCTTCAAACATTCCTTTTTAAAAAAATAATTTGTTTAAATTAATTACTCCGGACAGTTGTTAAAATAATCGCAAAGATTTGAACTAAAAACTCCTGCTACCGTCCCAAATTCAAAAATCATAAAATATAATCTACCGGCGGACCACGTTTTATTAACAGTAATTTGTTAATATACTTATATGTATTAACTAACGGCTCACGAATAAATTACTGCATTCAATTGTTTATAATGAGCCTGAAGCATCACAAGGACATATCACGTTATCTTTTAAACAAATAATCCACAGAAAAAACTATTGGCGGAATACAGATATTGGTCTTGGGCTCATTACCGGATATCCATGAATAGAAACAATTGTTTATATTAATTACGTGCCGAAATGCTCTAAAATGGGCATAACTTTTGCACAAAATCGCATTTTCTACAAAAAAAATTTCGGCGCAGTAATTAAATAAACAAAATGTATCTAATTCAATGGATATCTGGTAATGAGCCCTAGACCATATTTCTGTATTCCGCCGAATAGTTTTTTTTTTTCTGTGGCATATTTGTTTAAAAGATGAACGTGAGTATGTCCTTGTGATGCTTCAGGGGCTCCATTATAAACAATTGAATGCAGTAATTAATTCGTGAGCCGTTTTGTTAATAAATATGAAGTATATTAAACAAATTACTGTTAATAAAGCTGTGGTCCGCCGGTAAGATTATATTTTATGATTTTTTGAAATTTGTGACGGTAAGCAGGAGATTTTTAGTTCAAAGCTGCTTTGCGATTTTTTTTAACAACTGTCCGGAGTAATTAATTTAAACAAATTATTTTTTTAAAAAGGAATGTTTGAAGGAATCGCCAGAAGTAATTTAGTATTTCGCTGGTAAGGAAAAGTTTATATGATTTTTTTCATTTTTGTGTGTTTTTGTGATAATTTTAAATTTGTTTAAACAATTTGTTGTTGAAATGATGTTAAAATGGAGTAATTAAATAGCTAATTAATTAATACTTTATTGTTAATTTTTTCTAGTTTTTTTTTTTGCTCTTTTTTGTTGCTGTGGCTAGCTAGCTTCCAGACTGAAGCTAGCTGACCCTCGAAGTTTTTAGAATATGTCTGGCGTAATTAATTTAAAATTATGATCATTTAAGAGTAATTAATAGTTGTAATTGATGGCATATAGATTATTGTGGTCCGCTATAGGTGGCTAGCCAGCTTTAGAGAGGTCACGACAGTGGGCGATCCGCCAATGGCCTGATGTGGTCTCAGCAAGCATCGGTCTCCCAAAAAGCTAATGCTGATAATAAAGGAAGCCAATCTGCATCAAGAGCTTCACCTAGCCTGAGTGCTACGCAGGTCTTTCAGCCAGCGCTCACTCAAGCAGAACTGCCACGACAGCGCAAGAAATGGACTAGTGATGTTAATGAAACCATTGTGCGCATCTACTACCGAGTCACAAATTTGGACACCGATGTGACCGGTTACAGGCAGAGATTATTTTCTGAATTTACGTTGATTTTCCCCAATTTTCCTGTTAACGAACAAAGATTAGCTGATCAATATAGAGCTATTCTCCGCTGCAACTTAATCCCGAAAGAACGCCTTGAGATCATTAAAGAAGAAATCCGGAAGGAACTACTAACTAACCAAACCTCCATGTCACTTATGAGGGACGAGGACGAAGGAACATCACGTGCGGAAGAAAGTTCAACTTCTTTCCCAGAATCTGCTAACACGATGCAGTATAATGAGGACGAGGGATTTACTGAAGCTTTGAAGGGAGAAATGGAACTAGCAATTATTCAATTCCAAGGTACCAATCCTTTAATGCGACCAGCCTTAAGGAAGCTAAATTCCTCAAAGAAGTTAGCACAATTGATAGAAATAATGAATTGTGAGATTCTTCCTGATTATGTCCGTAAGTCACAAGATCTAGAAACGCTGCACATGGTTATATACTCTGCTGCAATTATAATTGTAAGAACACTGGGAATCAGTAATGAATATACACCAGGATCCTCACGAAGAGTACCTCAGATGCCGAAGTGGGAATTACGTATGTTTAGAAAAATTGAAAAACTTAGGGGTGACATTGCAAGATTAAACATCTATATTGAAGGTTGTAGGTCTCCTAAGCTACTAAGAAAAATGACTGGAATTTTAAGGCAATGTATGTCACATTCTAATCGAGACGAGAATACTACTATGCAGCAGTGCCTTGACACACTGAAACAGAAATTGTCTGTTGTAACAGCTCGCCTGTCCAGATACAGAAAGAGTAGAAATCGCAGAAAAGATAATTTCCTGTTCACTACAAAGGAAAAAAAATTCTACCAGACCATGGAAAATAAAGAATCTACAGACTCAGAAACTGTCTACCCTACTCGGCAAGAAATTGAAAAATTTTGGAGCAATCAACTTGCAACTTCCACAGACTTCAATACTGAAGCTTCCTGGATTAAACAGAACAAAACCGTTCCAGTAAAATTCAACTTATGCAGTTACATGAAATTTCCACCACGACATTAGAATTGTGATTAAAAGTACATTCAATTGGAGAGCTCCTGGACCTGATGGTATCCATAATTTCTGGTACAAAAGATTCCCCTGTGTCCACATGCGGCTAGCTGAACTAATCAACTCTGTAGTAAAAGAGCCGAGTAAAATGCCAACATTTCTTACACAAGGTATTACCTATTTGACGCCTAAAGATGCACATAATCTTCAGGACCCATCTAAATACCGCCCAATCACGTGTCTTCCAACACTGTATAAGATCATCACATCATGCCTTTCGCAAATTATTACTACCCATTGTGAACAAAACAACATTTTAGCGGAAGAGCAAAAGGGATGCAGAAATGGTTCTAAAGGTTGCAAAGAACAACTAATAATAGACTCAGTTGTATGTAACCTGACGTCTAAGAAGAATAGAAATCTGTATATGGCGTATGTGGATTTTAAAAAAGCCTTCGATTCTGTTCCCCATGATTGGCTATTAGCGGTGCTTCGGCTTTACAAAGTCAACTCGTCTGTGATCACGTTCCTGCAACATGTGATAACTACCTGGAGAACGAACATACACTTGAAAACACCTACTCAAGCCACTGAGACTGATATCATCCCTATAAAACGTGGTATTTTTCAAGGTGATTCACTAAGCCCACTATGGTTTATTTTATGCATGAACCCCTTGTCCAATATGCTAAACGCCACAGAATACGGATTTACGATCAAATCAGGAATGAAAGTATTACATCGCATTAACCATCTAGCGTATATGGACGATGTAAAGCTGTATGCATCAACTAAGACACAGCTCACGTATCTCCTGAAAACTGTGGAAAGATTTTCGAACGACATAAGGATGCACTTTGGACTGGACAAATGCCGAGCAGTGAGTTTGGTTAAAGGAAAACTGCAAAATACTGCATACGACCTTGAGACCTGTGGTAGAATATGCGGTTTAGAAGCTGAAGAAACATACCGATATCTGGGAGTTGAACAAGCTAGGCGCATTGATCACACCAGAATAAAGAATGAACTAACCACCGAATTTGTCCGGAGAGGAAGAAGAATTTTAAAAACTGGACTTAATGGAGGGAACACTTCAAAAGCTGTTAACACTTATGCTGTGCCCATCTTGGGATACTCTGCGGGAATAGTGTCATGGAGTATCACAGACATAAAGAATATTCAACGAACATTAAGGGTGCTACTATCAAAAAACTTTAAGCATCACCCTCGAGCCTCTGTTGAACGTGTGACCATCCCACGACGTCTTGGCGGTAGAGGCTTCACTGACATTAACACCATGATCTGCAAGCAAGTTGAGAGCCTCAGAAAGTTCTTCCACGAGAAATCTACCGTATCCAAGCTACACGCAGCAGGTTGTGCAGTAGACGAATGGACACCATTAAAGTTATGCCAGTCAGACGTAAACCTTACGGCACTCAGTATCCAGCAAAAACTTGATGCGTGGATGGCAAAGCCTATTCACGGAAGACATCCAAATGAGGTCGGCCAAGCACATGTCGATACACTGTCGTCGAACTACTGGTTCATCTCAGGGCAGATCTTCCCTGAAACTGAAGGATTTATGGTTGCCATTCAAGATCAAGTAATTCCAACACGAAATTACAGAAAATATATACTGAAAGACCCAAGTGTGAACGATGACCGCTGTCGATTCAGTTGTGGACAAATTGAATCAATACAGCACATTACATCAGGCTGCTCACATATAGCTGGATCAGAATACAGGAACAGGCATGATGCAGTAGCAAAAGTAATCCACCAAGAATTGGCCCAGAAGTACCAATTATCATCCGAAGCACGAGTTCCGCACTATGTGTATAACCCGGAGAATGTGTTGGAAAATCAGTCTTATCGACTGTACTGGGACAGAACGATTCTCACAGACAGAACTGTCATCTGCAATCGACCTGACATTGTTCTGTTCAATAAAGAAAGCAGGCAAGTCGACATTATCGATGTCTCAATTCCAAACACAAACAAGTATGTGGATCTCTCAGAATCTATCATCCAACAATGGAATGTTTGCAAAGTGAGAATCATTCCAATTATAGTATCAAGTACTGGAGCCATCCCGAAGACCATGCATCAAAGTCTCAAGGAATTAGATCTTCCTGAAAACCTATGGAAGCTTATGCAGAAGGTTACTATCATCTCAACTGCCAGAATCGTCAGAAAATTTGTAGGAAATGAACGTGAATAATTACATTCAAAATTATAACCATAATTTGTATTGTGATTATGTCAATCTGTACAATTTATGTAGTCACCGTAAAGATACGAGATAATAAAGTAATAATAATAATAATAATAATAATAATAATAATAATAATAATAATGGTAGTGATAATGAGAGTGAAAATACTGTACTACTGTTACTATTAGAATACTATAGTAGTAATACTATTAGGTGGTCATAGTAGTCGTCACTTGATAATGATAATGGTAGTTAGAATACTAATGATCTAAATGTAGCATTATACTTTCGCTTGAATGCTAAATGACAATCATGATAATTCCACTTTGACTGCTGTGCAATGCCAATTTTGCGGCGTGGCGAGTCGTACCTCTGATGTTGGCGGGCGCGAGGAAGGGCAGCTGCAGCGGGTGCAGGAGCGCGTCGGCGAACCAGAGCGCGGCGTGGCGGCCGGCGGGCAGGTCGCGCAGGGCGCGCACCGCCAGTCGCCCGCGCACCACCTGCAGCTGCAGCGCCGCGCTGGGGCAGTCGCGCGCCAGCGCCACCCGCCGCACCCACGCGCCGTCTTCAGCGCCCTCCGCCGGCGCCAGCTCCCCAGCCGCGCCCACCGCCAGACGCAGCTACACAACACAAAAAGCGCAAAAGCACGCTCGATTGTTCGGCTCAAAGTACAATGCGATTTTAGGGTGCTTCAACTTTATATATCCCGTATATACAAGTGTCCCATTTAACTTGACAAATCAAAATAACTCGAAATATATGCAACGTACAAAAAAATGTCAAAGGTAAAAAATCCATATCTCAAATGGGGACATCTGTCAGACCTAAAATCAAACTTCCACGGTCACCCCTTGAGGGTGAGGTGGGAGCCAACTTTGAAATCTTAAATGGGAACCCCCACATTTTATTGCAGATTCGAATTCTACACTAAAAATACACAAGTTTGGTTTGAAACATTTTTTGATCGAGAGAGGATCGATTATTTGTATTCATGTACGTCCAGCGCCTTCAAATCTCCCCCGTTGATTTAACAACTTTAAATCAAATTCTTTAATGAAAAAATGGGGGAAATTTCCATTTAACATTTCAAAGTTGCCTCCCCCACCCCTAGGAGGCGGGGGAGGGAGATTTAATTTTAGGTCAGCCAGATTTTCCCATTGGAGATATTAATTTTTTGCCTTTGACATTTTTTGTACGTTGCATATTTTTCGAGTTATTTTGATTTATCAAGTTAAATGGGACCCCCTGTGTATATACTGTCGGAGCAGTGCCCGGACAAACGAGCCGCGAACCGCGAGCGATTTTCCCTCCTCTCCGTGGTACGATCCTCTCCCCATTGCCGCTCGTGTATGTACTACATACATGTCGGGAGCTTAAAAAGTGTTTTCTCATGTTAATCTGTAACGATGGGAAATGGTGTTGATAATACATTACATTTTTTTAAGCAAACAAGATTAGTGTAGGGACGTTCTGAAATAACATGTTGAAAATAAAAACTAGTGCTTCTATAAAAGCACGTACTTTTGCGCGTAATTTGTAACTGCTATGCAATATTATAATACTACATGAACCTGCAAGTCTTTCCAACCTGCAACAATTTTTTCTCCGCGCTGGGATTCGAAGGTCCCTAGAGTCGCCAGGTATGTTACCTCTTACTCCACTAGCTAACCTCAACCTTATTGACTCTTAAAAAAATGAACATTTGAATTTGCAATTTTCAAAAATTTGGAAATGTTAATTTACGATATTTCAAGATCAGTATTAGTATTAAAGAAATTCAATTAAGCAAACTCAATCTTCAGGTATTGTAGTTTTGCAATTTTTTGTTTGCAGATTTTCAAAAATACAGAGAGATTGCCGAAAATGGGACATGCGTCGTTTTTAAGCGTTACTTGCTGTATCAAAATAAAAAAATAATAAAGAAAAAATTGGAGACGTTTTTAAGAAAAAAATTGTTAACTGTTTCAAGCAAAAATTACTTATTTAAAACAGAATGCATATGACATTAATATAAAGATCTATTTTTGGAACAGATTTCATTAAGGAAAAAGTCTCTACAACAATTTTATACTTTTGTAGTGTTAAATTTTTTCAATTTTCGAAATTACAGAATTTTCTCCGAAAACGGGAATTGCACCTTTTGCTCTATCGCAGGAAAAAAATTCAAAACGTTTTTGATAAAATAATTGTTTAAAAATGGCCTGCCTTTCTCACAAAATTACACGAAACTACTCCACTTTTCGCAGAATTGTACACCATATTTAAATAATTTGCATTATTTGAAAAACAGATTTTCTTAAGTAAAAATCTCTCTTATTAATATTATAGTTGTAGATCGACGCCAAAACAATTTTTATCTTTGCAATTTTCAAAAATTATAGATTACAACGAAAATGAGATCTGAGGCATTTTTGCGACATTCGCTCATTTTGAAAAAAATGTGTGATAAAAATGGAGGCATTTTCGAATCAAATTTACTTTAATAAATTACAAAATATTAGAAATTAGCTTATTGAAAGGAAATTTACTCTAAAAAATCAAATTTTGAAGTACAGACATTTAAGTAGCTAAAAATCTGAAAAGTGATGTTAATGGACCCCACGAATAAATACAATCTACAAAAAATAAACATAGATGAACACTCGTTTTGGGATACCGAACAACACGTTACAAACACTTAAGCGCAAAATTTCGACGAAATGCAGGACAGTATTGTCGTATTTAAGATATTGTCTCTGACACATTGAATTTCTGCGCTTCTTTACAAAGTGGAACTTACAAAATGCACAGTAATGTAGACTGACCTTATAGAAACCATTAACCATTACTAAAATAAGTAATGAATATATTTTTTAATTCAGACTTAAAAACAATAATCGATTTTGATGGAGATGGAACGAGCATAAGGTTAATTCTGAGATCAGAATATTTTTTCTAAAGCATTCGAAATATTTACAATTCGCATACAACGCATTCATATTGGTGATTTGAACCTACATCAAAAGACCTCAATGAACTCAACGCAGCAATGCAGCAATGGTAGGCTTCCGCGGCTAGAGACTTGCGAAGACACGAGGATGTCTGGGAGACACCGCTTCGAGTGATGCCGACGTTTTGACCGTCATATCGTGATCTTCAAGACAGGAGTACCAAAGAAGCTCCGGCCCTGAAGAAGACCACGATATGACGATCAAGACACGGCCGTCGACGCGGCGTGACCCTGACAGTCGAGAGTCCTTCACGTCCCCTAGCGCATGGTCGCGAGTACTCACGGGCGAGGCGCAGCGAGCGTCGTCCGGCGGCGCGCAGAGGTCGGCCGGGGCGAGCGGGGCGGAGGTGGCGCCCCGCGGGATGAAGCAGGCGGCGCACGCGCGCTCCTCCGGGCGCGTGTCCGCCCCGCGCGCCGCCGCCCCCGCCCCCGCCACCGAGGGCAGGCGGCTCAGGTGCGGCGGCACGATGGGGAACATGGCGGGCACGCGCGGCCGGGGCAGCTCGTCCCGCGCCGCCTCCACCGTCATCCCTCGTGCGCAGGCGCGCGCGCTGGCCGGCGCTGGAGGGAGTGTGGACGGTGACGCGCTCAGGTGTGGATGCTCCGTTGAGTTCTCTCAAGTCTTTCCGTGGATTCTTTGTCGTCTGGGCTTGGGCACTCTGAGAAATCGTTGCGATTAGAAGTGACAGTATCTTGATTGCTTCACCGTTGACTTTTCACCGAGATTTACAAGTTCTCTTTAATAGTGCAGTGGAAGCAGCGTGTATTGGGTATGAAGCCGATGGCGCTGAGTCGAGGGCGTCCGGAAGGAGCAAGTCGCCGCCGCGTGCCGGGGTGTCGAGGCGTCTGCTGGTGCGCCGGTGGCCGGTGCTGGCACTGCCACTGCTGTTGCCGGTGCGAGGGGCGCGCACCGACTGGTCCCGGCAGCGCTCCGCCCCCGGGGCACCTTGCAGCCTCGGCCGCCGCAGCCACCGCCCCCGGGGCGCAAGTGCACCCCCGGAGGGGCGGGCGCGTCGCCCCTCCCCCCCGTCTGATCCGCGCGGAGCCGCCACCTTGCGCGCCGCGCGCGGAGAATAGCTTTATCCCGACGACGGCGGGGCGGAGTCAGCTGCTGCAAACAGCGGAGCCTTTGTGCCCGCTGACCACGTGGTCGTTCTCACGCGCCCCGCCCCCGGCACTCGCGCGCTGCCGCGGGTGTCGCCCCGCCCCTCGTGGCGGTGGCGGTGGCGGCGGGGCGGCGGCGGCGGCTATGGTGGTGGTGGTGCTGACGGCGGTGGCTGCGATGACGACGATGGCGGTTGTGGTGGTGACTGCGGTGGCGGCGGCGGTGACGACGTTGATGGCGGCGGTGGCAGCGGCGGTGGCGGCGGGCGGGTGATGGTGACGGTGGTGGCTGGCGGCGACGTTGACGGTGGCACGGGGGTACTGGCACGGCGGTGGCGCGACCCGTGGCCGGCTGGCGAAATACAGAGAGCGTCCACCAGATGGGGGCTGTTGGGTGCAAGTGGCGCGGGTTGCTTATGGGGTGGCGAGGGCTGATGGCAGCCTGCGGTGCGTGCAACGCGTGCGTAGCTAATCGTTTACTGCGTGAACGGGGCGCCGATGGCAAAGCCCGACGAACTCTGGGGATTATTGGGAAATACAGAAATTCATTATGTGGAGATTCAACTTGCTTTACCATCTCTTGTAAACCAGATAATACCAATCATAAACGTTAATGAAATAATGAAGTATTGAAAAGAAGGGTGACTGTAATACAGGTTGCAATGCATTTAGTTCCTTAGTTTCATTTGGGGACAAATAAAATCTCAAGGTATGGCTATTTTCTATTTGTCACTCGTTGGCTATTTTCAAGCTTTCCTAAATTTTCGTCAGAAAAAAAAACAATATTATTTATAATTGCACAATTTTACTATCGATACAGAGCACACCAATCTGTTTGTCTTCACCATCTTTTAATTAAAAGACCAGAGCATTTAGCACTATCCGTGCCGAAAGTTCCAAGAAAAAAAATGTCGATTGAGCGTTTCTGAAAATGTTCGTTTATGATCTTATGTTCACAGAAAACGTTTGCGTTTTTGTGAAACATCATCAAAATCATTAAAGCACTTATACTCACAAATACAATAATATACAGGTTGTCCGGGGAGGAAACGTCGAAACTTCGAAAATAAGCTCTTAAGATAATTCTAAGCATATTTTGTCTAATAAACTACGTGGATATTCCGAATAGTTGAGCCGTTATAAGCACTCAAATGTTGGTTTGAAAAATTTGATTTCTAGGCAAACATTTGCATTATGAAAGCATAGGAACACTCCATAAACACAGAAATTGTTTATTATTTACAAAAGAAATGAATATATTTGTTCAGAATGAAAAATTAACAAGAAATAAAAAAGCACCCAATTTACACAATTCTACTGCTTTTTAATTTCTCGCTTAATTTTTCTGTCTGAACAAATATATTCATTTCTTTTCTAAATAATAAACAATTAACATGTTTCTGGAGTGTTTCTATGCTTCCATAATGCAAATTTTTGCCTAGAAATACTTTTTTCAAAATAACTTTTGAGTGCTCATTGCGGCCCAACCATTCGGAATATCGACGTACGTTATTAGACAAAATGTGCTTAGAATTGTCTTAAGAGCTTATTTTCGAAGTTTTGACGTTTCCTCCCGGACATCCTGTATAAAAACTGCCCGTAATGTAAATATTAACATGAAAGATATATGAAAAAACCTACATCAAAATAGCATTGGTAACACGTCATTCAGTACATTTAGCACTATCCATACCAAAAGTTTAAGAAAAAATGCAGATGTTTTTGAGAAACTTTTTTTGAAATTGCCCTTATTTCAGGCAAAATTACTGGAAGGAAACTACTAATCTTTTTGAAAAAATTGTACTTTACGTCATTTAGAGCTAAATTTAAAGCATAGATTTCATTTAGAAATGATGTCCTCTTTCATTTGTTGTAAAAAGACACCGAAAAACATGTTAAACTTTTCCAATTTTCTAAAATTCAGAGAATTCAACGAAATCAGATACTTTATCAACATACTTTCCTTAGTCCGAAAAGGAAATGTCCAAAAATTTGGAGCCGTTTTAGAGAAAATTAAAAAAAAATGTTCTTGAATACCCCCAAAACAAAATATCCGCCGGTCGTAACTCTAGCGCACCGCGACATGAAGAGGCTGCGACATTAAGGAACATCAGTTTTGGAAAAAATCCTATTAGCCATAAGTATTTTAGCCACTTATTCACACGCAGACGGGCTGACGGATATCCGATTTGCGGTAAATCAGTTTCTCGGAACACAGACCCATAAAACTTTGATCTGTCTAAACATCATGTTAGAGCAGGGTTCATTACACGTTTCGGTACGTAGAGCCACGGCCTGTTACTCCTCAGCGGGCAGCCGGGGCCCATCGTAAGCACTATGAGAAATTCAAGTGTCAAACGCCGGAGTTTGAGAAATTCAACGGTGGCGATTAGCGCTCCACACTGAACGTGATTTTGTCCATAGTCACCCGTGTTCCATTTTTAATCGCAAATACCAAAACAGCTTTTACCATTGTATACGAATAGTTATTGTCACCTCCACTAACATAAGATAACAAAAATTAAACGAATAATTCGGGCAAGGAAAGAATTTCACCAAATACCATTGAGAAAGTTTGCGACAGTAATAATATTACTGAATATTGAATTGTCAAAAATCATGTAAACATTTTATCTAGGGACTTATACTGCCATCAAACTACCAAAAAGTTCCCATTATTACTCTTGAGAAATCTTACATTGTAAATCTGTCTACATTTTTAAGACCTTTTTCTCGCACAATGCATTCAATATTTGGCCCAAATGATTTGAGCGCAACTTAACTTCAAGACGCGCAAGGACATTTATCAAGTTGTAATCTGAGAGAGCTTCTCAGTTGCGATGTAAAAATGTTCATACTAGAAAAAATTTCTCACAAACATGTATATAGACTCAAAGATACTTAAAATTTGGGCAGCATGCTTGTGTAACTTGGGAAACTGTTTCTCGGGAACATTTTTGTAAAAATGAAGTGCATTTTCCTTGCGCTGGAATTTGCCTTTCAAATCTGTATCATTTTGAAGATATAATATTTCCAATTGTAAATCGGATTTACGCTGTCAACATTCAAATTGGTAAAGCAAAAACTTCGATACCTGATTCTAAATCAGAAATTTCATGAAATCTATTTTCAAATTATATGTTCTTCATCGGTGTACTGTCGTAGTTAGCTGTGTGATTCATCGTGTAATGACTTTTTTATAATACACTCTTTAACGGTTTAAACGGTTTATGGCAAACCAACCATTTTTAAATTATCTCCAGTTTTTGAGAAAAAATAGTTCTTCCCATTTATTTTTAATAATTACCTGACTATTATTACGAGTGCCACTTGCTTCCTCTTCCACGACTACAAATTTTGTAATATCACCGTGTGTGAAACTGAGCTGTCCACCTTATCGCTTCTACCTCTCAACCCCCCCCCCTCCCTCGCCAAGTAGGCGTTACTCTCGCTCCCGTTGCAACTCCGGCCATCCGCTTCGTCCATAGCCGACGGCTCTTTGCTCCCGAATCGCCTTTCTGATGAGCCCTGTGTTAGAGGGAGTAATTTCCTACATATAGGAACAAAATGTATCCACTTTTCCGAGTCTGAAGACCGAAAATTGGCATTTAGGTCGAGGTTTTACTGTTCTGTAATATTCTTAAAATAATATTACCGTTTTACTATTAGGAAACCGAAAAATTAAGAAAATGTCAACAAAATGTACTTTGGGCGGCGATAAGTGATAGCTGGCAAGAATATGGTCAAGTCCGAATAGCTAGCCGAGCCCAAAGGACTGGGTCTTCGGACGTATCAAAAGAACACTGCGGACACGAATGGATTAGAATGTATCAAAAGAACACTGCGGACACGAACGTTCATGGAAAGATATGAGTGGCGCTGTGTATTACTATTATTTCCAAGAGTAAATAGCTAAAGTCCTGTCTGGTAATAAACTAAAGGGAAAGTCTGTGCCATTCTGTAGCACCACTAGTTACTTTCTCGTATACATACGTATATACAGAATAATATACGTAGTTTAGGGAAAGTTATGTAATCCTGCGCAAAAAGACAGAATTTTCGAATACTGATAACGAAAAAGTAGATAAATCCAGTGCTCAATTAAGATTTTTTTAATTTGCAGAAAAGCGGCGTGAAATTTTATTTCTTTTCTTCCGGAGTTGTCAGATCCAAAGACTTGACACATGTTTCTCTATGTATGTTGACTCGCTGAATACGAATATGGCAGGATTTCGCTCCAAGCAACACAGAATTTCTTGACATTCTTGTTTCGGTTCTTCTTGTTTCAAGCAACACATTGACATTCTTGTTTCGGTCAAATGTTTGTGACATAACCAACAGTACTTATGCACTTGGTATGGTGTCACATCATATCTACTAATCAACAAACGGTCATTTTAATCTTATTCAAAATATTTTAGTCTTTTGTTTATCGCTCACATTTCATACTCTGTTAATTTAAGTCAATATACGAGTACATTTAGGGGCAAGGCATTTATGGATGAGGAAAACTTTTTTTTTTTGAAAACGTGAATTAACTAATGGTACTACAACAACACTAGCGGATTCTGTTTTACATGTACCTGTGTTTTCGTAATCAGGAGTGATTCAGTGATATTTCCCAATCAGTATTCAGTTATAATATTGCATTGAAAGAGCTGGGAAATAATACACTCCCTACAGTGATTATATTAGTATTTTTAACAAATTAATTTATATCTTGGACAAGTTGAAGCATTTGTAAGAAAACTAGGAGGACTAAGGCCTTACAATCTGGAAGTTGAAGGCCACAAAGAACCATTTCTCACACCATTCACTATCGTCCACGTTGTTTAAAAATCTGAAAAAAATATATGTTGTAGAATGTTAGAAGGTAAATTCTATGGGAAAAAACTGAGACAGTACTCGGACGTTATCATGTCGGAAATAAATTTCAAAAAAGTTTGTTTATTTTTTTCAACTTGAATTTGGCGTCAAAATTGGTTGACTTACTTTTACTTGGTTTCCACTTTTGCTTTATTTTAAATTTATCTATTTTTCTCTGTATCTGCAATTTTTTAACCTGATACATGCAATGGAAGCTGAGAAAAAATAAAACATGACAAACACGTTTCTCATTGTATCTCTGCAACAGATTGCCTTAGGAGGCTGATTTTTTGGGAATCTACGACATTTTGTATTCTCTTTCATATGAGTATCGCGATTATTGATTTGGTTTGGGGGTACTTTTCACCCCCTTATTCCGCTATACCCTTTACAATGAAATTTGCGAAATCACTTAGATGATGTCAGTTACGACGCGGACGTAACAAATTTTGGAAGCTAAAGGTTTAGTTAATTCTTCGAGGAAATAGAACGCGTGAACAAATTCTACCATTGATTTTAAATTTAACAGGCACGTTCCTAAAAAGCGTAAGATCACGAGCTCTTAACAGATTTTCGGTTCTCAATTCTCAAAGAACAGGTTACGTGTAATGTTGGTTTTCATCCAAGACCCACATCATGGATTTATACAGTTTTTCTGGCTAAAAAATCTTCATCAAGATACTAAGATATCTATGTATTATGTAATAAAAATATGCTTTTGCGGAAGTGATTCTTAACTTTTACTTTCCCAACACAAAATCCGAGTATAATTTGAAATGTGTGTTTTGTTTTCGTAATGTAGAGTTCATATACATAGGAGGAATGTAGTTGGTTCGATTTAAAGAGATCTTGTTGAAAACATTCCTGAGATGGAACGTTAACGCAAATTCCAATTTTCTACTCGCCAATTTCTTGATTTTACACCTTCGCCTTTGAGATCATTGTTGCATCTTTGCCAAATTATTGTTATTTACAAATCATAGAAAAATGAGTTACTTTCAATATCTCAGTTCAATCGTTCTTTCAACAGAAGTTTCGAAAAATATTGCATTAACTAAAAATCAGGAGGGAATGGTTGTTTCTTCTCCTATTTCAAGCGACATTAGAAGTATTTTCACCTATGACTCTGAAAGGGCAAAAGGGCAATCGAATCATTTACTTCATAATCATGGAACGCTAAATGAGGTAGTACTCTCTCGTTTTGGAAAGATCGTGTCATGCTTGCTAGTGCATGTAAAGAAATTTCGAAACATCAGTCGAAAAGTGATATCCGATTGTGTATGCTATATTTTAATAAAAAAATAATAGTTGAAAATGAGACATTTTAGAAAGGTTGGATATTTGAATTTCCTTTCATCTTTCGGTAAAAGAAATGTTTGTGACTGATATCGTTTGACGAGGCAATTAGATGAATCCTACTAAATTGTTCTATGTAACATGGAGCAGGATCAAGCGATATATTGTATGAGCATTACTTCCGATAAACTTCCTGAATTCATTGTCATTTCGTCTTTTCGTAAGTCCACCTTGCAACCTCATGAAAGGACCACGAGCGGATTAGAAACTTCCGTACACTTCCCCGATGTGTTTGAAACGCCCAATCGTGAACATCAGCCACGTGCTCCTCGCCCCCCAAACAGTCTCCTCCCGGATTGTCATTCTCAATTAACCCCTATTGAGTGGGATGCGCCTACAGTATCATGGCTGGATTACCGACCTATCTTATCTATCATCGCCTGCCGCATCAAGCCAGCCGCGTGGGGGCGCGAGTTGTAATTGTGGCTGTCAGAGCTGCTTCGGGTCGCGTGGCGGGCGCCGGCCGGGCGCGTGGCATATGCCTGGGCGGGGCGCTGGAGGTCGAGAGGCGCGTGGCGGCGAGGGCTGCCACGTGACCGCCGCGCGTCAAGTGTCGACTGCCATGCGCGCCGCGCCGCGCCGCGGCCGGCCTCGCGCGCGTGCCGGAAGCGTTGTTGCGAAAATATTTCACGCTGCTGATGTCAAGTGCATGTTACTTCAAAGAGCATGTGTGAGTCAATTTCGTATTTAGCAGGGATTTTTTTTGGCTCTTTGCGCCGCATATGTACACTTGTTACTAAAGTCTTTCCAACGTATGTCATCCAAATGTTCTTAACGTCACGTGATACTGAATATTTGAATCGTTTGGTTGTTTTGATTAAATATTTACAGTACCTCAAAGAGCCTGAGATATCATCAATTTTCGGCTATTTGTATAACTATTCCCTTTCGCCAATTGCTAATTTGAAGTTAATTCCAACTCCCCTTTCTCTTGATTTAACCATTATTTTCTGGCATTATTATCGTCTAAAGATTTATTCGTTTTTTACTTGCTTTTTGTTGCATTCATCTTCGAAAATACATTATTATATCCACAGCCTCCATCCTGCATTCATTTTCAACTTATCTTCACACTGTTCTTTTAATAGAAAATAAATAGGAACGGTGAACATGAGTATTTGTAAATTCTTTCTAGTAGAAACAAATGTTGAAAACTTTCATAGTGAAACGTTTCTAAAATTCTGCCCTTGGTGCAAAAGTGGGTGCCAAGAAAACGGCACACTGTATTGGCAACGCATCATACCATACTCTGTTAATCTTCCCGATAATCAATTTCCTTTTCCCAGAAACACAATAACCCTCATTTCGAATATCATTTTTCCATTTTTCCCAAATCGCTTCCTATTCTGCGTTAATGCTCGGCGGCTGAGGAGACAAGTCTATCAGCAACGCGCGCGGCCACATATGCGCGTAATGTATGCAGCTGCGCGGCGCTGTCATTTGCGGCCCCGCATGACAGATGCGTGACGAAGCGGCGGGCGGGGGGCGGTGCCCCGCCTCATCCCTTCCCCCGCCGCGCGGGACGCGCTCCGCCGCCGTGTCCTTGCATTCGTGAAATCGAAGGGCCATCGAGATTCGCATCTCGGAGGGCGGAGGGACACGGGGGCTAGCGGACACCTGTTGGGCACGGCTACGGCTGCATCGGTGGTGGTTGTGGCTGTGGTTGTGGTTGTAGAGGCAGCGGCTGGGAGGGACGCGGGTGAGGGCTAAGGTTGTCAGCGGTTGAAGGAGGAGGAGGAGATAGTGGAGCGAAATGTGAAACTCGGAAGACTAAGTAATGGAGGTGAATTGGAGGGGACGGTGGAAAATGGTGCTAACTCACATGGCTAATTTTTATCAGATCTGAAAAAAACAATTTTTTTAAATATCAGACACGTCTTAATTTTCTGTGCATACTTCTTGGCGATTTCCACATACATGCTGTAGTTCTATATTAGGATTGTCCAACTGGCGGCCAGCGGTGTCATTTATTGTGGCCGGCGAAAGGTTATTACGTATTAGTCAAAAGTGAAAGTCCTTTGCATCCATGTCGGGCGAGAATATTGTGCACCTAGCGCATGCGCCCTGCCGCCGTCAACACCTCCTTAATGTGCGAGTAAAAGTTGTTAAAGTTTAGATTTAAGGGCTTTTTTCTATTACATTCAAAAATTCGAAATCATCCCAATGTGATTCACTGCGTTAGGCATAGTACGTTCTAGCATCACACATGGTTCCAATCCTCCCCCCTTTCAGAACAGCCGAACAAACTGCCGATATCAAAAATACGGGGAAGCCAGGTAAGTGGATCGCCCGAATAATGAAAATATGGGTCAACAACCATATTTACCCTCGTACCATACCTGGGGGTCTTTTTGGACACCATCATCATTTATTTGTTAATATTTTCCTGAATATTTGCAGGATAATTTCAGGCTTCTAGATATGCCTTCGTGCACTTATTTAGTAGCTACAAAACCATTTTCACATACTTTCCAAATTTTATTAGAGAGTTATTAATTTTTTTCTTTACATGACGCTGATTTGACCTAAGGTATAGTCTGTTATTTTCCCATTCTCGTTTAAAATATCTTATCATGAACTTCAAAAAATGTGTTGATACCATCAATATTTGATTTATCTCGAAATAACTTTCGCAAACTATCGTAAATATTTCTGAAGCATCATGTATCAACCATGATGCTTCAGAAGTAGAAGTTATTCTTGATATGAAATATTTGATGTGAAGAAATTATATTTATTATATTATTGAAAATAATGTATACAACGAACACTTATATAAAAACAATTATTTCCACTCAGCATATTGCCGTACACATTTATAGTTACCACTTTCAATTGTCTGTAAAGCTTGGGGTCCAGAAAGACCCCAGGGCTAGTACTTGATTGTAAATTGCAGACATGGCACGAAGGTTAAGGTTTTAGTTGTGGTTCTTCAAGCCTTTCAAGATGGACACCTCTGTTCTATAAGAACATGCATGTTCAGCGTTTCTGCCATAATGCTGGGGTAGGTAATCCTAAATTTTTATTTTTGATTTATGAAATGAGCCCTAACATTATCTTCATACGGCCTTGGCGGTTTGGAAGGAGTTGTCGGTGGATGTGAGTAATGTCAAACGCTCCAATGCAAGAGAAACTCTGCGAAAATGTTGTCCGTTGGAAATAGAGGAAGAAGCGAGGTAGGGCGGGAAATGCGGGTGGATTTGTGAAGGATGTTGTGGTCAGTGCCGGGCGAAGCCTGGCCGAACGGCCGAAGGAGTGGGCGGTAGGCGGCGGCAAGCAGGCCGGATGGTCGAGGAAAGCGGAGGCAGCAGTCAACAGGATGAACGACGCCATAACAGGATAGAGGAAGAATGAATTGCCACAGTGGGGAAGGGCAGTTCCGAGCCATGTGTTAATTTTCTTCGAAGTCTGGGTTGCGCACGGGCCGGGCGACCGGGGAAGTGCAGTCAGGGCTGTGGTCGGTTGATCGATTGATTGAAATGTTCCGGGTAGGACGAGGCAGGCAGGGAAGTGATCGGCTGATTGATTGAGTGATTGAAATTTTCTGGGCAGAATGAAGCAGGCGGGGAAGAGCAGTCAGGGCTGATCGATTAAGTGATTGAAATTTTCCGGGCAGGATGAGGCAGGCGGGGAAGCACAGGTAGGGCTGCAGTCGACTGATTGAATGATGGAAATTTTCCGAGCAGGACGAGTCAGGCGGGGAACAGCATGCATGGCTGCGGTCGGTTGATTGATTGACATTTCAGGACATGATGAAGCAGAAGGGGAAGCGCCGTCAGGGCTGAGAACAGCTGATTGATTGAATGATTGAAATTTTCCGGGCAGGATGAAAAGGCAGGCGGGAAAGCGTAGGGAGGGCTGCAGTCGATTGGCATTTCCGGGTACGTCAACGTCTATAGTAATTAGTCCCGTTAGTGTAGTGAATGTTTTCTCGCGGGAGTAGGTGGTGTTCGTCCTCCGTTAGATGCAGGTATCCGGCGCCAACCTGCGCATTAGTTTGTGGGGAATTTTCCTCTTCCAGGTATATGACCCAACGGAGCCCCGTCCCAGCCAGGACGGGTTCTAAGATTCTGGCTGGTTTCCCGTCATGTGTGGTAGTGCCGTGTATGTAAATTCGTGTAAGGGATGAGGATAAATCAAGGAAGAGGAAGGTAAAATCGCGCCCGCTCCATGGTCCGTATTCTGGTATTCGCCTGGTATTGATCGGAAAAACTACCGATCAGAGGCAGCCACCGCTAGAATTCTCCAGACAGAGGCTGTTCTACCTACACAGTGTAAAAAATCCGCCACCGTCGAGACTCGAATCCTAGAACCTCCCGGTCGGAATCACTGCGGGCTGCGGTCGGGCGTCGGGGGCATCCCCCCTCCCCGAGTGCAGCTCACCCTCCCGGTGCCTTCGCACGTGCGCACACAATGCGGTTAATTCAAGCCACGCGCCGGGGAGGGCGTCTCTGTTACCGCATTAGCTTTTGGGGGTGACGCCGCGCGGCGCCAGGCAGGGCAGGGCAGGGCGGCTGCGGTGACACAACTCGAAGGGGGCGTTGCCGCCCTCTCCACCCCCCTTGTCGCGCTGGTCAGCGCCGACCCTCGCGAGCGTCTGATGCTTGCAGCCGGCGCGCGCGGTGTTGGGCGCCCAGCGCTCTGCACGACGAGTTTTTCCATGCGTCCGGCGGCGGCAACGTGACGGATTACGGTTGTTTGAGCTCAGCCTATTGCCGATTCATCACCTAGCTGATTCAGTGATAGGGTTTTCGTGACGCGTCCCGGTAGGATTTGTAATAGATACTGTGTAATTTGTAATAGGCACAGTGCCCACTTGATGCTGTGTCACTTCACTAAGCCTTCCCTAGTAAATCCCATTATTTTTTGACTTTTTACTTCTTAGTTTCCAAGAACATTATAAATTCGTTGATAACCATTCTGTTTTCTTACAGCGATATTTTTTGGGGAATGCAGTTGGTGAAAGAACTTATTTGTTACGAAACCAATAACCATGACAATATTATTGTTGTGAGCCAAACTATAATAATTGACAGAGTTGTGATATACCAAAATGATAGCCAATAACATTACGGGGGATTGTTGTATTGTTGTATTGTAGAGTATATTTCGGTCAAAGAACGATCGTGGCGGTCGCTATGGTAATCAATAGTCGAGGCAGAAGAACATAGTTTATTGGGAACAAAAGAGGGATATGGTTTTGAAGCTTGAAGATGACGGGGGACATTCACTCTTGCTCACGACATGGTAGCGAGCAGGTCAAGTGTTAGTTGCAGTTAGCGTGCAGGTTAGCTGTGGTTGGGGATAAGAATGATTGCATTTTAAAGTAATACAAACGAAGTCGTATTGAAAAGGAATAGCAACCGGGATAGGTAGTAGTTTTTACGAGAGGACGTGGGATTAATATAAAATTTGTTTTCATAATATTTCATAATATCATAACAGGATAAGACGCAATTCAAGAAAAAGACTGGGAATTTGTTCATTGTGGAACAGTACGCGTATAGGCGTCCGTCCGTGACGCAAACATAGGGAAGTTAACGGGACATTAATATTTTAATTTAATGGACGATATAGTTTAGTATTGAAAGAACGGAGGTTTTTTCGGAAGAAAGAAGTCATCGCGGGACAACTGAGAAAGTTCTACGAGGCGCCGTCGAAGGGGAACTGAAAAATGCGCGCGAAGAATTATATGGTGTACAGGTCTTTTGTTTTTGAACTATCAGAAATGCAAAACCAGAGATGACCAAAAGAATTTGAGGTTTAATAAAAAAACTTCGAAGTTTTCATAAAAGGTATCTTGTTTCAAATTTTACAGAAAAGTTGAATCATTTTTTACTTTCCCGTATACGTAGTGCGTAGGTAGCTAATACGGGAAGGTCTGTGCCATTCTGTAGCACCACTAGTTTTATAATAAATCACAGTTGATATTTTGAAAAGAAAGCTGATCATTATTTTACAATACGTGGAATCCATAATTAGACGTTCTTTTAAGAGAAATTTCAGATTCTCTCTACTCCGTACGGATGGCAGATTGAATAAGTAATTGCAGGATGGGGAAGCAATACTTATAAATTCGAACCCGACCGACTGAGCAAGTACGGCATAGTGAAGGCTGATAAAATTAATTTACAGACAAGAACGAATAATTACATTCGTAATTATTTCCTGGCGCCAAAATTACCAAAAACAAGAAATTAAAATATTCGGAAATAGTTACGAGTATCTATCAGATTAGTTCGGTTCGAATAAATTGGTATATTTCAAACAGCTTGCCAAAGCTAGGGCAAATTAATAAGTGAGATAATTTAGAATATTTCAGAGTTGTTGCTTTACATACAGTAATTTTGCCTGAAAATATAATCTTAAAGGACGTACTCCGATAGAAATTTAAATTCTGCTGCAAATTTGTTAGATATAAATTAATGAAACAAACTTGATATGAACATTTTGAAACGAGATTGATTTTGCATCACACTAATTTTGTCTGATAATCAAGTATTTTTTTAAAAATACGTACTCCTACAGAAATTAAAATTCCGATATAAATCTGCATAGAAATAGTTATCAATGAAAGAAGTTTGATATGGACATCATTATAAAACGAGTGTTGATTTTACTCGAATTAGCAGAGCTTTTGTACCACGCGTAAGTCCATACTTACGAATCGTGATCTGTTTCATAGCTACTCTTCTTGGCTTCCATCTTCGAGAATTATTTGAAGGTTATAAACGGACGGTGAGGACGTGCTTGCCAGGACGTGCAGTGAGTACGTTTAAGAGAACACGTGCCTCGAGTATTTTCAGTGAGGACGTGCAGTGCGGACGTGCGGTGAGGATGACAATAAGGATGGTTGGTCAGATCATGCAAGTCTTTTTTCGCACTATAACAACAACATCTTTCTCTTGCTTTTGAAAAGGAAGGATATTATAAACTTCCTTTTGAAAAGAAAAGACGTTATAAGCGCTGTAATAATAAGATATACAATATATAAAGAGCGCCAGTGATACTACGAAGTTCCTTATAGATCCCTCGTAAGTGTATGCTTAGTAGCAAACATTGCATCTTAGTAGGTAAATTATATATTTAAGTTTAGTTTTTAAATTCTTCACTTGCGGACAAATTTCACTGATCTACAAAATGCATTTTCAGTCACAATGATGTTTATAGAAAATTAGATGATTTTTATAGAAAATTCTACGCTTAATTCAGAAATGACATCTATTTTTCTATCATTTAAAATTTTTCTGTGCCGGTGAGGTAAATATTTTTCAGTCAGAGAATTTACATGAAAGAAATTAGTAAATGTACAACGTGCTAGAAGCATTAGCTGAAGATTTCTGTTAGCATTTTCCATTAGTAACGTCTCATGATCTAGCAATTATATCTGTCATTTTACATAACTCCCAATGATTTTTCATATCTTTTATGTCTGAAATATTCTGACGTAACTATTTAGTGATCCTAGCTTGCAGCTTCCACGTTTTCAGGGAAGAAATGCAAGTGAAAGTAAAAAAATGGACCGTTAAAGACGTATTACATCTTATACTTCCTTATGCTTATAGCAACTGATTTAGCTGATCCCTTTGGATTGTTTTTCACCAAATACTTAAAGTTTTAATAAATGAATAAAATAAAAAAGTCCAACGCTCTAAATCCTATTCAGGCAAAATCCCATTAAATATTTCAATGTGAGAGAACGAGTATTACGTTCTATTTATAATCTTACAATAATATTTTTTTAAATATTTTATCTTTAATTTTGGGGAAATTTCCTTTCAAAAACAAAACAAATCGCTTTCTATTTTCTCCATAGATTTCATTAGATTCATCCATATAATTTGTGTTTTGAGAGACTGGAGAAAAATTTTAAATAAACTCAATCGTAACATATATTAGCCTGAAGGAATGTGATGATACCGACGTTAAACAGTTCTATTGGAAAGATCTACCGTTCAATTCTAAAAAGATGTTGTTTCTATAATTCTTTTGTTGAACTAAGTCTCTTCGGTGTTTATAGTATAGAGACAAAACTTCGCGTTCTTGGCTTGCACGAAAGAATGGGCAGAAAATACACTTCTCTGCAAAATTATGCAAACTATTTCTATTCAGGAAATAAAATACGATTTCAAACTTTAATATAGAGTTGAAATATTCCATTATTCACTGCATTTGGACAAGATATGAGACTTGAAAGAAATTTTTCAAAAAATAACCAAAATGGCCGGTTCAGTTTTTCGCAAATATCTGGAAAACTAACGATCTGTTTGAAAAACGGATTTCACCAGTGAAATAGCCATGCGATTCCAGGCTGGGATATTGATTTTCAGCGGATTCGAAATTCCGTCCAAAATTGACAATTTTCGTCGATCGACGAAATTTCGCGTTTTTGGCTTGCACGAAAGAATGGGCATATAATGTACTTTTCTGCAACATTATCCAAACTATTTCGATTCAGGAAGCAAAATACGATTTCAAACTTTAATAAAGAGTTGAAAAATTCCATTATATACCGCATTTGCAAGAGAAATAAGCCCTGAAACGAATTAAAATATTTCATTATGTACCACATTTGGATGAGATATGAGACCTGAAAAGAATTTTTCAAAAAATGACCAAAATGACCGGTTCAGTTTTTCGCGAATCTCTGGAAATTTTTTATCTGTTTGTAAAATGGATTTCACAAATTTTGTCGAAAGACAAAATTTCGCATTTTTGGCTTGCACGAAAGAATAGGCAGAGAATGCATTTTTCTGCAAAATTAAGCAATCAGGAAGTTAAATACGATTTCAAACTTTAATATATAGTTGAAAAATTACCATTATATACCACGTTTAGACGAAATATGAGCCTTGAAACGAAATTTCCCAAAATGCCCGGTTCAGTTTTTCGCCAATTCCTGGAATACCAACAATCTGTTTGTAAAACGGATTTCACTAGTGAACTTCGCCATGCCACTCCGAGCTAAATTATTAATTTTCACCGGATTCGAAATTCCTTCCAAAATCGACAATTTTCATCAATCGACGAAATTTCGCGTTTTCTGCTTGCACGAAAGAATGCGCAGAAAATGCACTTTTCTGCAAAATTATGCAAACTATTTCTATTGCGGAAGCAAAATACGCTTTCAAACTTGAATATAGTGTTGAAAAATTCCATTATTTACCGCATTTGAACGCGAAATCAGCCCTGAAACGAATTTTAAAAAATGACAAAAATGACCGTTACAGTTTTTCGCGAATATCTGCAAAACTAAGAAACTGTTTGAAAAACGGATTTCACCAGTGAATTCGCCATGCGATTCCGGGCTGGTATATTGATTTTCAGTAGATTTGAAATTCCGTCCAAAAGCGACAATTTTCGTCGTTCAATTTGCTGCAAAATTATGCAAACTGTTTCTATTCAAGAAGTAAAGTACGTTTTCAAACTTTAATAAAGAGTTGAAAAATTCCATTTTTACCGCATTTTGACGAAAAATGAGCCCTGATAAGAATTAAGAAAATGACCAAAATGGCCGGTTCAGTTTTTCGCAAATATCTAGAAAACTAAGAATCTGTTTGAAAAACGGATTTCACAAATGATTTCGTAATGCCAAGCCGGGCTGGGATTTTGATTTTCAGCGGATTCGAAATTCCGTCCAAATTCGACAATTTTCGTCGATCAGGGGAACGACAAAATTTCCCCTTTTCGGTTTGCACGAAAGAATGGTCAGACGTTGATTTTCATAAAATTTGAAATTCCGTCCAAAATCGGCAATTTTTGTCGATGAAATTTCGCATTTTTGGCTTGCCCAAAAGAATGGGTAGAAAATGCACTTTTCTGCAAAATTATGCAAACTATTACTATTGAGGAAGTAAAATACGGATTAACAAATTAAAATACTTTTTAAAAACTCCATTATTTACCACATTTGGACTAGAAATGAGCAATGAAACTAATTTTAAAAAAATTGGCTTAAAGTGGCCGATTTCGTTTTTTGCGATTCTTTTGAAAACTACCACACTATCGAAAAACGGACTTCAACAATGAACTCGCCATGCGTTTCCTGGCCGGGACGATGATTTTCAGAGAATTCGAAATTCCGTCTAAAATCGCCAATTTTCGTCCATCCATGGATCGACGAAATTTCGCATTTTCTGCTTGCCCAACAGAATGGAGAGAAAATTGCCAGTTCAGTTTTTCGCGAATATCTGGAAAACTAATAATCTGTTTGAAAACCGGATTTTACCCGTGACTTCACCATGCGAAGCCGGGCGGAGATTTTGAGTTTCAGCGGATTCGAAATTCCGACGAAAATCGACAATTTTCGTCGATCGACCAAATCTCGCGTTTTTAGCTAGCACGAAAAATGGGCAGAAAATGCACTTCTCCGCAAAATTAAGCGAACTATTTCTATTCTGGAAGTAAAGTACGATTTCAAACATTAATATAGTGTTGAAAAATTCCTTTATTTACTGCACTCTGACGAGAAATGCGCCCTGAAACCAATTTTAAAAAACTGACCAAAATGGCTGGTTCAGATTTTTGCGAATTCCTGGAAACTGTTTGAAAAATGGATTTCACCTGTGAACTCGCCATGCGATTCCGGGCTGGGATATTGATTTTCAGCGGATTCAAAATTTGTCCAAAATTGACAATTTTCGTAGAAAGAGAAAATTTCGCGTTTGTGGAATGCAGGAAAGAATGGGCAGAAAATGCATTTTTATGCCAAATATGGAAACTTTTTCCATTCAGGAATTAAAATACGATTTCAAACTTTAATATAGAGTTGAAAAATTCTATTTTTTTACCGCATTTGGAGGAGAAATGAGCCGTGAAAGAATTCAAAAAATGACCAAATTGGGCGGTTTACTTTTTCGGGAAATCTGGAGAACTAACAATCTGTTTGAAAAACGGATTTTACCAGTGATTTCGCCATACGAAGTTGGGCTGGGATTTTGATTTTCAGCGGATTCGAAATTCCATCGATCGACGGAATTCACTTTTCTGCAAAATTATGCAAACTGTTTGTATTCAGTGAGTAAAATACGATTTCAAACTTTAATAAAGAGTTGAAAAATTCCATTTTTTATCTTATTTTGACGAGAAATGAGCCCTGAAAGGAATTAAGAAAATGACTAAAATAGTCGGTTTAGTTTTTCGCGAAAATCTAGAAAACTAACAATCTGTTTGAAAAACGGATTTCACTTGTGAATTCGTCATGCCATTTCAGGCTAAAATATTGATTTTCGGCGTATTCGAAATTCCTTCCAAAAACGACAATTTTCGTCGAAAAATTTTAGCTTCGATGAAATTTCGCGTTTTTGCCTTGCACGAAAGAATGGTCAGAAAATGCTATTTTCTGCAAAATAATCAATCTATTTCTATTCAGGAAGTAAAGTACGATTTCAAACTTTAATAAAGAGTTGAAAAAATTCATTTTTTTACCGCATTTTGACGAGAAATGTGCCCTGAAAGGAATTAAGAAAATTACCAAAATGGTCGGTTCAGTTTTTCGCGAATATCTGGAAAACTAACAATCTGTTTGAAAAACGGATTTCACCATGCGATTCCGTGAATTCGCCATGAGATTCCGGGCTGGTATATTGATTTTCAGTGGATTCGAAATTCCGTCAATTATCGACAATTTCGTCGATCGACGAAATTTCGCTTTTTGGCTTGCACGAAAGAATGGGCCGAAAATGTTCTTCTCTGCAAAATTTTGGAAACTATTTCTTTTCAGGAAGTAAAATACGGTTTAAAACTTTAATATACAGGGAGACTTTTTTATCTTGATACAACTAATTTTTTTGAAAACTAAGAGTCGCGTCAAGAAATCTTTGGAATAATTTTTTTGTCTCAGAGGGGCCTGTTGGATGATGCCAATGTCGACCTGCCACCTCCATTCCCTGGGGTGGGGTTGGGCGACTTGCGAATTTTAAACGGGAACCCCTATTTTTTATAGTGGATTCGGATTCTCCGCAAATAATACGTAGATTTTTTTGAAACGTTGTTTTTCTAGGTGATGGCACTTTAATTGTAGAAAATACAATATTTCGCATTTCTTGTTAAATTGCCCAATGGGGTGAAAAAACATTTTGTCATGAATCTTATCTATTGATGAAAGTGAGCACTCCTCCCCCGACCTGTAATAGAGTGCGGCGGGTGATAACTTTTAAATTTCAAATCGAGCGAATTGCAAATTGCTATAACATCAGGGGTGCTTGTTTTAGGTGATTCCTCTTGCCTCTCACCCTCGGGGTGCTTGATTTAAATAATCATTTCAACAAGTGCTCAAAAACTTGGCCATCCACTTCCATGCATTTATTTATCCGCAGTTGGAAAGAGTGAACACAACTAACACGCAACACTCACCGTGCTGGATATTTGGATTGGCATGAAATTTCACCAGCTGATAGAACACCATGCAAAACCCATATACGCAAATTTTGAAGTGCTATGGAATATTATAAATAGTGTTTTATAGGCATTTTTGTATCAGGACCTTTCGTGACCTTCGCGCTTCCCGCATCGGGTGAGCCGTTGCTTCGGCAGCGCTAGGAACATTACGCGGCGTCTAATCAGCTGGTATCAGATTTCCAAGCGCATTCGTTTAAGAATTCATTTTTATCTTTTCTTTATTGTATCTGTTTATTATTTATTTTTAATTATTTACTGATTTGTTGTGCATTTATTTAGGTATTTATTATTTAATAAGTATTTTTTGATTAATTAAACCACATTGTAATCTTTAAATCCTGTAAATAATGCCAATATGCATTTGTTGATTATTGCATTCGAATTCCATCCTTCAATTCCTTCAATCAAAGAAAAACAAAAATCTGAAAATGAGGAAGCAAGGCACAGTTCAGGGAAAAACTGCAATGGTTTTGTGGTTTGGTATCTTCAAATACGATCCCTGCCCTTCCTTCCCTTCCTCGGGCGCGCATGTGCTGGTGGAGACCTATGTGTGGTGGACTATTCAAAATGTCTGTTAAACCCCAGTCGTAAAAATAAAAATTATTTTAAAAAAATGCTTATCTAACATATGACAATATGTACTATATTATTGGATTCATTGTTTTATGCTCGTCATGATCGACTGTAAAAATATGTAAAGTTCCATTTGAAAAAACAAAGTTACCTAAAAAATCTCGCAAAATACAAGTGAGAAAATAAAAATGAATGCACGTATCAATTAGCCCCTTTCCCTCATTCACTTCCGTTAAAACTGCATTGCAATACAACCGTTCAAAAGTTACGAAGGTGCTAAAGTTACGTGACTCACCCTGTACAGAACTGAATTTGTTCCCGTGACAGGGAGAATAACTTTGAATCTATCTTATGACGAATCAACAAATGTCATTGCTCTGGATATAATAAAATACCACTAATAAAATTATGTTTTAGAAATTAAATTAACAAAATATAAATTATGTGTACGCAGTACAATTTCAGTGACTGATCTTAAAAATCTTTCTTCTTGTATAATTGCTTCTTGTTGTAACACCATTCTTTATGAAATTGTGTTTAATATTCATGTTTGAGTCATTTAGCTGTGTGCTTATTCTCTGAATATGTTTAAAATTCATGTTTGAATCCATTACCACATTAATAATCCATCTCATTAATAAGCTCGTGCTTGGTGTTAAGTACACGGCAGCCTCCAGTCGTGCATTCTGGGAGGCTGACGAGGAAATGACGTGGACCGTGGCGACCCGACAAGGAAGGAGTGTGGGAAGGGGCATTTGAAAGTAAATTGGGAAGGAGCAATGTGTAAAGGTAGAGTGGTAAGCTTCCGCGGCCGGGGTCATTTGATACTTTGTTGTTCGAGATGAGTCGCGTCACAGTCGGTCAAGATGTTTCGTTCATCACGCTCGCATTCGGCCAATACAGCTCAAAAGGAGGCCACAACATGTTGGCCGAAATGTCAGCTCGACCAATTGCGACGCGGCTCATCCCGGAAAGATAAGTATCAATGTGTAAAGGTTAATTATTTCAAAGTATCTGTTGCCTGATGATCGGAAACTTCAACGAAGCGTCTCCACCCATTGCAACAACATTTAGGATTAAAATAAATGTGAAGTTACTGCTGGCTACATATTGACTGTGTTTTCGTTGACCGCCCATAAAATTGAAGACCAAACTCTCCGAAATTCAAAATTGTTGTGTGAGGAACTTATTTTGATCAAACATTAACAATAAATAAACTATCTTATAAAGGACAGGGCAGTTTGTGTGTATTTTTTAATGAAATGAATGCTTTTGAAGTGAGAGCGAATTTGGTACATTGTGATTAGTAGGGAGCGAATTTCTATGATTTTGCATATTTTAGTCTATTGCTTCACGGCATAACTAAATTAAATTTTTTGACATTTGGTTCAAATTTGATACTTTGTAGATTAACTTGTTAGTGCATATTGATCCATTTTTCCTGTTGGGGCATATTCGTGTGCATATAGATGCATATTTGGCATATTTCTCACATACACTTTCTCACATGTGTATATACTCAAAGTATTACAATTTCTGTGCTTTAATTCTTATCTAGATGTGTTTTACTAATTTGCAATTTTTCTGTTTCAGTTCATCATTTCCTACAACTATTGCTATACGTTAAGACATAATATTAAATTCAAAATATGTTCATTCCTACTTTGTATTTTGTGTGCACTGTAATTGTTTACTTGTATTGTGACCTTGGTAGAGTATATTGTGACCTTGATAGAGTCTTGGCCTTCAGCCACCATCCTGATTGAGGTTTACCTGGGTTTACTCAATCGCTTAAGGCGCACTCCAGGATGGTCCCTTTCTTTGCAGTCCCAGGAATAAATGTAGTATACATCGTTGGTTTACGGGTGAAAGATGTTGGGTCAGGTTTTCAAGGCTTGAGAATATTCCAATTGGCAAACACTTCGTAAATTTTTAAAATTTGCACTTTTTTTAGTTTGGGGAAAATTTTAAATTCTAAACTTTTCCTAGATTTAATTTGATCGTATCCACGTTTATGATTTCTTTTTTCTTCTTTTTTATTTACCTAATTTAATAACCGAATAAATTTGTTTTCTCTTTCTTTCAAGATTTGAACACTTTACTTGATGTTTTTCGCTTGTATGCTGACGAGTTTTCCTCCCTTTCTGTTTTTCAGGGGTAATTCAAAAATACGTACGCAATTTTAGTTTCTTCAAACGCTCTCTCAAACAATTAGTAGTACTTAATGACATGTCACTGTTTTAAACAAGTTCCCTCTAATTTTCTTCTGTACCTAACTTATGAGTCAAAAAAATAATTTCTCTAAATTTAAGTAAAATCTCGAAGTGTTTCAATCTGATACATTTGTGACTAATTTTTAATATCTCCCTAACGTAAAATTAATAAACTTGAACACACAAATGTTGTGAGTGCGTTTCCTGTTCTATCAACTTTTCCTCCATCGTTTTCACTTCTGCTTCCCTTGTGAGAAACCGTTCATCTAAATTGCATGCGTATTTCTCATTGAATGAACTTCGTTTTATCATAAAATAAATTGTAATAAAATTTTTTGAAAGTGGTCAGGCAGGAAGAGCAGGCTATATGGCCTGAGCCTCGCCACCAATAAAGACATTTATTTATTTATATTTATTTATTTCGTTAAAATAAAACTTAACGTTTCGTTTTTTTAAGGAAAATATGTATTTGTGAGCGTTCATTGATTAGAAAGAGCTTGTCACAGACTGCTTTGTTTTTTCTACAGATGATAAAATACATGTGCAAATGTAAGATATTTCTCCATATAATATTTTTTACACCAGACAGAAGAAATGCAACAAGACATACAATGTATTTCACTAAAGTGAATATACTGTTCAATTAATTCTCCAGCGAAATAAGATAGATTATATTATTACCAAAAATATATATTTTCATTCCAAGCCTGCTTCTCCTGAATTTTATCAATGAAGGTTTGTACAGAAAAGGAAATACTGTTAATTTTTATTGCATATTAAAGTGCATATTTCAGAACTATTAGGTTTTAAATGCATATTTTTAAAAGCATATTTCAAGATTTTTCAGGGCATACAATCCTCTCCCTAGATTTAGGTTACATCTGAAAATGAAACTAAGAGCGTAAACTAGCAATGAACTATCGTACAAAAATTTTAAATAATAATTATTTCTTATTTGCTTCTCTTCTGATATCAATATGGTGATCTATGCAGTAGAGAACTACTAATGAAATGGTTGAGGTAATAATTGTGTGTTAGATCTAAGCATTGCACCCAAGTGGAATATATTGATTAATTTCTTCCTGAAAATACATAAAAGTGTTTTAGGGTACATGGTAAAGAAATTCTGTTTTTTTAAATTTTGCATATTTTTATTTATTTAAACATAGGATTATATATAAATAGACTACAAAACTTAAATATAAATATTTTGAAAGTGAACTTACTCTCACATAAATGCAAAAGAAAATATCATTTTATTTTCTTGTGATCGAAATACGTAGTTTGTTGTGATAACAACAACACTAATATTTTTTAAAATCGTGAAATCTATTTTATAGTTAAAATTCGTTTAAAATCTGTAAAATGAACTAAAGTACATAGGGACAATACAAAACTTTAGCATGTAGATCTATTAAAGAGTGTAGCTTATTATACAAATGAAAAACTAAAATTATAAAGATTCAGAAAGCTTCTGCGACATTTACTGGAAACAATCTATAAGTGGGAAGAAGTCACTGTTCTAAATATGGAGGGGATTGTGCATTTTATGGGATAAATTCTAAATCTGTACATAAAAGATTCGTGAAATAATTTGGATCCTAAAATCTTGACTGGTTCGTCCAATGATGGGTTGGTCGCTTGCCGGCAGGCTGATTCAGCTCGTCGGGTTGCATGGTCGGTGGCAAAGTTGGCGTCGAATTCAGTAGTTGACTTCGTCCCCAAACATGGCGTTGTCACGGTTCTGTCGCAGACTTCCTACTGATTCTGAAACAAACAAAATGATTCTCGTTAATTCAAATGTCTTTCATCATAATACAGACGACCACGCCAGCAGACACCAGTTATAAAAGCCTCAGAAAGTCGTGGTATTGTCTGGTTAAAAGGCAGACGTAGAATGTTTGTGAAAAAGAACATTGCGATGTAGCCCACTGCTACTACGTAACAAAACATCTTTGTCGTAGGAGTGTCGGAAATGTATTTTTCAAACACATTTCATCTAAATACTCTTTTATCCTACAATAAAAATAAAGTAGAATTGCCAAGAATAATTCGTGACCATCACATTATCATGTCATTAGAACTTGCAATAGAGGCTATCGAAAATATTTTATTAAAAAAAATGGGATTGATATCGGATATGAGATGCAGTATTGAACGTCAACACTACTTCACAACTTCCAATAACAGGAAATGAGTTTCATAAAACATTTTCGTTTTACACAGTTCAATCATTTCATTTTACACGAAATACACAGGTACACATGTCATCCACGCATAGCGGTAGGATTCAAGGAAGTCTAGGTGGAATATCCATTTGAGAAAGTGCGGCCAATGGCCGTGTTACCGCGAAAATATCCCACACGATAAATAAATTCCAGAATAATCGGGAGAAAGAAGCCCCAGACTGCTTCATTTAGAGGTGATGGGACAAAAGGTACTGCAGGCAACGCTCGCAGATTGCGCGCTATGCACAAGAGCCTCGTTGCCGCCGCCGCCGCCTAATGCTTCTTCGCGAAGGGGTGGGAGCGGGACGGGGCGGGGTGGGGAGTGATGCAGGGAGGGGCGGGATGCGGTAAGCGAGCTGAGGGGCGGGGCAGTGCGGAGTGGGCTGGGGGGGGGCGGGGGAGGAGGCTGTTGCACGAAGCGCGGTGCAGTGAGCTGGGCGCTGAGCGCTCACAATGGCCTTCGTTATGGCGCTGGCTAGATTCGTATCTGTGCGGCGCTCGGCAGGTGTGCTGGCGGACGGCACATTCAAGAAGATCTAAGAAAGCACTCCACTTCGGTCATGTGTGCTTTTCGCGGTAAGAGTTCATTAAAAACCACACTGCTCCAAGAAACAATTACAAATATTTCAATATATTGAGTAATACATAAGATGACAGATAAAGCAATTCATATTTGACTGACTTAATGTTTCATTTTTATTAAAATGTCGTTTTTGTATAACTCTAAAAAAACCTCTTTCTTACGACCGAATTAAATATTCAAATTAATTCGAATGACTTCCAAAGTCTCTTATCTCTAACGGAGATTACTTTCTGTTTCACGTAACAGATGATTGTAATAAATAGTGCTTAATGAAATAAAAAAACTCCTTCGTTTCTCCTACTTCACAGAATTCCTATGGTTTGGTATCTCGTGCTTCCCTTCTATGGAATCTTTAAGGACTCGCCGAGCACGCCGTGTGGACAAATCCAATTCCTTCGTCAGATAGCCCTGCTGTAATCCTAATACACAGGATCTGGATTGCATCTTCAAATCTAGTTTGCTTGTTCGAATCGATTCGGAGAGGACTGAAAATGAGATTCTCGACCAAGGGAATAAGTAACATGTCAAGGGCGTGTTAGGATGTTAATCGAGAGGAGGCAAATTATCCTAAATATCTTGTTTAAATTGTATTTTGTTATTTGTAGCAATTAAAAATGTTAAAGAAAACACGAAAACATACATTATTTCGTATCTATTAGCACTATTAGATTTGATTTACATTTCCAGTAACTTTGATTAAGCGGCTACCACTAGTAACGGCCATTTTTTTCCGGAACCATTGGTGACCGCTTAAATCAGGTTTCACTATACGTTTTAAGTGTGTATAATTTATATTTGACATTCTTAGTTCTAAAGATACAGTAGGTTTTCTTCAAACAGTTCTCAAGAGCAGAGAAGTATTAGATATCACGACTTCTCTTCTTTTTTATAAAGCCTTCCACATCAAATCTAAGCTGCCCAAATCACTGAAATATCACCAAATCACTTGTAATTTCCCCCTAAATCACGTCATCGCTTGGTAATTCTAATGAGAGGGGCCCCGGCAACCGATCTGTCTTGTGGGCCGCGGAGTGGCAGGGGCCGCCCCGGGGCGGGGCGCGGGGCGCAGGGCCGAGCGGGGAGCCCTAAGCGAATCAAGTCGTCACGCCCCGGGCCGACGCTCTAAGCCGGGCCTTTGTGCCGGACGAGGGGCGAGGCCGCGCCCAGCCCCGCACAGGTGATGTAAGCGCGTACATATGTCGGCGGCTCAATGCACTTTGTATTCGGTTTTAATTGTGCGGGGCGGCGCGCGGCGCGGCGCGGCGCGGTGGAGAGCAGGGATTGAGAGCGGGCGAGCAGCGCTCCTCGCGGCCACTCCAGCGTCACGCTCCGCCGCATGGAACGCAGCAAATTACGGGGCTAAACCTCCGCCCCGTCGCTTTGTGCCGGGCGTCGCGGCGGGAGGGGGGTTGAGGATGAGAGGGAGGAGGAGGAGGAGGAGAGGAGATGCGAGTGGAAGCGGCAAGGAAGGCGCGGAGATGGCGCGGGCGAGTGGACGATGAAGTGGCTCGATAAACGAACGAGAAAAGGGGAATTGATGGAAGGTTGCGGAGATGAGCGGGTGAAGGGTCTGAAGTGTCAAATGACGAGGTGAAGAAACTAGTGACTAGACAGATGCAGTAATTCGGGGTCGAAAGGGGACAGATAAAAGAAGAAAGCCTTTTATAAGTTGGCTGGATACAGTATATTGTCGCAATGGAGGTATGTATATATTTAGTATAATATGTCTGCAACTGTAAGAGAAGTATGAATGGCTGAGAATGATACTGTCGCAGGCAAGACAAAATATGACAATATAAAGGAAAACGACTGAGCGTCTATGCCTATTGCTTATGGTGAGGGGATCCTCGGCAACTCTGGATATATCAGTGACTATAGCAAAACCAAGCCAGAGGTGATTCGGAGAAGCGACCTTCGATCATGCTGAAGTCACAGCCCAGATACCCGCCCTCATAAGGTTTCCGCACGACCGAACACCTTACACATCCAGGAAAGTCACGATTTCTCAGAAGCGTACTCCTTTCGTTGCAATGCATTGCCAAGGACAACGTCGACGATGGCGGCGGCGGGGAGGGCAACGGGAGGGGAGGCTGCGCGGTGCATCCTTTTGTGCAGGGCGCGGCCGCTCGCCGCCCATTCCCCCTCTCTCCCCCTCCGTCTTCCCCTCCACCGCGGAACCCCCTGCGGCGCAGCTGCTGCTTCCCGCAGCGCGGACAAAAGACGCGCGGCACGCGCCCGCGGCCTAAAGAGCAGCGCCCCACTGGCTTTGTTTCGATCCAAACGCACCCCACCCCCTCGGTGGGGGCGCGGCGCCGCCTTTATTTAATTACGATGTTTTCTATAAACAATCAGTGACGACCCATACCATTACAGGCACTCAAGGTACTTATGAACCGAGAATTACTTTTGGGACTTACGGAAGTGATTCATGATTATGCTCGCTTTCTTGTCCAGGATACCAATGTTAGAGCGTGTACCTACAAAATAATAGATTCAAAACTGGAAGCAACGAAAGCAATTAAGTTAGTAAGGAGTTGAACTGTATAACAAAATTATTTGATTGTATGGGGAAGTTGATTGCGCAAACCACCAAGTAGTATGATAACAATTCAGGATACTATTTAACTACGATCATTTCATCGTAAGGTATAGCTTCATTATGAGAAACTACTTTTTTGGAGCGAAGTGCTCTTAGAAAACTTGTTCGCTTCCAGATACTTCAACGGTCGTCAACGTGAAGCATCGTGTTTCTCTGTATCGTTTCGAACCTCTCTGGGAGGCCTCCCCCTAGTAATTGGACACCAACTTTGTTTTAAGAACGTTTTGTGCTCGGTCGAGTCTTGTTTGAGCGCATAATACAACGAAGCAATATTTACTTATCGTTGTGTACAGTTCGGGGTATGTTTTAAAGATTCTTTATCTTCTTAATATGTTGCTTACGTGTTTGAAGACTTTTATTTATTCGCCAGGAACGGAAAATTTCAAAATCGTGTGTTGCAATAGCGTACTCTGTGAATACGCTCATTAGTAACTTTTAAATTCGCTAATTTAAGTTGGCAGTAATAGAGATAGATAACCAGTGTGACCCCAGAAGATAATAACTTCATTCGAAGGATATTGATATCATTGTTTAATTCAAAGCAGTTCTAAGAAGCGCATTAATTTAAAGCGAGTGTAATAAGGTCCTGCCTTTTTCTTGTTTTTCGTTTGGTAGACCAGGGATCCCAAAGCTCAAGAGATCATGCACCTATTGCACTACTCTCCATGGAAAGCCACACAGTTTGTAGCTATTTTTTGAAGTGAAATAAATAAAACAGCTATCAGTTAATCCATCGCGTCGGCCACCGATTTAGAAATCAGCTACCGCACTAGAAAATTGGTATGAGTGCCTTGCTGTTGAAAAATAAAGTTTTGATGAGATTGCTACCCCAACTTGTATCTATATAATAATTAACTAAACAGTTTATTCCGAAAAACAAAATTGAAAACATTGTGGAAAAGATTTCCATTCCACAGATGGAAGGCACGCAGGGTGCACAGTTGAAAAATGATTTGACGCTTATAATTACAACACCTGTGCGCTGTGTTTCTATAACATTTCCGCGAGGTAGTTAACCTTACGTGGATCAGAATTGATTTCGATTTCGTAATATATCTCCGGTTCTATGTCCGATGGAAATTTGGATTTATGGAAGCTCATTTTTTTTCTGAAAAACGCACGTAAATACTAACCACATTCCTCCAGAAAATATATTATGACTGTTACTGACGGTAGTATTCCCACAGTGAACATGAGTCTATCTTTAATGAAGAACATGAATTTTCGCTTGCAGAAGCGCTGTATAAAACTCGGCTTCAGACGGCAGGATTTTCCCTCTTCGGGGTTTTCTTCCTCAGCCGTACCTTATGGTCTGCGCGTATTTTCCGGGGCTTTGATGTGATGAAGAGACCATTTGGGACGAATACCAGAATTCGAAAGGTCAGGACGTGATAGAATGTAAATATTGTAATGGCTTAAAGGCCTTCGGCATGTAGCCACACTGTATCAAGTTATGCAATTTATTTATGGAATAAATATTAGCCACCTATTAAATACATTATAAAAAAAGCTTGACGTTCATTTGAGATATATTTTAACATAGGATTTCACCTTTTGTATGTAATGTATTTCACCTTTTGTATTAGAAGGTCACCAAGGTTTTTACACGGAAATAAATGGCTGAAATGATCATGTCAAGTAAATACGACTGCTCGTCTATTTGTGGAGCGTATCGCCAACTACAGAGTGTAAGCAAGTCTCAATCAGAACTGTTTTGTTTGTTCCGGTTCAAGAGGTTCAGGTTCAAACATCGATTATGTATTTGGAACTGATGCAATGTTATATCGTAAGCAACATCAAAACATACTTCATTTAAATTAACAGCATAGCCAAGATTTTATTATTAAGAGGAATATTTTATATATTAATAACATTAGGTAAAAAGTAGTTGCAATATACACAAAAAATATTTACTTAGTCATTAAATGATCTATTCAAGTGAGAACGAGATGTGGAAATGGTTAATGCAAAAATGCTTGAACACGGATAAATATGAACGTTCATTTTTCAAATATCCAATTCAATTTTAAATACAAAGCAGTGATATCTTATGGCACAGACACAAGAAAAAGTCGTCATATCCAAAGACATGAACTGCTTCTAAACGCGCTGAATTCTAATCTGAAGCCAGAATTGCGCCACCACCCTCCAGTGTTTTATCAAATGGCGAAAAATCACCGTGAAATTGTAAATAGTAAATTTTCACAGTGGTTTTTTGCGATTAAAAAAAATACGAACTAGAAGATGGTAATCTAACTGTCCGTACTCTCTAGTTCTTCCCGGCGCCCATTTTCCATCTCGGCGGCGACACTCGTCCGTGTCGCCCACTGCCGCCCCGTGGGGCTGGGCTTAAACGCCTCGCACAACCTCACGTCGCCCGTGTGTGCGGTGCTTGAGCGCTCAACAGGGCGCGCGGCCGCCGCGGGGTTGCGAGGGGCACGCGAGGGCCCTGCTTCATTAGACCCCCGCGAGGACGGCGAGGATTGTGCCCCGCGGCAGAGGGCCGCCTTCACCGCTCCATTACTCCCTAACCTCCCTCCCCCACCCCCAGGCACTCCCCGTGCGGCCTCCGTCTGTAATCGCATCCCGTGTCAACACACGGCTCGCGCCCCGCGGCCCGCCGCGCCGCGCCGCGCCGCGCCGGGGGAGGGGGCGTAGGGTGCGAGCGAGCGACGCGACTGCGGGAGCGGCCGCGTGCGCCGTGTTGTCGCAGCGGGCCTACCACTTTGCTGCACCCTCCCCCAGGGTCGACACTCGGCGCCCCTCACGAGCCCCGGAGTCCGACCGGCAGTGGAGCACGGAGGCCGATAGCGTTTGGCGGCGGCAGTGATACCTTTTAGGTGGAGGCAGGAGTATCGGGTGCAGCGGGTCAGTGTGTGCCATATGGCGACTTTCGCCAACTTTTGTTGGACATATCTGCCCGGTTCATTACAGAGAAACAGGCGTTTAATAAGGCTGCAACCGTAGACAAAAATAATAGGAATGCCTTCTGATAATATTCCACACAAATTACAGTATACTGTAATAGATTTTCTACTTTATTTTTGTGTTCATCGTATTTCGACCAATTGATAGTTGTTATTGCATTCCAAGGAAAATAACTTAGCCAAATGTGAAATCTATTGGAAATGCAATAGATAAAATATTTTCCTTAAATGTATACAGTTTTGTATCAGTGACGTCCTTGCTTAAAGAAGTTATTTCATTGCCGAAACTTGCCGAAGAAGTACTGCCTCCCCTCTACTTTTCTGTTTCCCTGAACAAAAGAAATCCTCAAAGGAAAAATTATAAATTAACTAATTTACTTAATTTTTAGCACATTTAAAAATGGGAGAAATTTGAGTTTCATAAATCGAAAAAGGTTCATTAATCAAAAATTTCAAATTACGATCCAGAAATTATATTACTGACCACATTTTATAAAGCATAGTAAGATTTTATAGACGTTATATTATCATACGTTTTATTCGCACCTCTACTTTTTTCTGATTCCGTGAACTACTACCATCCACATGAACTCTGAATGTTTGGGCATACTAGTTCCCTATAACTCCAAGAACGATTCTCACATTTCAACCACACAAAGTGTAAAGCTTTTCGAGTGAATGAACTGATATGGAGAATGCCATTCAGAATATTGTTCTGTAGCATACGAAAATACTCTCATTAATTGTACGCAATAAGTGAAGAATATCACATTAATTAATTTTATCAAGATTATTCTATTTGCACTTCCTTCGCGTCATTCATATTATCGCTGTTTTTCTTGCGGATGTCGTTTGTTCTATAATTAAAAGCGTGTCAACTTTGTTCGTATCTGAGTTTAATTGAGGACTTTTTTATGCCTAAAGCTTAATTATAAAAGCCTTTTTCGACAAAGCATATCTTATCTCTACGGAAGTTTCTGACGTCTAGTGATAAAAAAACATTAATTCTCAGAAATATTAATAATTCATACTAAAATATGTTTGTTTGTTTGTTTGTTAGAAACAGCGTTAAAACATTGCTTCCCACAAAAATGCCTAAATTATTTATTGTCTAAGGTTATTTTTGTGATAGATCCTGATAGAAGGGATACGTAATTTCCTTGGAAATGTGAAAATGCGTCTAAAGTAGAAGTGTAATAAAATATATAAAAATAAATTCAAATGATTTGAATATAAGGTTCATTTAGTTTAATCGTAATATCATAGTACTAGACTTCCTTTCGCAAGCTTGCAATATGAATGAAGCAGAAGTCGACAGTTTCTGATTGTATTGTGTGATACACTGTCACATAACCAGATAAATAAACACTCCAAATACTTCTGGTTGAGTATGTCTGATTAGTAATAACGACTGAGTCACCGTTGATGTACTACAAACATTCGATTTAAATAATTACAGTGACACAATTTCGGAGAATTTTCAATAGTCAATGAATTGTCCATGATCACATAAACTGAAGTACTACGTTGAGTCAATTATACAATTTTGATGTTATGTTTTTCACTACTGAACTCTGAACTAATATTTATTTCTCAATCGATGGCTAATGTTTTAATTTTCCATTACTTTCCGCAAGTGCGGTAAAGCAATTTTACGTTTTATTTGCTTATTATTGAGCGATTTTGATGGCCACCTCTTCAGAGTTTCTAGAAGAATAAGTCATTCACACTTCTACAAGTCAAAATATAAATTGTGAATGGAAAACAACATAAAAAATGACCTGATAATAATACGTCAATTGTCACGTACGAACGGTAAGACATTTTTGTGAGGCGCCGCTACTTTCGACGACTTCATTGAGTCACAAATTGAAACTTCTGACATTTAAGAGGCGAGAGTGTAACCAAATTAATAGAATTGGTATGTCAGGACTTGGATCGCAGATGCCAATGAATAAAAACATTCCTCATAATAGAATGGAGTAATATCTAAAAAGGAAGGCGATTCTTTAAGAAATAAAGGCTCTCGGAAAATGCGCTAGTTGGAAAACAATTCAATAGCGGGACCGCTTTCGTTGACAGAAACATAATACTCGGAAGTATCAGCAGAGCAAGAAATGTAGTCCCAAGTCAGTTTCAAAAAACGGACAGTTGAATTAACCATTATTGATAGACACTGCATGTCCACAATTGGTACCAACCGAAAATTCCTCAGTTAGAGCGAAATAGTGTCAAATTCCTCCGAAATAAGAGGAAAATTACGATTAAAAAATATTTAACGACAGGAATCACCTTCGGCCACGTATGTCGAATCATATTCAACGGCAACGCGGGTGTAGTACAAGAACGACGGTAGAACATTGACTAAAAAAGGAAGAGTATTTAACTTATACGCCAACTACTCGGATATAACACATGAAAAGGAGTAGACTTCGAAAACCCCTAGGGAACGCGATCTAAGACAGAGCAATAGTTATACAATTTAAATGTTTGGAAAGGATCGAAAGGACGTGCTTGTCGGCAAAACCGAGATGAATATGACTTACTCTCAGTCATGTCAGGCAAAATCAACTATTCGCATTGAGGCACGAAAATTACTACTTATTAAACATCTATTACATGACATGTCCTAAAACAGGTGAAAAAGATATTTAAAACGTATGAAAAAAGATTCAGAGCGGTGTGTTTAGGGG
This sequence comes from Acheta domesticus, assembly GCA_031308135.1. Lineage (NCBI taxonomy): Eukaryota > Metazoa > Arthropoda > Insecta > Orthoptera > Gryllidae > Acheta > Acheta domesticus. Next base: position 203,244,535 of record JAHLJT010000631.1, on the reverse strand, counting down.
CAAAACCGCGACGAAGACGGCAATGTTTCGACCGTTTCTACCCTCGGACGTGTAAAGCAAAATCAACAATTCGCTTTAACGCATTAATTGGGGGTACTTATTCAAAATCGCTTAGGCAACATGTCCTAAAAGAGATGAAACCGTAAGAAAAGAGACCCAGAACGGAGTGTTGAGGGGCAAACCCGCGACGTCGACGGCGCTTCATACTCACAGTGAAGACGGGCCTACACTTGCGCCGCGACCACCGGGTGCCCTCGGGGCACGACTTGGGCTCCCCCTTGGCGATCTCGGGCATGTCGACCACGTTGCTGCGCATGGGGTCGTCGTGGTCGCGCGCGGGCGCCTGGTCGCCGTCGGCGCCGGGCGGGCGCAGCGCGGGCGGGATGGCGTGCGGGCCCTTGCGCCGCAGCCCGCCCTCCGCCTCCAGCGCCAGCAGCACCGCGACCGCCGCCGCCAGCAGCAGCAGCGACGACGACGACAGGGCGCGGCGGGCCATCGCGAGGGACTGCGGCCGACGACAGGGCTGCGACTGCGCGTCGCGGGAAGGGGCGGACGCGACGTCAACCTCCGGACTTCCGCTTCGCCGGCGATAATTCGCGAGCGCGAGCGTGTGTCTGCCAGGCCGCGTGCCAGGGCTACCTCGGGAGCGCCCTTCCGCCCCGGAGTGCGTCATACGCGTCGGACGCGATACCCCGCGCAGATCGGCTTCCGCAGCGGCGGCGGGGCCACGCACACCAATCGCGTAGTTGCTGGCGGGATGTTTCCGGTTTTGTAGTTGTAATTCACGGGGAACTCCAGGTTCTATCGACGATTACCGCGGGGTGTTGTCGCGGTTGGCGGTGATACATTCTTTGGGGGAGGATTCGTGTGATATCTCATAAAAATCCCACTGGATGATGCCTTCTAAATGTGTAATTATTGGAATTATTGGAAGGAATTTTAAAAAATACCAAAAGTGTCCTTCCGCTCCAGAGTATGTCAACCGGCAAAGGTGGCTCAGGGCATAAACTACAGTCTCTGACAGACCTGCAGGGTCCTAGTGTTCGAGTCCCGACGGTGGCAGGTTTTCCGACACCAGCCTGTCAGCTTGGTCAAATTCAACCGCTGTCATGAGAAGAATTCTAGTCACCGGCTATTCTGATCAGTAGTTTTCCGTGGTTTCTCCAAACAACACCAGGTGAATGCCGGAGTAATACGCTAGCAAGCGGGGCACGGATAATTCCTTCCTCTTCTTTGTTTTATTGTCACCCCTTCCACACACAACTACATGCACGACACCACCACCCTTGTCGAGAGACCAGTCGGGAGGATAGAGCTTGTCCCGGCTGGGGCGGTGCCTCGCAGGTGGGAGATACCTAGTTGGGGAAATTCCACACAAGACGATGTACGTCAGCATTACGCGTCGTACGTGATACCCCGCGCAAATCATCTTCCGTGGCGGCGACGTAACGCAGATGAATCGGGGACAGCTCGCCTGATATTTCCAGTCTGGCAGTTGTAATCCACGGGGAAGGCCAGGCCGCCGGTTCTATCAACAATAATCGCCGGGTATTGTCGCAGTAGCCGGTGATACATTCTCTGTGAAGGTTTCGTGTGATATCTTACAAAAATCCCAATGGATGATGTTTCCCTTAGAATAATTCCAAGGGAAAAAATATATTACGAATTTAATAAACCAACTTTCTGTTCTTTATTCTCAATTCACCGACATTGCGTTATATACATTTCTCAATTTCACTGTAAGCGAGGAAGAGAAGAAAATATTTTCGCTAAGTAAAGGAAGTGAAAACATGTTCTTTACATCACCGTTTAGCTTGCCTAGTATTAAATTAATTTCACGAAAACACTCCGTCCATTTTGAACATTACTTATGTCGGGCGGGAGTGACATTTAGTCTATTTTTTAAAGAAAATAAAATATTTAATTCACAAGCCAACATAAACATTTTTAGTTTATCAAAACTAACGACACAGGAAGAATACTGATAGTAAGCTCCCATTGACAAGGAACTCTCGTGCGTGGCATAGGGTCACAACAGGATGTTCGAAGCCGGAGCACCACTCCGAGCAAGGCGAGACCACGTGCAGGGACTGGAAGTTGGGGCGACCGCTGCGGTCGCAGCCGGTTCAGCCCGCGGCATTGAAAAAACAGTTCGTGGGCGCTGTTCAAGGAGAGCCCATGGAATTCTTACTCATCCTTCCCCACGTTGTGGGGCGCACACGCATAGGAAGTTAATACTTCCGACGCTGTTCTTTCTTGCGCTCACACGCAAGAAACAAACTCGCAGGTTTTGTTTGATACCTCACAAAAATTCCAGTGGATGATGTCTACTAAATGTGCCACTATTAGAATTATTTCAAGGGAAATAAATAGAAAACAAATTTAATAAACCCACTTTCTGTTTTTTTTATTCTCCTTTCACAGACTTTGCGTTATACTATATATCTCTCAATTTATCACATTAAGTGCGGCAGAGATGAACATATTTTCTCGAAGTAAAGAAAATGAAAATATGTTCTTTACTTAACTGTTTTGCATGCCTAGTACTCTTAAATTAATTTCACGGAAACAGCCCCTCAATTTTTTGTTGTTAATTATGTCGGGCGGGAGTGACTAACATTTTATCTATTTTTTAAAGAAAATGTGTCTACGAAAAGTGAATATTTTGGTTTAGGTGTAATGTGGTACCTCGAGGAAGCGCATTCCAGTTTCATGTACTTAAATATTTGTATTCAAATAGTCTATTTTAAGAATACATTAATCAAATGCATTTCTATATTTATACATTTGTAAACCCCTTAGATCTGTAAAGCGTAGGAACCGAAGCGCAGTATTTAAGTTTGAGTTTACATTCCCAATTTCGAAAGAGGTGTTTTGATAAACATTCGCAGGTTGCGTGAAGAGCTATGCATTGTTTTATCCTGTGAGGGAGATACTATCTACTGCGAGTTGTAACCACGTAAGTCGGGAGGTAACGACATTTAAGATGAAATGTTCGAGGATATTTCATCTCTTATGAAGGGTGAATTTTTTTTAATTGCTTTATGTTTATGTATTCAAAATATTCAACTTTCAAGTTCACAATCTTTCTATTCTCTTGGTACTAGTACATGCTGTTGCTGAGAGATAATAACAATTTTGGTACCAAAAAAGGGTGTAATAATTGTGCTGTAAAATCAGAAAAATGTTGCTAAAATTGTACTGGAATATCAGAACAAACAAAATGTGCCCTCATTTCTACGAAAATAGCGAAGTATGGATGCATTCGGACTTATGTAATGCTTAATGATTGTCAACGAAAACATACGAATCTACCATAAAATCCGAGAAGTGTTTAAAGACTTCGGAGTAAAAAATTAAATGAAATTCGAAAATTTTATGAAATAAGATTCAAACAAAAATAAAAATGTTTGCGAAGCAAACACAAAACGAATCGCGTAGACCTTATGACGTGCCCCGTTTCACTGAAATACCCGCCTGCTGCGTCCCCCCTCGTGGAAGTCCGCAGCCTTTGGGAGCCCCCCGGCCGACCCGGGACAATAAGGCGGCAGCGAAGGTGTCACAGGCGCAAGCCTGAAGCAAGCAGTGGCCGCAAGGCCCTCAAAGAGTTCATACTGAATAAACTTCCTAAAGGAAGCAAGCACTCCTCGTGAGTTCTCTGACGCTAGTCGGCGCGAGGCGCTGGCTCTTGGACCGAAGGGTTCGAGCGGCGGCAAGTGCCGCCGGCACCTCTCCCAGAAGGCCACTTCGACTTCCCATTTTGCGTGATCAAGTTACATATTTGTTTCTGTTCAGACAAAAGCAGCAATATGTTTTATTAACACCTATTTACTTCATTGATTAAATTTGTACCGATCTTGTGCTAAAAAGTTTTGACATTCCTTTACTCTCGCATGCACTGCAGTACCACACATGCCTTACAGCTTGTCTCAGCTGAAGTCGTGCCCCGGTGGGAGATGCCTTGTTGGGGAAAACTCGGCTGACAATAGGTCAGCGACGGATCTCGCCATCCAGCAGAGGAAGATCACCGCCATCTCCGGACACTTACGGGACAAGTGACCTTAGCAGTTGACGCGCTCGGAATCACAATAAATCAATCAATCGAAACACGTATGCGGGAATGTAAGACTTGTATTTAGTGTAAATATATTTTTTATTGTGGGAAATTACTTCTATTTACTCATCCAGTTACAGATTTCTCAGCAGAAATATAAATCACCACTTTCTAATGAAATTATTGCTAGGCACTAGCACTCTTCCTCCCCCTTGCAAAGCGTCAAAGACGCCGAAAACGTCAGTTCACCAACCGTCTTCTACCGTCCTTCCTCCCCCCGAAACGTTTCGGTATGTAAATCGCTAGTCGCTCGGATCTCTTAGAAATAAATTTTTTGCTCTTAGAGCTCTTAGAGAAAACGACTCACATTGCCTTTGATTTTACTTATTGTTTAAACGTCAATTGTCTGTTAAACTTGTGTTCGTAATCATCAAGTGTGGTCAGTTGTCGTGCACTTTTTCCTAAGAGCAGGAAAGAAGCCAATTGTATAAAGTTCTTTAAATTCAACATTCAACAAATTAGGTTACATGTGTAAACTTTGCTATGGAATGAAAGAGAAAGATCTATTAATTTCTGTTTTCGCGTGGCTTCCGTCAGCTCAGATTGTAAGGCCTGCTGCTCTTCTCACGTCAGACCTTCTGGTGTAACTCACGCGCTCGACACATTTATTATATGACTTGTACATGACATGTGAACAGCCCATGGCGCTTTCTTCTGGTTCAAAACAAGCCAATGCAGTTAGTTCAAAGGAAGAGATTTTCCCTTTCCCTCGTATAGCTCTATTAAATATAGTTTCCTCTCGCCGCAGGAGTGCTGGGAGATGGCATTTAACATACGAGAGAAGGAAAGTCTCAGAGTTACTCCTCATAGCGACTTCAATTGATTGCAATCGTTTACTTGTAGCTTGCAAGCGTGGACAGGTTAAAAAAAACTTGATCAAAATAAATTTCCTCATGTCAAAAATTGTATATTTCCTTCCAAAATCATAGCAAATATTTTATGTAGTAATTACATCCACACTAAGAAAATAAGCGAGAAGGACGTTCCTCACGCCACTCCCTTGAGAAACTGATTCTACTTGTGATATTGCATAGATCAGCGGTTTCCAACCTGTGAGCCGGGGTCGCAAGTCTGCCGCTGTTAGTGTTAGTGGGCCGTAGAACGCTAGTCAAGTGTCGAGAGAAAACGAACTTTATTGTTATTTATTAGCTGTCACGATGTAAGATAAGTCAAAAATAAGCTGTCAAGATTCAAAATAACAAAAAACTCAGTGAGGTTTTTGACATTGTTTGATTCCCGTGAGTGAATCAGTCTGGATTAAAACTTGACAGTTACAGCTCCACATCACTTTCTACATTCAGTTGGTTTCTGTATTTACTTTTGAGTTTAATTTTGAATTTCCGAAAATTGCCGAAGTTAGAAATAATGCCACAAAATGTGCTGTTGTTGCCCGAAATGCCAATTTTTACTGGAAATACCCTGACAAAATATTTTTTTATCTCTTCCATAAAATAAATTACGAGCAGCAGAAATATTGCTCTTTCTGTAACATTGAAGATGTTAGTGAAATTCGGAAATATTACGAAGAAATATGAAGCCTACATAAATATTACGAAGTGTATGAATCAAGAAATCTATTAAGCAATAACAGAAAAAAATGTTAGGAGCATGCCACATGATAATACAGTTTCTTAAAGCCCCTTCGATTCTCTATTTTGAAAATACGAGTATTAATTCCCAAAGATCAAATTTTGTTTAATTCATATTCTTAATCAAAGCGTTTGGCCCGCAGCGCCGCCACCAGACGCAGTTCCCCACAGTATACTTCGATTTATTAGTAACGTCCTTTGACAGATCATCAGCCGGTACGTGTCGTTCAATCGGGATCTAAGTGTCATCCAAGCTCCCGATTGGATGACACCGTAACAGTTGATTTACGTCATCGGACCCTATGTTTATACTGCGAATTTTCTAACTTTGCCCCTCAAGGGCCGTCTTCACGATGGGATATGTCACGGTATTTCGCGACTTTCCCAGTCGTGCCGCCAGATACCGCATGATCGTGACCATATCAAGCAGTGCACGCGATCATGCGACTTCTAGCGGTACGACGGAGAAAGACGCGAAATGCCGTGTGATATTCCATTGTGGCCATAGAGGATTGAGGGGCAGAGTTAGAAAAAACGCATTATAAATCGAAGTACAGCCGGTTTGCCTGTTATCCACGCACCGTTTGCGGCGTATCCTTCAACACCGGGCGGCAGCGGTTGCGCTTCCACTTGTGGTTGGGCGGGCAGGAATTCCGTCTGTTCTCCTGCAAGACGATAATGCCCGCCTGGTTGGGTTCGGCGGTGGTGGTGGTAGAGGGCGCGGCGGGGTCGTGGATTTGGCCCGGGCGGCGCCGGCCGGCGCTCGCGGTCGCCGCCAGGAGCAGCACCGTCGCCGCCGCCAGCACCAGCAGCAGCGACGTGGGCACGCGGCGAGCCATAGCGACGGACTGACCGCGCCGCGCCCGCGCAGATAACCCGCCGACGACCTCCTCCCGCCTCCTCTCGCTCCCCTCCGGAGCCCCAGCTCCGCTTCTTCTTCGGGGCAGCCTCCCCCTCGCCCCGCTTCTCATCCTTTCCTCGCACTCGCGTGCTTCGTTTTACTTCATGCCGCCGCGACGCCGGTGGCTTCCACGCGCGGAACCGGTTGATGCATCACCAGCAATTTCTGCTGTGCTCTTAAGCACTTTTTTTAGTTCTTTTTTGTGTGTTTACCAACGTCCGCTCTACACTGTAAACGTCTTTCGACTGCATATGAGACTGAAGGCTCCGAGTAAACGTTCCAGCTCTGAGTAACACATATTTATAGTAATAGGACAATGGGTTGGAATGGCATGAGATGAATTTCCGCCATCATTTTTCCTTGCCAGATGGGTCGTTTCAAGCTATGCTCTCAAGGACAATTCAAAGTGATCGTCTAGACAAAGTTTCCAAGTTTTCCTCATACCATTCCAAGTGACAGGACTTGTCACTTCGCAGCCGCTTAATTTCTTAATGAATAATATATAAGATATCGCAAAATCGTAAGAACACTTGATAATAAAATACAAGTATTGTACGTGTTATTAGACAGCGTAAGTCAACAAGCAGAGGGGCTAGAAATTTTTTGTTGGGGATTTTTCCATCCGAAGTAGATTTCCCTTTACACTAAATGGGGTGTTTCGAGAGACATACACAATCAACACACTTGCGGACTCCTTGGGCTTCCGGGTAGCATAAGGCAATACACTCCGTACAATACAATCACGCACGTGAATTACAAGGGACAATCAAACACGCACTAGGAGAGCCTTTTAATCCTCAACCCTTCGTCCTGACATGCGCTCTTTCGTAGTCAACTCGGCCATTCAGGTGGGCACCGTACGAAATGTATGACACACAAGGAAAAACTTGTAGAAGCTGAGGAATGCAGGAGGAAATAATTAATGGAAAGGTAAAAAATAGTACGCGTTTTACACGACCTCTTTGAATTCAGAAGAATAATCTTAACAAAGCCAAATCAATCTTTCGCCATTCTAATAATTCATATACCAACATCCTTTATTGTCATAAAACCTTCAGAGGTGTAATAATTTATTTCTAAGCTTCCGTGGCAAATGCTTGGGTTCGGTGGTGGTGGTGGGCGCGGCGGGGTGGATTTGGCCCGGGCGGCGCAGCATCCAGACAAAATAACTAGTTTAAATTTATGTAAACGTGAGATATATTTAGTTAAATATGAACGCAAATCATACGATAGAAGTTAACTATTATGATCCTGAAGAATGTTATTTGGGAAAATAAAATTGGGGTTTTAAAAAATGCAATATTACCTCATGTTAAAATAAGTCTTGTAATGAAATGGAAAGATATGGAAGATCGAGCGAGTAGAGAACACCTGGACGATTTACATGAAGAAATTAACCGTTGAACAAAGAACGCGTTTACGCTTCCAAAGAAAACGAGAAAAAACTAATAGTGCTACAGAATGACACAGACTTTCCTGTATTAGTTCTCTATTTCCTTAGGTCTCGGCTAGCTATTCGTACTTGCCAAATTCTCTCGCCATTTACCATCTATCGCAGCCCCAAGTACATTTTTTTTGACATTTCATTAATTTTAAGATTTCCTAATAGTAGAACGGAAATATTATTTTTCATCATATTAAAGAACAGGAAAATCTCGTCCTAAATGGCAATTTTCTTTGAAAAATTTGAAACCGTTTTTAAGAAAATGGCGTGTAAGCGCTATTTTAATCCGAAATTTGAAGCTCTTTTTCACAGAAATTGTTTGTTTTTTTGAAAAACTTCATTGGAAGTCATTTGAAGTACATCAACATAAAATACAATAGTACTTACGAATTGTTGGAAGTGTGCATATCAACGGTGTGAGAGATCTAAAAAAATTTTTGAAATAAGAAAATATTCCAAAATTAACTTTACGTTAAATTAAAGAGTGCAATTAGCACTATCCGTTCGAAAAATTTGAAGTATAAATTTGGAGCCATTTATGAGAAAGTGGCGTTTGGGCGTTTCTGAAAATGCGGAAATTTGAGCTAATTTTCACAGAAAACGGTGGATTTTCCAAAAAAAACTACGATGATATTGTGTAAAGCACATGTACTCATTAATGCAATGAAGTGAACAAATCGCCGCTAATGTAAATATTAACGACGTGAAAGGCATGTAAAAAAATCATTTTTGTAATTTTTGAAAAAAACAAAAGAATAGAGCAATATGGCGTTTATGTCATCTCGTACATAGAACTCTTACCAACCATATAAAGAAAAAATTTGGAGCCGTTTTTGAGAAAATCTTTTTGTAATTTTTTAAAATTGCACATATTGCACCAATATTGCGCAACAACTAGTACAAGTAATCCCTCGACATCTGCGGATTTGCTATTCGCGAGTTCCGAACATTCGCGATTAGAGAAATGCTACCAGTTTTAACATTCGCGACTGCAATCATTCGGGAGTGCGTCCTTCAGTCATACATTTTCTGTTAAGCGAGCACATTTTATTTCCTTTATCAGCGTCATTTGGGAACCGTACTGGGAAACTTGACAGACACCGGAGCTCAAAGTATCACGTTCTGCAAAAATCTGAATTTTGCAATGTCAATTGACATGAATAGAAAAACAAAATTGTAAAATAATTCAATTCAGTTGCGTCAAGTTGGAGGTAAAGGTTTTGGCCACACGAACAGAAGTCACTCAGGATCTGCCATTGCAATGATTTCACTAAACGAAACTACGTCCTGGAGACAAATAGAAGCAGCAACTCTTCCATATTTGGATATTAGAATGAGTAGGGTGATGAAACAAAAAATAACCAAATCCTATATCCAATCACTTTCAACTTTGAAATATGTTTCAAATGTTGTTTTATTTCTTCTCTTTGGGGTATTAATTGTGAATTTTGATTGTACTAGTGCCTACTCAGTTCTACTGCAATTGTTTATCATTTCATCTTTCTTTTTTAAACAGTTTTTTGATATCCAGGAACCTAACCCATGTTTTTTCATTAAAAGGTAGACTCAACGTTCGCGGATTTGACATTCGTGATGCTTTTCAGGAACGTAACCCTCGCGAATGCTGAGTGATTACTGTACAATGTGTTCGTGACCTTAATGAACGAAGTCAGTAAGGAGAACAAATTATATCTTCGAAAATTCAGAGTTAACCATGAAATTGGACATACGCCACATTAATTTTTTTAAAGAATAGATTAAAATACACTTATTAAAGAAAAAAATTGGAGCCGCTTTTGAGAAAATTTTGAAAATGTCCTGGGGATTGACATAAATTACTCCCAAGTTTTATAGAATATTTTTCAAAATCTCAAATCTTCGACGCGAGCCAGATCGACGGGTGTTCCTTCAATCTGAAAAAATCCTGAAAAATCCTGAGTGTGGCGCAGACCGCAGCCTATGACAAGACAGTGTAGACTGGTGGTGGCTCCATAATGGTATGGGCTGTTTTTACATGAAATGGACTGGATCCTCTCGTCCAACTGAACCGATCATTGACTGGAAATGGTTTTGTTCAGCTACTCGGAGACCAATTGCAGCCATTCATGGACTTTTATGTTCCCAAACAACGGTGGAATTTGTAAGGTTAACAATGCGCCGATGCCAAAATTGTTCACGGTTGGTGAGGATGAACATTCTGGACAATTCGAGCGAATGATTTGGCCACCGAGATCGACCGACATGAATCCCATCGAACACTTATGGGACATAATCGATTGGTTATTTCGAGCAGAAAATCCTGCGTCGGCAACACTTTCACAATTATGGACGCGTGGCTTAATATTTCCACAGAGGACATTCAATGATTTGTTGAGTCCATGCCATGTCGAGTTGTTGCACTTCATCTGGCAAAAGGAGATTCGACGCGATATTAGGCGTTATACCATTACTTTTGTCACCTCTGTATAGTTTGAACGTGCTATCATAAATTTACTAGATAAAGTAACCCGGCGTTGCATGGCTATGTATCTGTTAGACCAAGGATTCTCAACTTTTGTCTATCATCGAGCCCTTAATAATCGATAAAATAATCGTTTGCTTCATTGACCCCCTTACGTTTCCTTTATAACATACTGCAAGCTAAGAATTCTTAGCACAAATAATGACACTTAAATCACATGAAGACAATATAGTCACATAATGTGAACAAAAGTCTTGGAAAAAATTATTAGAATGATGATTTATTATTTTTTGTACTATTGCCATTTTTAATATTACAAATATAAAAAAATCAGAAGAAATCAAAAGCTCATATGATTTTCATATGAGCTTTTGATTTGAGCTTTCATTAATGATATTAAATTCTAAAAGAGGAGTAAGATTTTACTTTATTAGTTGAAAACAAAAAATGAAATATCAGAAGTCAATAATTTACAACTTCATTATAATTTTTTGAAATCAATTCCATCTTGATTATACCTACCAGATGTCGGTGCATATTTGGCTCTCGGCCTTGATCATAATTGCTCTCATTTGAAATATCATTCGACTCCTAGGGATATAATAGTTTATTGATTTTCATAAATAGGATAAAAAGATAAACTGTTTTCAGTATTAAAAGAGAAAGTAAAATGTTTCCTTTGATTTCATAGTATGGGATAATTTCCCCGAAGGGAAAAATAAATTCTGCAAACTCCCTTGAAACATAATAGAAATCATGCCCGATACGATAATTATTAATGAAACAAGTTCTATAAGAACATCATAAAAACAAGTTTCATAATAACAATAATTATTTTTACAATCGTACAATAATGCTTTGTTTCATTGCTAGACTTGATGGTATCATCGAAACATAACGTTTTCTTCTGAATGATTGAATAAACAAAAGGCCATTGAAGGGCCAAGAGTACGTGCTATGAGGATGGGCCTGAGGATGAGTAATAATGATGGGTATTGAGGGAGGGTAGGAAGGACGGCAGTGAGGTCACGCAAAACGTGTTCTTTTTTTTGCATTGTGACGTAGCCATTTTTATTATTTCTTCATTGAAAACAATCGCCGTTTTGCAACACACGACTACATAACTTTCTTTTCTTATAGAGTACCTTCCTTAGGACGAGAAAGTAATTCTCTTCTTACGAAGTACCTTCATAAAGACGAGAAAGTAGAAGGAGTCATTATGCAACTAGTGTTATAATAAATCCTTTAAAGCCCGCTTTAGGGCTTTAGTGAAGCTTCTTGTAACACAATGATTCCACCAAGCAAAGATTATCGCCATAGGTAATTCGTTTGCAAGCCAGAAGCATTCACTATCATACGTGCATGACATATTACACATGCGTATGGTTACATACGTTCTTTGAGGAAGGTGTTAACGAAAAGTAATTTTTTTCATAAGAGTATTTGTTACTAGTTAGGATTCTTCACCGGAAGAGTGAATGAGTCGGTCTTAATAGTTCATATGGAACCTACTGAGCTAGTAATAGTAACTCTAACGAAATAGTTCAACTCTGCCAACAAGAACTACAAAACTTGCTTTGATACATACCCGACAGATCGTCTTTTAACGGAAGAGAAAGCCCCCCTTTACGAATCTCCACTGCGCAATATCTTCCGACAACGCCCGTACTTGTACTTCTCGCCGGGGCCGCAGTCGGGCTGTCTGGGTTTCACGTCGATCACGTTGGCGGCGGTGCGCGGGGTGGTGACGCGGGAGGCGTCGGAGACGTCGACGGCGCCGGGTGCGCCGGGTTGGTGGTGGGGGCCCTGGCGGCGGAGACCGGCGCCCGCGGGCCGCGGCGCCACCAGCGCCAACACGAGCAACGCCCAGAGCAGCAACAGGGCGCGGCGGGACATCGCGGAGGACTGACGGCCCGGGGCTACGGCCGCGCTCGCCTTGCCGCGCCGATAAGGGGGACCTCGAGCCACCACGCGTGACCACGCTCGCGGGGAGAGCGGCCCCGAAGCGGCCGGAAGCTGCGTTTTAAACATCCGGTGGTGTGTAGGCACGACGCAGAAAGCCTAATGGGTTGTCTCATCGGTTTCTGAATCGCTGACGAGCAATTCACGCTGGTGTTCCTCAAGGCTTCTTTCTTCCTCCTATTTAATACCTTCAGCCCTATCATCCTCTCTGGAGCTAATAATTCAACTGCCAACGGATGACACATCACACTCGCAGATATCAGATGCTATTTCCCTTTTCAATCGATTCCTTTCATGAAGGGGCTTGTTCCTGGAGAGCAAACTCTAACCGTTCTAAACGCGAGGCAAACATTTTCACGTGACGAAGAATTAATCACCCACTAAATATCTGTAAAAACAGTTCTGTCATCCCCTGGATCCCGGCAAATAAATCTCAGAGTGCTTCTTGCAACCCGCCTGTCATGGGAACCATTATCATAAAATGAACATAGATTGGGCTTTTCTATTTTTTCCCACTAATAAACAAAAAAAGCCGCCATGAAATATCTTTTATTTGAAACTACCCTTCGCTCACTTCTAACTTATGGATGCCCATGTGGGTAAGCTGCTAGGGGTACGTACTAAAACCTGTACAGAAGTTCTAGAATAAGATCCTTCATAGTGTAGCAAATGCATCTTGGTTTCTTGATAATATTCAATTACACAATTAATTCAATTTACTGGTAATAACCCAATTCTTCTTTCACCTTTCGAGTAAATTTTACAAGGCCTTACTGTCTTTGCCTGACACACGTAATTTTTCTACTTGCAAAAGTCTACAAGCAAGACAGACTAAACCAATCCAGATTTACCACGGACAACTTTCAAACCCCCTAGAAAGCCCATTTCCTTGCATAATCAAACTGTAGTACTATTGCCGTAGCCCTTCTCTGCATCACTTTACATTCATTCACGGCAGCTGATAGGTAAGGTCATCGACAGCCGATTTATAATGGGAGGGATTTATGTACCCCATTCTGAATAATGTTAAGGTAAATTTAGCTAAGTAATACTGTTATACTATTGTAAAGCGCTGATGGTCTCTAAAAGAAATAATGAAATCACTAAGAGTTTACGTTTAGAAAGGAATTAAAACTTTCTACTCAACCAAATTTCGCGATTATTGCTTTAAATTAAAGGTAGTGGGCCCTAAATATATTAAGAAATGCTCTTATTAACAGGTTTTATAATCACTAAATTTAATAAAATGGTTAACTTCACTATCTGTCATTTGTACATTTCGTGCTTTTCTAAACCTCTGCATTTCGTTTAGCTTGATCATTTTATGCATATCGCAACAGATACATCGAAAGAAATGTTTCGTAGAGAGTTTGAAGATCAGGGACTAATGAGCGTTTTTAAATGCTAAGTTTAGCGAGGGCTATATAATTATTCAGCAATAGTCTGGGAAGTGTCTTGTCAAAAAATGTTCTGTGATTATATACAACTTTTCAAGCACATTTTCAGAGATATGTTTATATATGTGTTCAAAGTCAGTTGTTCCAGAATCTGTATATCTCTCAATTTAATAATCTGGAAATTGTCCACACAAAGGACTTAAAAGTCTACTAGTAAATCAAGAGGCGTCGATAGTCACCTAGCTTCGAATGGTGGACCGGAAGAGATCTAATCGTGAGTAACGGACGGACACAACGGCTGCACCACATCACCGCACACGCCGGGAGCCCAGCAGCTTAGAGCTTGTCCCGGCTGGGGCGCGGTGCCCCGCTAGCTGACAGGTAGATCGGCGTCGGATCTCACCATCCAACGAGGGAACATCTCCGCCCCCTCTCACGAGCAAGGCATGCATCACACGTACGGAAGTAATGACCTTAGCAATCGACGCGCCCGGAACGGGATAGGATTAATCATTCATTATGTTTTAAAAATTGTGATTAGTGAATCAATCAATCAACGAAATACTACTTACATTCCACCCTGCGACATCGGCCTCTAATTAGCCTGTACGGTGGCGGGCACTCTTCGGGAAAGTCGAAGTAGCCCGCGCTGGCGGTCGTCACGAGCAGGGCCAGCGTCAGCAACGCAAAGTAGAGAGCAGCGCGGCGCGACACCATGGTGAACTGGTGCCTCTCGTCGGCGGTCGCAGTTATTGAATGTCGGTGGAAAGTTTCCCCCTTTGCGGTTGATCCGAGTGATTGCGTGGCTTCCGCTCGAGTGTGAATCCGACAGCCTAGCGCTCGTGACGGTTGACGTCTGTGACGCATTAAACTGGGTGTGTAGAATGGCGTCAGTAACGTGTCTACGAATTTTTTAAACGGGAATCCCTGAAGTTTAAAGCATCATAAATTGCTCTGAGATTTTGCTAAATCATCTAAACGCTGTAGAGTTACAAGTCACTAAAAGAATCACAGCCACTGTTTAGAGGCGAATGACTAAATGAAAAAACAAAGCAAAACAAAAACTTTTCTTTGCTGTGATCGTTTTGGACATACGCATGTTGTAATTGAAGGGTCCTTCCAAGAACTTTTAAAACTCACCATCTGTGAATTTAGGAGTTTCGGATAAAATAAATGCAAATTTAATACATTGCGTATAACAAATAAAAAATAGTCACTGAGAAATCAATACCACGGAATTTGAACTTCAAATAAGAGCATAACATGAACTAGAAATCTTAGAACCGCATCTACTAATAAATTATTTTCATTGGAAAATGACATGTATGACGAGACGACTTGCTAATTCTATAACAAAACCCCATGATCTCAGAACGAAAGGGAAAAGTTCATCCCTTTATTTTGTTATTCCGGGTATTGAATACTATAGCGAATTCGGACATACACAATTTTATGACATATACAATAATTGCATTTTAATCGATAATCCAATAAACTGTATTTGAAAAATTATTTTTACAAAGGCTTTTTATAAGGTCGTTTATACAATTTTTCAGTTACTAATTTATGTAAATCCATCTACTAATACATCTAGGTTTCAATTCAGAATATATAAAATATAATACAGAAAGTAGTATTGACCCAACATGTTTCATAATTCTATTTACTTATTTAGGAAGTGGCTTTTACGAGCGGTGCAAATTGAGCTTGAAGAAAAACTATTACAGTAATCGGAAATTTACTCCACATCCTCTCTGAGAACCGTAATTTCTACACAGCTGTAATATATTCTAGATGACTGATATAAAATTGCGAAATTGTTGAGAGAGATCTTGTACATTTTGGCTTGGTAAAATAAAGACTAGCTGGTATTCCATTCGAAACATTTTTGTTTTACTGTTACTGTAAATATTTTTGTATTTCTATTCAGCACGTGAAAAAATGATCGAACGACTTCTACCGATAAAAATCGAATCTAATTTGTGCGATCTTAAAAATCATACTCTTGGATAATTGCAACGACCTTTGTCGGTCTAGTGATACTGTTTTACAATTAGTTTTCTGATTCACTTGATACTGTTGGAAATGGTTTTGTAAACTATTTATGAAATATATTTGAAGTTTATCGCTGAAATAATTATTAGATATATGTTTTAGTATATAATGAATGTTAAATTAAAACAGACTGCTAATTAACAAAAAAGAAAAGAAAAAACATTTGTCAAAATAGTCAACTAGAAAGACATCATAATTAATTTATTATTGTGCTGACGGTTATTTTTAATTACAGGTCATCTCCTGGATTGCAACCGGTGTCTTCAGCTTTAAGAAATGGTTTTAGTATATAATGAATGTTAAATTAAAATTAATCTCCGGGCTCCAGATGAAGATCGGAAATCTGCTACAATAATTTTTAAAAATAATCGTAATGAATACTTTTTTACATATACGACTTACAGTTTGACTACACATTAATTTTGATTTTAAAATAGAAAATTTGACTTCCTCTTTCGCTTGAAAATCTCGGGGTTAGAAGCTCTCAGAAAGTGAAAACAGTATTTATATTAACTTACGCACATTTGTGAAGGAAAATATCAAAATAATATTTCTCGAATTTCAATGCGTCAAGTTACATCTTCAGAGAATACGAACTCAGAAATATAATCTTCACTCTTTTCAATGACTGTAAACAGATGTCAACTTGATTTTGAATTGGTAAAACAAACTTGTCAAATACAGCGAGTAAACAAGACAATGTAATTTTATAAAAGTATAACCATATTATTTACTTCATTTCTTTGATAAAGATGTAGGATTTTCAGATAGATTCTAATAATTCCATTACAATACTACACATTTCGTAATTCAATAGATTTTCAGATAGATTCTAATAATTCCATTACAATACTACACATTTCGTAATTCAATAGGCTAATAGTCACTTGCTCCCATATCAGTACACAACAAGAAGGCAGACTTTGGATTGAATAGTTCACGTTGGTGAACACGTGCTCCGAGTGCGCCCGAAGCAAGAGTGGGGACGCGAGCAGTGACAGTACCGTCGCGCCCCTTTCGCGCCGGTTCGACGAACAACCTTACCGATTGAGCCGCAGGGTGGCTGTCCTACGAGACGGTGCGTCCCCTGTTGCGACAGCCGCCCCTGCGGTCCAGCACTTGGCCCTGGGGGCAGGACGAGCTCCGCCGCTGCGGCGCCCCGATCACCGCGCCGCTCAGCGTCCCGCCGTCGGGCGTCGTCTGAGCGGGCTCCGGGGCGGGGGTGGAGGCGGCGGCGGCGGCGGCGTTGGGGTCGAAGCGCGGGCCGTCGCGGCGCCCGCCGCCCAGGGCGACGCCGCAGGCGAGCAGCAGCGCGAGCGCGGCGAGGAGCGCCCGCGGCGACATGGCGGCTGGGACTGCGCGGCGGGCGGCGGGCGGGCGGGCGGGCGGCGGGCGGAGGCTGAGTCCGCGCGACCGCAGTGCCCTCTCCGCTCCGCGTAGATACGCCCCGCTCCGCGTCGTCCCGCTTCGCTCCGGTTCGACGCGCCTCGCGCCAGGAGATAAACGCCCGCCGCGACCTGACCCCTCGACCGATGGGGCGCTGCCGCTTTGCCCTCTTTCGGGCGGTCGACACACTGCGTGTTAGCCCCTCCCGAACACTCCCGCGGAACTCCCAAAACTGCGCAATGTCACTGCACTCTTTCCAGAATTTTCATCCTTATCCTTATCCTCTTCCCCATCATCATCATCATCATCATTATCATCTTCCTCATCATTAGTAGTAGCCAAAGGAGATTGTGAGGCGAAGATGTATTGTATCACGTACTATTCTTATTTACATGAAGCACATACGGAAACTATAATGGCACATTTATTACATTGTAGATGAAATAGAAATTTAATACTCGACGAATATTATTTTCGACAAAATAATAGCGTATTTATAAAACATTGTATAAAATATTTTAGTCTGACAATGCAAAGAAAGTATTGAGAGAAGTAGAAAATAATTTAAATGTGGTAAGTTACAGAAAATCATACGGAGATGTACATATAAAGCAAACGGGAACTTAATTATTTTAAATTTATATCACTCACATTCTTCACTTAAGGCTATGAATATTCTATTCAGTCTCCCGAATATGTTAATGGACATTTTGTTTACGCTTTTCAGAAATGGACGGTTTTGTTCAACTGCTAGTGAAAATAGTAAGTATTCGACAAGAGTTAACATAGAGTTCAACACTAACATAACTTGAGTCTGAGATGAGAACAGATTGAGAACAAACCCTTATTTCAGTGTCAAAACCACAAAGACTGCAAGGACAAATATTGGTCAAAAATAATGTCATTCACGTCATTCATGTCTTTCGCGTCATAACAAAAATAAGGTCATTCCCGACAGGACGAACAAAAATTTCTAACCGGCTACTAAAAACGAACTCGTCGAGACTGACCTCATCGCTACTCACATGTGAGTTTCCGACAGACCCCGCGCACCTTCCTCCAGCCGGCGGGGCAAGCGCGGTCCGGGGAGTTGATGATGCGAGCGCCCACGATTTCGGTGGTGGAGGGTGCGGCGGTGGAGGCAGCGGCGGCGGCGCCGGGGGCGGGGGCGGCGGTCGGCTGCAACCGGGGGCCGTCACGCCGCCGTCCAGCCAACGCTGACGTGGTGAGCAGCAGCAGCAGCAGCGACGTGCCGGCCCACATGGCGAAGACTGCGGTGGCTTGGTCGTTGCCGCCGCCGCCGCGGACCACACCGCCGTCGCCGCCGCCCGCCCCGGGGAGGGAGAAGGTGAAGGACGACCGCATTGTGCTCCCCGTTACTTTAATCATTCAGATGAAGAAGAGAGCGGAGACGATGACGGCATCTTTCTGTACTTCGATTTATTTAGAACTTCTTTTGACAGATCGTCAGCTGTTACGATCGGGAGCTTACACGTTACTACAGTGACGTTACTGTGGTATGTTCAACCTCCCGATTGGATAACACAGAAACAGCTGATTTACGCCAACTGAACCTCTGTTTATCTTCTCTTTGTAAGCGACCACTCATATTTACCTCAACTGAACCTCTGTATATGCGACGCGATGATTTGCGGTGATTCGGTCGAGTGAGCGGGCGTATACGTGGCCTCAATGGCTCGTGTGAATGACCGGACCTAGCTCAAGTTCCTTGCGCTGGGAAAAGACATATAGTGGTTTTGATGCGTCCGTGGGAACATTCTCTTTGTTAAGATTGGGGTAGCTGATGCTTGGTGTGAGAGGGATGTCTCACAAGGAAGAGAGTTATGAGAAAGATACAATTCACGTTCTGTAAGAACAAAGGGTGAGAGATTGTTGGTTTGTTCAAAGTGTTCATCGAGAATAGAAATGCATCCTAATGCATATTTCTTTCTCTCTCTTCAACGAGATGTAAAGACGCATAGGTAATAATAATTTTATTGTAGACTTTATAATTACTCTACAAGTATTTGTAGTTAAGGTATATAAATATTTGAGCACGCTTACTGATCGGGAAAAAAATCGAATTTCAATTTATGTTCGGGGTATTATTCCTGTCGAGTCCAGATAGAGAGTTCCAGTAGTATGTCTGCTACCTATTAGAGAACCGTGTGTGCCATCTCTTTTACTTTATCGCTACAGAATAGAGAAAAATTTATGTAATGCTGCGCGAAAAAAACAGTGAATTTTTGGCAAGAAAACTCTTATTATGGGTTTTGAAACCCATGGTAACGAAAAAGTGGATACATCCAGTTGCTAAAAGAATCCTCTATAACGTGATGTAGCCAGAATCCAAGTCTTTTGGGTCCTTCATACCTAAATTTCGAAAGATGAAAATGTCTGTCCATTCGTCTATCTGTCCGTCCGTCTGAGAACAACTGCTAGCGGCTAAACCATTCAGTCGATTTTCTCCAAAATTGATATTCCTCAATCGATCTGACTGATGTTGAAACCGATATTTTAATTTGGGGTGTACTTCACACGAAGCCCCTAGGACATTTTCAATTTTTTTAGGTATCTTCCTACAACTAAAATATTAAAGATAAGATATTTATTTCCTTAAAGAATTCTGTTCCTTGAAGATAGGTTTGGAAATAAAGTCATGTACAATTTTTTGAAAATTTGAGAACTTTTCGCATAATTTTGCGTGAAAATACGGGCGAGAAAGTACGTGCTGTTTAGCACAACTAGTGCTGTATAATTGGTGATTGTGATAAATGAAAACACGGGCAATGCGGGGAACTTCAGTTTCATATAAACATATTAAAATGTTACTTCAATAAAATGTGTAAGTTTGATTATACTATGCTTTTTCGTATAAACTTATTATTGGTGTTAAGTGTAAGGCAGCTTTGTGCAAATCCCGAATAACACCATGTACGGCAACTATCTACGAGAAGATTATGATAATTGCCCGAACAATGCCAGTTTTTCTTAAGCTGGTGATAACATGATTTCCCATTTCATTAATTTCCTGTGATCTGTTCAGAATAACGACTGAAAACTTCATAAATGAACTTAAATAAATCTGGTCAGACTGTCCACTTGGCAACCAATGCGCGTAGAAACAGGAAACCCCAAGTGTTTCACATACACCACAAACGAGCACATGGAGAAGCTTGTGGGCCGAATTTAGGAAGTGGGGAGATTCGTAAAAAAGATCCGGGAGAGGTTCCGAGTTGATGTGGAGCACAAAAATGTGGTCAGCGTGCAGGGGTAGGGGTTTCTACAACGCGCAAAACAGGATGGAATGTGGCTCATGGTTTCCGTTGGCGGCTGCGGCGCCACCGCGAGATAGGGCAAAAAACGGATGTTGCCGGGCGGAGTCCATGGGCAAGAAAGCAGGGGAGCGACAAGAAATGTAAGATCTCGAATCTGGAGATGAAGGATGTGTGAAGTGTAGGATATACGATACCAACCATCTTACATTCTTAATAGAATATTTAAAATGAGTCCTTTCAATACAAGAAACCGCCTGAGGTGGGTCAGGGCATCAATTGATGTAACTGCAGTGCCTCTGACCAGGAGTCCTACGGTTCGAGTGCCGACAGTGGCAGAATTTTAGACTCTAGCTACATGGCGAGGTCGAATTGAGCGCTGTCTGGAGGAGAGACCGTCGAATTCTAGCGACAGGCGGTTCTGAGCGGTAGTTTTTCGTAGTTTGTACGATAAACACCAGGTGAATACCGTAGCAGTACCCTAACAGACGGGCCATGGACCGCGCGCGATTTTTCCTTTCTCTTTCTTGCCCTATCCTCACCCCTTACTTACACACACTTACACCTACATGCACAACACTATCGCGCATGCCGGGAGACCGCTCGGGAGCTTAGAGATTCTACCGGCTAGGGCGGTTCCCCTCTATGAAAAACTCTTGGAGGGGAGGCTCCCACAAGTCGTCACCGGATCCCAACAACCTACGTTGGATGTACAACGCTACCTCCCGGAATGAAACTTTCACCAAGAACCGATTTTGCCGGAGTCCATGGGCGAGAAGCAGGGGAGCGACAAGAAATGTAAGATCCCGAATCTGGAGGTGAAGAATGTGAACTTAGGTGCTGTACAATGACCGTTGCAGTTGACGCGCACGGGAACATCAATGCATCCTACCGTGTGGCGGTCGGCGGTCACACCCACACGCGTCCGGGGCGGTGGAAGGGCTTTCGCCCGCCCGGGCGCTTGGGGGCGTCGAAGACCCGGACCAGGATGGTCTTGCCCCGCTTCGCCTCCGCGACGGGCGCCTGGCCCAGCAGCGCCGCCAGCAGCAGCAGCGGGAGCGAGCAGCGCGGACAGCTTCATGGCGTTCGACTGGCGACCCGGCTGCGCCCCTCCCGCTTTTACATGCGCTCCCGGGTATTCCCTGCAGTCAGCCCTTTCTTGCTCTGGAATATCCCAGGAGCAACGCGGAGGCTGGGGGAAGCCCTGGGCGACGTTGTTTATCTGTTTTTGTACGAGAGCAGTGCTGACGGCTGGGCAACGCGTGGCGGGTCATCATTATCGCGTTTTTTTTTTCATAGTCGGACATCTGCTGCGCAGTTTAGCGTATACTCTGCGGATGATGCAAACCGTTTTCAAAACATCATACAGTACTTTTACTTTCTACATATACAAATGACTGACCGTTTGTCATGTCAGATTTTCCCAGTATTCAGCAATACAGTGTATTCCCAATATATGTTGTCACAGATTTTTTGAAGTTAAATAATTGGTGTCATGTGTACATGAATCCCTGAGAAGATCCATTACGATGAATCATAAATATAATTATTGGCAAGTCATTTAACGATTATTCTAAAGCATTTTGGTGAGCACGATTCAACGCCGCTCTCAAAGAATATAAGTATGTAATTTTACAGAGGTTTTTCTTTTAAACACCATTCGTATTCGTTGGTTGTGTTTTTTCTTTTGATGAAATGCTAACAATGGGAAGACGACAGGAATATATTTAAAACACCTTTGTTTTCGATTTTGGGCAAATCGAATGAACGAAATTAAATCACTCAAAGTGTGAAATCACTCAACGTGGAAGGGCAACTTACTGTAATCATTAATCTTCATTACAAACTGTATATCAAATGCTAAATTCACTATATCAGCACATCCATGTAACTGATGAGTGATCAAGAGTAACTTTATTTGTGCAAAGTGCAACTACATTTTCTTGGCAGTTGGAAGCAGTCCTCACCACTCAAGTCCACGCCATTGAACTGAACTACCGAACGGGTGCAGACTAGGTTGTTCAAACAACCAGTTCCAATATCTTCCTAAGTACAAAACGGCCTGTATAAATTCTAACGATTTGGAAATACGATAATCGGACAGTTTTTTCCCCTCGTGATATTGGAAAAAGAATTTCAGAACGTAGAAATTATGGGTTTGTCTCGTTATTGAGCAGGGATTTTAAAAATTGAGTTCCGATTAGGCTAATGCTCTACAATACTGCAGCTGGAAATGGTCTACTAAATTCATAAATAAAATAAGTAAAATAATGCTACATTGCATTTAGAATTGCTTACCGGTCAGATGCCAAAAGTCACATGTCAACTTTGTTAGGCCTCTATAAAATATCCCACGACTAGTTAATTGCAATTAAAAGATACCGTATTTGTTTGTTGCGATTTCAATTACGTGAAATTCCAAAACTGAGAAGATGACAGATTGTGTTTTATGAATGAAGATGACACACCCGCAATCATATTAAAGGTTTTAGTTGTGGCTCTTGAGGCCTTGGAAGTTGGACACCCCTGATCTACAGCATATACAGAATGGGAAAAGAAAGTGAAGGTGAATGAAGCATGGCGTATACTATTCGTAAACTATAATTGTTCATTGAAATAAATGACCAGATGGAATACAAATACCTTTTCATCTTAAAAAACTTTCTCCGTTAAAGGTGAAAATCGAAACCTTGAAATATATTCTAAACCACACGCACGGCTTGATTTGTCCCCAATCTCCAAAAAAGGAAAGGTAAAATCACCATAGAAAATCATTTTTCTATCTCGCAGATCACTGTTATCTTTTCTGACTGTCGATTCCAGAGATCATACAGTTAGATCAAACATACAGTTGCTGGCAAAAAATTACCTGCCCATGTTCTGAAATATTTTTTAGCAAAGAATTTCACATTATTACTACTGATCCATCAATAATATTATATGCACTCATTGACATTCATAGAGACGTCATATGTGACAAAAAACACGTATTACGAAGAAACTATTTTATTTCTTGTTTCCTTAATACTATTATCGAATGAATACCATCGCATAAAATGCCATATCATTCTCCAAGAAATGATACGCATGACATATTCGATTCCCGACCTTGACAAATTATATCTGTGCTCTCTCCTCTCAAATGTCCCAGTATCTTTTGCTGTGTGATGAAGAGAAAGCCCACCCTAAGTTTAAGAAGACCCGTGTGTACTGTGGAGGTCACCACTGGCCGGCCAAGCCCCGTACCGGGTTGTCGAACCAAGAACAGAACCGATTGATTCCAAATCTATTTCCTTTGCAGACCTGTTGAAAATTCACTCACCGTTTACGAACCATAGAAGAGTTTGCCTTCTGTAGTTCTCCTAAGAGCACCACCGTCTAGTGCCACAGCGCGTTTCTACGCGCGAGTTCCTGCGACGCGGAGTGTTGAGCGTTATCATTTCATTAATCTCTCTGGAGTTGGGCTCGAACCTGTCCGGAGCCACCGCTGCCCCCGCCAGCAGCGCAGCGAGCAGCCACAGCCACAGCGTCGCCAGAAGCTTCATGCCGTTGCTCACTTGAGTCACACTTCGCTTCTCGATGGCGTTCCCGGCTTTTTATTGAGGCGTGCGGTCGTTTTGCTCGGCAGCGCCGCCAGAGGGTGATGCAGAAATGGAACAAGCGAACTTCGACCTCATTGCACTAGTTTCGAAACGGACTCTGTGATAGTGTTAGACGCCAAAGGATTCTAAAGGAAGATAATGGGAATTACGAAATTTGAATCTGGTCAAACCTTGATTTTTTTCCGAGAAATTAACAGAATTTGGGGTCATGGAAATTGCGGATTTGTCCCTCTCATGAGATAGAATAATTGGCAAAAGTAAATTCTCTACAATGCTGATGGATATAGTCTCTTAAACCTACTTTAAAATAATATCCCAGAGCGATATCGGTTCTTTCGGACAAACACGATATAAAATGATGTGATTTCCCACAATGCGATTTCGTAGAAATTCACGCTTAAAACATATTCAATGCCAAATGCGTTGGCAAATTATCCGTTTATCAGCACATGTGGTTAGATATTTAACAAATTCCGGCTTACCGATATTGTAATACACTGAGGGTCTAAAACCGTTACCTGTCTAATTTATCGAGTAACTGGACTTTACCTAATTCATCCACATTTTAGCAAAACAATTCCGCATTTTTCAATTATCAAAATTTCACGGAAAACGAATAATTTACTATGTAAATATGAAGGAAAATGGAATCCTTTAACTTCTCAAGTTTGGATATTACAGTTAATAATGATGTGTGAAAGGAACTAGAGAATTTAATAATTCATATATTATTTTTTCAACTATTTAAATGAATAGCATAATTCCAAAATATGCTGATTTTGCTGTGAAATAATCAACCCATTGTCATTTTAAAACAATTTAAGTGATTAAAGACAATCCAGTCCCTTTTAGATCAAGAATTCATCACACTTGCGTAGTCCAATGTATTTATTTTACGCCAAAAAACCGTTTAAAAACTCTATATGTAGTTCTATGAGAGAAATTAATTTTGTGCACGTTTTCATAATTCTCTTATACCTCCCCCTAGCCATATACTTGTTGAATTTTTAATACAAAACAATGAGCGGTTTTTGCAAGGATTGTTAACAAAATATTCGCTCCTATGTAATAAAATTTATTTTTATGTGTAAATCAGCTACAGATTTGGGCTCTTATCCCTTATCATGTCCTTCGTGAAGGAATAATATTTCCTGCCGCGACATGGAGAACGATAATTTGACCGACCTATTGAAGACATATACAGATAATGAAGTTACATTTATGTCCAGACATAAAACAAGGGGCCCCCTCAGCATTTGCTCAAAGGATCAGGGAAAAAAAACGAACGAAAAAACTGGACGAAATACCTGATCGAGATGGGGATCTGTGATCCAGAAGCTGAGGTACAATTCTTGTTACAGGTTTAGAATTATACAGTCAAATGGTACACAATACATAAAATAAAATTGTTAAAATTAATATTATTTTCCTTTTCGATGCTCGGTATACTCTCTAATTGTGTAGAAACAGTTGTGCAGTAGTAAAGATTTTTCTTGGGACTCGTAGTCCTCGCATGTCTCTACCAGCTGCAGGTAGCCTGCCTGCTACAGAAATACTGCAAGAAACCTCATCGCCGCGCAAGGGATTTGTCAAATCTGACACCGTACGGCAATTGGACGCAGTCAAAATAAACTGGATGTGGGAGGGTACGACTCTCTTCCTAATTTCACCGTGATTACTGGACGAAGAATTAGCTTCAATTATCACAGAAGAGCCTTTAAAATCGGCGTGGGTGTAAAGATCTTCGCAGTGCTACGAAATTTATGAACGCAATGAAGTGTAACTAGTGGCCTACAGCACGAAAAATACTGCCGAATAAAATCGCACAAAATGGTTTTCCTAAAAGTAGCACGCATACTGCTAAAAAAATTCATAAAATTCATTCACATAACACTACAATTAATTAAATATTTTGCACGCAAACAGCGTTCACGTATTCGAGTAGTACAAATTCAGTACATCAGTTCTTTACGGAACAAGAATATCAAGAACGTTTCTGACTTATAACGCAACATGTGAATAACAGGCGGCCTCTTCCTGGCTGCATTGTTGTCGAATTGCGCTCGCGGTGACGTTAGTTGTGACGCACAGACTAAGATAATGCGCGCAGTCAGAATGGGCGGAATAACTCAATCAAATTTATATTTTTAAGTTAAAATCAAAATTGTTTCATTGTTTTTAGTTTTTCCCCGAGTTTCTAGGTATATAACGAAACCATAGAAACTTCTCAAAAGCTCGGAGACTGCTTAGTTTTGTTTCAATATCGGCGCGCATTGGAAATTACTAATATAGATTAATGTGGAGTAATACAGATTTATTCTGTGCTTGGAATGACATTCATTGAATATTCCACAGTTAATAATAATATTAAATGAACCCTGTCAGCTTTTAAAAAGGAAAACCATGAAAATCAGATCAATTTTAAAAGAGAATTAGGCAAAGATATAACATAATCAAATAATTACACAGTATACTGTGGGTCACACAAAAGATCGACCACAAAAATAGAAAAAATAGAGAAGATAAAAAGTTTATCAAGAAGATAATTCTACAAAATATTACTACATATGAGACTTTGCAACAATAGAACAGAGAAGGGAGCGATCGAGAAGGAATATTGAGTGTTGTTATAGGGTGACGATTCGCGCAGAATAAGGCGCAAAGAGGTTCGAGAAAGAATAGATACTGCAATATCGATAGATGCGAAGTGCCTGCGATGATGTGAGCATTTGCTTGAAATGAACGAGGGAAGAATGACGAGGAACATGTAATTGGCCCCCGCCAAGAGAAGAAAGAAACGAGGATCACACGTAGGAGGCGTTGGAACGATAATGTAAGTGAAGCCATGAATGCTCGAAACAGCCATGACTATTACTGCCATATGCATTTGCTATTGTAACACCATACCTTTTTTAGAAGAGTAGAAACACGTAAGAGCATCTGACACTGAATTATTCTAACATGTCTGTATACTTTTTGCGTAAATCAGTTAACAAATTGGACTGTATTTTGTTCTTTTCTCCTTCACTTGACTTTCTCTTTTTCAGAAAAAAATCGTGTTTCCATTGGCACTTATTTTAGTAGTTGCTATCAAGCAATTTTCCACATCACAAATGGTATCCTTAAAACAACAACTTGCCTAACATTGATGTAAACCTACTAATGTTATAAATTTATATTTAAAATGAAGCAATCGCAATAAAAAAATTAGGATTTTATGCTGCCCGTCACAAAAACGTTGCCACAAATAAATTGCCACAAAAATGTTGCAATTTAGGAAGATTTCGTGATATTCATAAAATACTCCAAAAATTGTGCGGTTTTGTGCTTCAACACGTCAACGGAAGCAAACGCCCAGAGGTAAAAAAACTAATGTTTTGCAGGTGGTGAGCAGATGTATTGCAGCTGGATGGACGCAAGTGGAAACTAAGGTGCAATAAACATCTGTACTGTAAAGTAAATATTGAAAATAAGTAATTTCGGGGCATACATACTTGATACACACGACCACGGAGTCGGACATTGCGCCTGTCATCGTTCTGGTTGAAGCGAAAAGGAGCCTGGAATACACTGAGAATGGGCCCCCCAAAGAAATTGGGAGCCGCTTCTGCTTGCAGTGAAGAAAACACCAACATCACGAACAACATCAGAGAAATCAAAGGCAGCTTCATGTTGGTGGCGGCGCAAGGAGTAAGTTCAACTGGTGAACTAGCTCTGCCTTATTCATTTTTATAGAAGCTTTATCACAAAAATGCTATGAGGGTACACATGTTGTCAATATGTGTTGTGTCCTGGTACCCTGCGCAGTGGGGAATTACAATGAATGAGATCATAAAGTCACATGATTGTCAAGGGCGGACTTCCTTCTAGGCAAACTAGGCAGTTGCCTAGAGCCCCCACTCAAGAGATTCAAGACCGTTAGGTAAACGGAATCCGGGAAGGCCAAAGAAAAGATGAATCGGAAGCTGGGCATCGACATCTCCCAACCAATAGTGAAGGTAACGTGTGAAGAATAACAAGTTCCACCTACATAGAAAAGGAATACGCTAGTATTATTTCACATCTCTCTTCGAAAATGGGAGATTGCCCTGAGACACTTATTTGTACTATTCTTTTCTTACTCGCCGATCATAGTGGAGTTAGGTCACACTGTACTTTGAATTGTGTAATCAATAAAATCACCTACTATGAGTAGTTATCCATGCCTATTTGAGCACATAATATATGGTGTGACTGTAAATTAAATGTACTCCAAAAGCATAACATAACGTTACAAAGTAATGCTGAACAAAAGCAATCTTGTCTCTGCTCGTATACTATGCAGTTTTCAAATGTCTCATTTCCATAAAATAAAATGTGCTGCACATTTTGAAACGATTGTCCTTTATCTTGTTATTAATGCACCTTAATTACTCTTCAGGAAGCTGAATTTTTGTCCAGTTTAAATACTCATTTCATATGATATTTCACTTGATGGAAAAATTTCAAATATTAGCCATTGAAGACTCAGTAAGCCACATATTTTGTTTACAATGACAGTGTGGGAAAATTCTAGACCACATGGGCAGTAAATTTTTTTATAAATAATAGTTCTGCCGTTTTAAGGAAATAATGTAACTCTTTAGTAAACTAGTATTATCGTTTTCAGAAGTAACATTTGTACATTTGTTGATCCATGTAGAAACATTTCGTGAAATTTTACCAGATGGCCTTTACAGTTCTCATTTTAATTATCTCAGTAAACCTCGAACTTTTTTTAAAATACTGAAAGTAAACGAGTGACTGAAAACAATTCATTTTTAATTTTTGGAACTTTTGAAAGTGAATTTTTTGCTATTTTATTAAAAACTCTGCAACCTCAAAACATTAACAAGAAAATTGTGTAGTTTTTTTGAAAACTGTTAGACTTCAAACAAATTTCATATAAAAAGCCTGCCCGAACTGCAATTCTTCTACTTATATTTGCAACACCCGCGTAGATCTGTAGGAGGAATATAAAAACGAAAATATCAGTACAAGATGGAATGATGTCTTACAATACAAGAGAGAAGGTTAGTTATTAGGGACTCGTCTCCAAACGTCTATTTTGAACAAATTATCAAAACGAAATATCGAGGTTAACTTTTCTCAGCAACTATTTTTCTGAATGATCTGCATTAGAACGAAACGAAAAAAAAACACGTGATAAGGTGAAATACTAAGATAATGGTTTTTTGTCAAAACTTTCGAACAGCTTTTTTTTAAAAACTGGACATTAGTATTAACGTCAGAAATAATTTTTCTGGAAAAAATTGTACATAACATTTTGTAAATGACAATTATTTAGATACTGCTCACATTCGAAAAATATCTCTTTTGAAATAATGATAAATAACAAAACAATTATTTGGTGGTCGTGAATTTTAGGCGATAATTTAATGTTGGTCAATGATCCATCAGACTTGCAGTCCATGTGTTCTTGTGCTTGGTTCACAAATCGTGAGGGGGAAGTTCCAGGCAAATGGGACAGGAAGGTCATGCAATACGGCACAGCTGTAATACATCTGCGAACCATCTACAAAACATTCATTTACGACCTCTGGGCGTTTTCTTCCTTTCGTTGACACGTGTTAAAGTACAAAAGCCCCACCATTTTTGGAAACTTTTTTGAATATTACGAAATCTTCCTAAATTAGTGGGCTTATTAGTGGCAATACGTTTTTGACGGGACAGTGTAAAATCCCGACTTATTTCAGTGTGTGCTTCATTTTAAAAATAAAATATCATTAGTAGGTTCAAATCAGTCATACAAATGTTCTTTTTAAGGATACTATTTGTGCGGGGCAAATTCCTTGATAGCACCTAAGAAATAAGTACCAATGGAAACATATCATCACGTGCATTTTTTTCTGAAAAAGAAAAAATCGAGTGAAGGAGAAAATAATTAATTACGGGCCAATTCGTTTACTGATTTAGATAACAAATATACACACATATTTGCATGATTCACTGAGATGCTGTTATGTGTTTCTATCCTTGTAAAGAAATTAATGGTGCTACAATAGCAAATACGTTTTATTATTTGTAACGGTTAGATACAATTTTATTACAGCAACTTGTATCTATTTATACTTCAGCTATCTCTTGAAAAAATCTCTTCACCAAACGAAGTGAATGAGAGATATAAAATAAATATCTTAAGTTTTTGAAAATATAAAATTATTAACGAATGCTTATGAAATTTCATGGTGTCATACGTACTGCCACGTATGCAATGGTACGTACGTACGGAATTCATTCTTACCTCGTATATTTCTGTGTATTGGGCTCCATCCTAACGAAAAGTTTTAAAGAAAACAAGATTTATTCACTTTTTCGGTTCCAGGACCTAGAAAAAATTCCCGGCCGAAAAACGTCGAAAATTCGCCCGTTTTTCCGCAGTATTACAACAGTTTCTCTCTACTGCATGTGAGAAAATAAAAATTGTAGTTTTGAGGAATACTGATTTGTCTTTTTGAAAAATCACGTTTCGATTCGTAATTACGTAGAAACTACTAATATTTGAAAAATTCTATGATGATTTATGATATGATTTATAGTGATATATTTATGTTTTAAGAAATAAAACTTCAGTTTCAATAATGTTGATGTACAAAAGGTTTAAATACAAGTTAAACTATTGTAATTGTCATCAAAATTCGACGTTTGAAAATCAGACGTTTCCCTGGAATTGTAAGCCCACCGTCCTCTACTCACGAATTAAAAAGAGATGAAGCAATTTTTGAGAAAATTCTGAAAATGTCTAACGAGCTTCATATTAAGAACCCCCCATTTAAAAGATCTACACATCGATTTTAGCAGCAATACCTAACTTCTCTCTACTACCTCCAAGAGAGAGTAAAATCTATGGAACGTATTTTTTTGCAAAGTAAGCCAACTCAAAAACCAGTTTTTGCATGATCACAATATTTTATCGTTAATACATTTAAAAAAATCTTATTTGTCTGCGTAAGTAAAAATGCTGCTGAACAAAACCACACAAAATAGTTTTCCAAAAACAGCACGCGCCCTGATCAAGAACAACTCACCTCAAGAACAACTACAATGCTCGCATAGAACGCTGCAATAAATGAAATATTTTAACACTTTTTTAAATATGTTTTAAATAACTTCACTAATACTGCAACAGCATAGTATAGCATTTATATAGTACAATCGTTCTTTACATACAAAAAATAAGTAAAAAGATGCAGTTACATAATGCAATATGCAAAGAGCAGGTATTTAATAGGGATGGACTCTTCGTCGGAGAACAGGCGGAGTAATATTATCAAAACTTCGCAGTTTTTTTGTGAAAATCCAATCTTTTTCATTTTCGGATTTTCTCGATTTCCTCGATATGTAGCGAAATAATTGACACTTCTATAGGTTGCATAGTTTTCTCTCAATTTCTGCGCGCATACTAAATTAGTAATATAGACAATAAAATGCATAGATCTCTGAGCAGAGTTTTGTTTTACTCGGGAAGGGAGCTAACTTGACCTGAAACCCTCCTCTTTTCTCCTCTGTCAACAGCGGATATTGAGATACTCCATTCCCCCCAGTGCCCACCGCAGCCGAGAAAAAGAAGAAGAAGAAGAAGAAGAAGAAGAAGAAGAAGGAAGAGGAGGCCACAGAAAAGATGGAGAGAAGATCTGCAGTCAACATCTAGTGCATCCCCCGGGATGAAGCGTGAAGAAAAACCGGTGTACAACCTACATAAAAGAAGAAAAGAAAATCTTACCATGTACTGTTAGCATTACCCTGGCCAAATCTGAATCGTGGAAGGATGGCGAACTTGTATCTTCGGCTGCGGTCTGAGTCGCGCGCCTGGACGAAATGTGCGAGGCGTTGTGAACCGCGGGGCTGTTGAAACGCTCACCAAACACGTCACTAACACGAACAGTAGAAATAAAGCGACTGCACGACGCATGGCGTCGGAATAAAAGAGTAGTCGCACCTCTAAACTGCCACTTCGTTTTCTTTCGCTGGCCAACGCCCAAGGAAGTTTGAGGTTTCGGAATAGGCACTTGTCGTTTACGACAGGGAAATTATAATTTTATGGGGCTTCCCAGGGGTACTGTGATTCATTTTCCAATGCATTTAAATAAATGTATATTATTCCAATGATTGTTTTTATGATAGTGAAAATCGTTTCAGACACAACTAAAAGTTGAGATTCTCAGAGTGTCCCAACATTTTTATGGAATGGTTCATGGAATTTTTTGTATTGGCATCAAGGCACACATTAGAGTGATATAATTACTAAATAAGTATAATTTTTACGAGAGATTTACCAACTGGAACCGGCCATTTTTGTGGGATGCCTAAGGAATTTAAGGGATGTCTCTCGGACTCTCAGCAAAAGGCACTTGCGAGCTCTTCTGCTGAGGGTTTAGTGTAACGTTTAGCCCGATGTGATGCAGCTTGAAAAGGCAAGAGGCAAAAGCCCGTGGTGATCCTAGCGGAATTCGATTCCGAGGTCCCTTCGGACACTGACCTTTAGTGGGATCACAAACTAAATACACTGCACTATTTGGAACTTTTTGCGTTCACTGAAATTCCAACGTGAAATATTAAAAACATCCTTATATTAGAACGCCTGTCTCAGATGTTTACATTGTTTCTGACGAAATTTGAACTTTTAACTTGAGCATGTAAATGATAGACTTTCTTCACTCTTCCTACTATCTGCATTTTCTGAGAGTTCATTCCCAATTGGAGGTTCACGACAGGTGCACCGACTTGGTTGATGCGAGGCTTGTCCATACATAAAATTGTGGAAAGACGTTTTGCATGCCAATGTTGGAAATTTTAAAAGAAATATAAATATAGAAAACCTAACAAAATAATAAAGGGTACTGAAAAAATGCTGTCAGTGCATATAGAAAAACTTCATCCAGAAGTTTAGTTAGAAACGACATCTACTCAAATAAATTTAGAAGAAAAATATGTAAAAGTAACAGTTAATATATACGCGTAAGCATTCACATTTATATCTTTTATTTTTCAATGTACTAAATTAAGCATTGCGTAATTCTAAATTCTTTGCTTGCAATGACAAAAAAGTCTAGCTCGTAAGTGAACGTAGAGAGCAAGAGCCTTTACCTACAGTTGTTCACCGGACTCCCCAGCTATTGTGCCTGGTGGGGCCGCCATAGGAGAAAGGGAACACTTGGATGGTCGTGGGTTTAATGGCTGGTCGCCGCTTCGGCCCTTGTCTTCTCTCGTCTGCCACCAACGCCGTCGCAAGCAGCAGCCGCAGCAGCACTGACAGCCAGCGCATAGCAGCTCGAAAGTACGATATCTTTCACGGTCCTGGGCGATACATTCGGGCAAGCTTGTTGAAACGCACTAAGGAAGTGGATTTGTTTCGATAGCGCCTTTCCGGATTCTTCCTATCGATTGGAATTCCTATCAAAAACTGGGTATTTCTGTTGGTTAACAGATAGTAGGTGTATTATTATTATTATTATTATTATTATTATTATTATTATTATTATTATATTATTATTATTATGATTATTATACAAACATTGTTTTTCTCGGTATTCGCCGGATGTATATTTGACTTTGTGTCGGGTTAGTAACCAAGACACAGGCCAATTCATGTTTCATCGTAATTTAGGAATTTTCGCACAATCCTGCATGTGTTTAAGATTATTGACTTTTGCATCATTTTGAAAGTATATTTTGGTATTTGAATAAGTTCCAGATTTTTATGGATGTTATTTGGTACAACTCCTGTGCACGAAATGACCAGAGGAATAATATGGACTTTTTGGAGATGTCATAGTGCCTTGACTTCTGCTGCTAGTTCTGTGTACTTCGTTATTTTTTCTGCGTGTGCTGTTTGAAGATTTGCTGTTTGTGGAATAGTGATGTCAATCAGGCAGCCAATCTTTTGCCGTTTGTCTACGAAGGTTATGTCAGGTCTGTTGTGATGAATGGTTTTATCTGTAATAATTTCTCTGTCATAGTACAACTTATAGTTTGAACTTTCAAGTACAGAATCGGGAACATATTTGTAATATGGACAGGTTGTTTCTTGTAGTTTGGATTTCGCCGCCAGTTTCTGGTGGATAATATTTGCAACTTGATTGTGCCTATAGGTGTAATCTGTATGGGCCATTAATTTACATCCTGATGCGATGTGCTGTATGCTCTCAACTGTTGTATGACATTTTCTACATTTGTCATCTATCGCTTGTTGGAGGATATGTTTTTTGTAACTTTTAGTGTTGATCACTTGATCCTGTATGGCAACCATGAACCCTTCTGTTTCGCCAAATAGATCACCATATTTTAGCCAAGCGTTTGAGGCTTTTGAGTCTACTGAGCGTATGAGGTTGCTTGAGATCATTTGCATGGCGTCCATGGAGTTCCTTTCTTGACCACATGTCTATTTTGTGGTTGTTATTATTATTATTATTATCATTGTTATAATTATTATTATTATAATTATTATTATTATTGTTATAATTATTATTATTGTTATAATTATTATTATTATTATAATTATTATTATTATTGTTATAATTATTATTATTATTATAATTATTATTATTACATTTCATACCGTTTTAAAGTATGTTACATCAAATAATAGATGA
Organism: Acheta domesticus; assembly: GCA_031308135.1. NCBI lineage: Eukaryota > Metazoa > Arthropoda > Insecta > Orthoptera > Gryllidae > Acheta > Acheta domesticus. The sequence continues at coordinate 203,209,718 of JAHLJT010000631.1, read as the reverse complement.
TTTGCGTACCATTTACGAACAATTTTCTCAGAACATCATACCCACGCATACGCCTCTTTTTGGAACTATTATTTCATTTGAGCCAAAACGGAATGCCTAGGTGTATTTCAAACATTGCAATATATATAAAACGTCAGCAAAATTTTATTATGCTATCAAAAATGCAGAAGCTCATACTCAAGAAATAAAAACATCAGTACTCTGATTATAACGCTATTTTTTTCCACATATTTTCCATAGAGGCTAACAGGAAATAAATCATTCACTTCGAAATAAAAGGTCTGTTATAAGCAGATTTGATGGAGTGCATTTGGCGTCCGAAGAAAACTAGAAGAGTCGACGAGAATGGTTCATATTACCTTCGTTTCACCCTGCCCAATAGCCGTCCCTGGTGGAGGGGCCACGCCACGCGGGTTTCACCCTTCCGCGAGTCCGGGACTTGGACGGCGAGGGCGGCAGCACTATTGCGCGATCCTCCCGCTGCTGCTGCCGTTGCTGCCGCTGCCCGGGCGCCGCCAGAGGAGTGTCTGCGAGCACCACGAGCTACAGCAGTCTCCGTCAGAACGAGCCGACACGAGAAGAGAGGTGTCGATTTTGGTGGACGGGTGTTGGGCAGAGGGGCGGCTACAGCAGGGAGGATCAGGGGGCACCAGCTTTCCTTTCATTTTGTGTAGTGATGGATGTTAAGGTAGTTGTTTGAACCGATATTCTCCGATTTCAGAATTCAAAAAGCCCGGTATTTCATATTCCGTGTTTTCCTTCATTGGTTAGGAGCGTTCGAGAACTGTGTCCTATTTCAGCCTAGCCAAATATACTGTTGTGATAAGCTCAAAGATTTGGAGTTGTGAAAATTGTAATACGGGTCGAGAAATACTGACAAATTTCTGAACTCCGTCTCCAAAATACTTTTCTCCGGTTCGCCTAAAGAGTGTAGTAGTGCACAAAACCTATTCCAAGACAAGGCGATAGTCTTAAAATCTCTGTAAATTTATTTCTAACATCTTGAAATTAACTATAAATTTATATTTCTATTTAAAATTTTATATCTAAGGAATTGCATTGTGTGATTGAATTTTAAAGAAGTAAAAAAAATTGGTTTCTCGAATATTAAATGTCTCTATAGTCTCCAATTTCCTTTCCACAACCCCTCCACTTTACATTCAAGAATTTTGTGCCCCCCCCCTCAAAATTGCCTCTGGAGCCGTCACTGGTGTTGGGTGGGGCATTGACCTCCATCGGCCTTGCCACACGCTTGCTCATAGCAATAATTCCCAGTTCGATCATCAAATTAGGATCCTTTCAGGATACAGGATAGCGTACGGTATTTTATAATGCTTCCACCACTTATAAAACATTTCAATTCATGTTAAGACGGAAAACAAAAGAATTTATGTGAGGGGCATTTATGTAGTTGAACACGAATCTGAAGCCGGAGTTTCGAAATTCAAAATGGGGGATGCACTATGGCTTGGAACTCGGTTCGTGCCAGCTGAACTGGGATGGCGCGCGTCAGGCACTTTCGGAGAGCGGCGTTGAGTAGGGAGCGCTGTCCAGTGTGCCCAAGTAGAGGCCCTAGATATGAAGAGTAGTGCATTCCTTTGCGCCACCGATTCCGTCATTTTATATACAGATGGATTGTGCGCATTGCGAGTGATACTAATTCACCCACCAACCACCAATATACCAAAAACCAAATTAAAACAGATTTAAAATGCGTCATTTAATTGAGTTAAATGTGAAAACAAATGCATCATTTCGCTTTTCATACTAAGGTGTGAGAATGACAAGTAATTCGTGCAAAAAACGAGGTATCTCCCATCGGCAGACAAAAGATCGAGAGCGGTCTTTAGTTCGGACGGAAAGGAGGGTTCAGAAGGAAAGATCGGCTTCTTAGTGTTCTGCGCCGGCATTCGCGTGGTGTTGAACAGTGAAACCAGCGAAAACTACTGACCAGAGCAGCGGATCGCTAAAATTTCTCCTCCAGACAGCAGTTGAATTCGATCTAGCTAGTGTCAAAAATCCTGCCCCCATCTGGACTTGAACCATAAGACCTCCTGGACAGAGGCATTGCAGTGACACCAATTGATGCTCTGGGTCGCCTAAGCGTGTGGTTCTGATGAACTTCAAGTATTCGCTTCTTTAGAATTATTTTGATACTTCGGCGTACTATCTCCCGCCTCCGTCATCTTTAGAGCCCGTCTACATGGCCATCAATATTCCAAGAAGTTTTATCACGAGGCGGAGACGTACGCGGAACTGCCACGGTCTTCAGATTATATGTTGCATTCATGCTTGCTTGTGACGACCCACGACGCTCTGAGATATGGGAGATAGGGTAGCTGGTTTCTTCGTGTCGCAAGCCACATGAAAGGCAAGGTCAAATCTTCCAAAAATAGAGAATAAAACTCTGGAATGTCCTCATCTACTTTCTTCTTTTGAAATAATCGTAGTTTTTTGCACTGTCGCGAAATCGGTAATTTTTAAGATACGTTTTTCTTTGTGGGTAAAACGCCTAAAAACAAAAGAGCCATCTTTCTTCTTCTAAAAATCATCATTAGACAATGTACTTTCTCCGCGCCCCCCAAAAGTTTACTGCTGATTATGTTCCTTTTTGATCGATGGCGTCCCGACCTCTCAACTCTCTGTCAAGAGCCGATAACAACACACGCCACACACACTAATCGAATGACTCTGTCAGTGATTTTTAAGGAAGTCGCGAGTCGTATGTTGAGGGCAGGCTGAGATACTGCATCGCTGATGTCACTGCAGTGTCTCTGACAGGGAGATTCTAGGGTTCTAGACCCGGCGGTGCAATAAAATGTGCAAGTTGCAATAAAAGGTGAAATTCTACGCGTCCTTTTCACTTTCACGCGGCAAGTTCATCCTACGCAAAAGCTTCAGTGCGAGTCCGATCGGCTCAAAGGCAAGCAGCTACTCCCCCTACTCGTAAACAGTTATTTTTTCTTCACAAGATCCATCGTACCTCGTGGCGACTCACCTCTTCCCTGTCGAGCAGTTAGTCGATGACTCTACCCCGAAGTATCTGCTGCCGATTGCGGCGGGGAGCGTCGAGAGCCCTTCTCGACGTGACGACTGTCCCTAGCTGCGCAGGAGTGGGCGAAACTGACCCCTCCTGCCCAGCAACCGCCAACACGGCGGCCAGAGCAACGAGCACAACGACCAACATCCGCAGCAACTTCATCGCCTTGTGGAGTTGACCGATTTGCATCCAGACGCAAGCACGTCCTCTATTTAACCGCTTCTATTACGATCTGAGTTTTACAGTATGCCCATCGGTCCGCGACGACCAGTGATAACGGGTTTCTCGGACTGGCGTCATTGAAATGCTCTAAAGCAGGGGCAGCCAACTTTTCTGTATAAAAGATCTACTTTTTATCTAAAAAAGTGTGTCGCGATCGACTTGTTGCCGTAGGCGTAGTCTAAGGAGGAAGAAGGGGTGTGAAATGCATAATATGTTTATACATTGTGTTTCAATATAATGTGCATTCCAGCGATGTATTAGTAGATATGTACAAAAATATATTCAATTTTTTTTATTTTTTAAATCATCCAGCTCAGACATTGCAAGCGATCGAAGATCAACCAAAATTGGCCTTGCGATCGTCCGGTCGATCGCGATCGACTCGTTGGCCACCCGTGCTCTAAAGGTATTCTCTGTCAAAGAAGCCGTTTTTTTGTTAGAACCATTTGAACTCGAATACTGTGAAGAATTTTCTGCTGCACACATAGATGCGTCGTAGAGCTTTGTGGACATGCATCACTAGATGGTCAGAACGAAGCGTCTTTTATCGAAGCGATCAAAACACGTTTTGCATAGTAGAAACACCAACGCGGTAGTGTTAGGAAAGCATATTTGTTTAAATTGCTCGCTTTCTTGTATAAAATACTAGGCATGATCCAATTACTCGAATGTGAATTGATTTTGACTGGGCTGCTGTCACTTTAGAAAGGTTGGACGCGAGAAATTCTCGCATTTGAAAGGTGTCCCATCGCTAACCTGCCAGTTCACACAAATGTGCACCGGTAAGATGCTTTAATTGAAATTCTTTTTTATACAGAAGAAAATATACAAAATAGAATTCTTATACTCACTTGCGTATTACCGTAATATCCAAAGGTTGAGAAGTTGAATACGTTTTTATAACATGTACATTTGACGTGGTAATTACAGGCTATCGAATTCTTTAAAATAAGGAAAATGCCTTAATTAGAAGCTTAATAAGGAAGCATTCATAGAAATGGAGTGGAGATCAGCGTGTATGCCTCATAATTAACATTCATTTGTTGCTCAACATTATCGTGTAAGAAAATTCAGTCCTATATGCGAATTTTTAACGAATAATTATTGTACGGAAATTAATTAACAATATGTTAGATAATCCTTTGTTTTTAAGATATCAATTGCGCGATTTTCTTATTTCGATTTCTTTTTCGCAACGTTTTATAACATTGCATAGAAACTATTTTATCTTACTGACATCTTTTAAGAAGTGTATTTTTAAGATGTTTTTGCTCAGCTACAACATATTCAATTGTTAGTGGAAAACGAAAAATAATTTTATGCAGAAATTAAATCAGGAGTTGAAATTCAAACGTGCTCAAGTACGGATCAAAAGAATATTTCGGGCGGCGGTGGGGGGGATTTCAGTTCAGACATCCAACAATGTTCTTAAAATATTTATATTTTTGTTAAATTAAAAGGAAAATGAGAATACGGTTTTCGACGTGAAGAGATCAACATATGGTAATTATTTTGAATAAATTGTGTAAAATTACAGACGTATATATGTGTGTCGGAGGTTTAGGATGCTATATTACATTTACTAAATTTTCCAGATCAGTTTGCAGATGTTTTACTTTGGACTTGGAAGTGAAATCGGTGTTATTTAAATGCACTACCACATCGTCAATTCTTGGTACAGGACATTGAGTTGTATACCCCTCGGTTAGGTGACCAGGAACCCATAACATTGTGCAAATAATCTCATTTCGACCAAAAATTGACGTAGTATCCTATACCTCCGACATAAAGATATGTTAGTTGGGGAGGGGGCATTGCCCCCATACCCCCTGGTGTCCGTAACTGTATGTGCTCACCCTCGGTCACTGGATCGGACGTCCTTGCGGTCGTGGCCTTATACGGTTTGTCGTTCCTGCGACGCGGAGTATTGATAATTGCTTCTTGTACCTGTACACCGTCCAAAGTCTGCACTTCGCGAGCGCTCACCCCGGCCAGCGCCATTAGAGCGACGGCGAGAGCCAGAAGGACTCGGAGCACATTCATATCGGACGGCACTGTTTGCACGAATGAAGGCTATCAACTTCACTTCCTTCTTTTAAATGCAAAAAAAGGCTTCGGCTCTTTGAACTGTGATATCAGTGGATAACAGACTGAAGCAAACACCACATCTTTTATCGTTAGTCACTGTTGGACATTAACTAGGCGACGAAAAAGTAATAAAGCGTTTGTATTATTTTAAAATTTCAATTAAGGTCGTACTTTTTCGATTTATTTGAATCTAAAAGGCCCTGGTTTCGACTTAAAAGAAATGTTTTTATGGCTCTTAAACCATTACAGCCATCGTATGATATATCATACGCTAACGTCTGGTCAACTCAAATTTGCTTCTTTTGCAATACTTTGTGAACTTTATTTCTTCAGTGGACATAGACATCCTAAACGAAACATGTAAGCAAGTTTTTTCATCCTTGAATGTCAGATGTCGATTTAGCAGTGATCGTTAAGGACATTGTATACTCCTGGCCAGGGTGTACAAATGACTTGGGTCGGTTCGAATCTTCATCTAAAACCATGCTTAGCGGCTAATCGGAAGGAGGGCTTGTGGTTAAGTCGGAAGGAGGGCCGATGTAAAGCAAACGTTGGCTGGTTCGCATTGAAGTTGCCAGAGGACTCCAACGGCTCCTGTGCGCGCCTGTACGTGACAACAATGGGCGAGCGCAATGCACTCAAATTTAATTTGGGCATTAATGGGTTAAATTCCTTTGGGGATTTGCAAGGCTTCAAGGGCCACGACTAAGTTGGTTGCGGGCCACACTTTACATGGTTGCGAGCCATATATTTCATTACTCAGGTGATTCACACCTGATTTCCCCGAGAGTATTGCTGATCTCGGCACTTTACCCGACTGCTCTGAATCGGGAGGGGGCATGGAAACATGGGTGATACCACACTGTACCAGGTGTAAAGCAGTGAAACACATTGGGATGATTTTGGGTTTCTGAATTTATTAGAAAAAATCCTTAAACGTAAATTTCACCTATTTGTACATGAAAGGCGCTTTTCACCTCGGAAGGGCGCGTGCTCTAGAAGCATATTTTCGCCCGACATGAATGAAAGGAACTTTCACTTTTAACTCATAACTTTTCGCGGGCCACAATAAATGGCGCATGCAGGACGCATGCAGCCGCATACAGCCCACGGACCGCCAGCTGGACAGCCCTATCCTAGACCATGATTTTCCTATCACATTGATATTGATTACAAAGTATAATCATGAATTTTGAATGTCTGACTTAAAATAGCCAGAGGACATGATCACGATCAATGGTGTTTTGCGAATGTCCGTGAAACACGTTATTTGGTGGGAGAGAACAGTATCTCTAAATTATCATTAATAATTAATATCGTTACAATTAATGACCTTTTGGACTGCATTTCAAATCAAATATTTATTTGTTAAATATTTTCTAAAGAAAATGCAAGGTATTGATACTGCGCTTACTATTATTTAGATTAATTGGATGGGTATGTTGTTGGTTACTCTTTAATTCTATGACAAAAGAAGTTCTATCCATTTATTCATTTTTCCAGTGGAGTGGAAACGACGAATATTTGAAACGAAGATCATGCTATATCTACTAAATATTTTTTATTAACGAATAAGTGAGATATTTCTTTGTAAAATAATAATATTAAGATGAGTTCTTTGTAAAATATTAATATTAAGATAAAAAGATAATATTAAGATAAATTCATGATTATACTTTGTAATTTGAGTTATTATATTGTTCTAGATTTATTCTAAGTAATGTTCCTTCGTACTAATAACGATGCTATAGCGGAAAAATTTAATATTATAAAGTGAACAGATTTAATGGGACCGTACATTTTGCATGGATGAACAGAACAATGAAGAAAATATTGAATTAATAAAATGCCATCGTATTTGTGAATGATCATCAGATAATTTTATTTTGAGTCTGAATCGTATTTCGTTTTATTGTCTTCGTTGGTCCAGTTATGTCAATCCTACTGGCCAATAGTCATCTAAAGTATATTTGCGTCTCTCCCAATGAGACTCAAATATACTTTAGATGACTATTGGCCTGTAGGATACTGTAGGCCTCAAGTAAAAAATATAAATAAGAAATTCTTTAATAATAGAACCAAGGGATTCGCCTATTTCATTTGCAGGTCAGTCCCTCAGATTGGTCCACATTCAGCAGAAGCGCACCAGGATTTTCCCCAGACAAGGGGAGGGGGTAAAAGATGCAGCCAACTTCATGTTTTCATATAACGAATCTGTCATTTATGCTAAATATAAAAAGTGTTTTATCTATTAACTTCTATTATTTATTCATAACGTAAACCGTTTATATTTTGAATGACTTTCGTTAGTATAGAAAATTAGTAAAAGCTACATTTTTGACTATGTATGTTTGGAAACGGGGGAGGGGATGAAGCCTCCCGAGCCCCACCACACCCCACCCTCCCTGAGTGTACACTGATGTACAGTATTACTTCTGCCAGCAAGAGCAACCTCGCCTAACATCTGCCAGCCAGAATAATCTCGAATGTCCTGAACAATGAAAAATAGTTATTTGTGCACCAAGGGCGTTATAAGGATTCTAATGACTGAGCGGCGACAAAATGCCCTGAGGGCCCTTGGCCGGGGGGCTTTTGCCGCCTGAGATCTTTAGAACCATGATACGCACATAATTTTATTTTTAACCACATTTTAATGATTCAGATTTACTTATTACTAATGAATGTTTTAGTACCATTAGTTGATTTTGCTTCAATTATGACTAACCAATGTTTTTAAGCTAAATGCTTCAAATTATGCCAATGTTGAGTTTAAAAGCAGTAGACTGTATAGGACAAACTATTTCAATTCGCAGACTAAATTTTACTTGTAATTATTGTTAACATATTCATTTTTTAAATATAAATAGTTTTTAAATATAAATATAAATAGTTTTAAATATAATTTTTTAAAATATAAATAGATATAAATAGTTACTTAATAAATACGAACATGAAAAGTACGGCAACAGCTTTACAGTATCACCACTGCTGGTTTAAAACGTGGTTTCGCGACTAGAGCGCACTGCAGTCAAGTACATCATTGCATTATCGCTTATTTCAGTTTCCTAATCCAACATTCAGAGAGCGCCGTGTCCCTACTTCATTGCATTGATTGTTCATGAGCAGAAAATGATAGATTTTGGATTATAAAACTCAGCACACGCATAATTTATATCAAATATTACTACAAATTAATCTAACACATTTCAACTCAATATTTCTTTGTACTTGTTGCTGTCCTTTTTCCTAAAGCCGCATCTCCGCTAGTTTCCATTTTACATTTTATGCTTGTAAAACTAGAGGTGCTACAATATCACGTGATTTCTCGCATTGTTGGGAATGGTTACGTAATACATAATGCAATTACTGTCCTACTAACACTTCAGTCACTCGAAGTCTAAACCAATTCAAACGAATTACATTTCAAAGTATTTTTATCTCCATTTTGAACAGTCTTTGTTTCAATGTAACAATGTCTGGAGGGTTCTTTATCACTAAATACTTTTATCCTTAGGGACAGGGTTTTTATTCCCTAAAAATTCTTGAAATATGGTTTATAGTCTAAATAAGCATTTATGACCCATAACTTCTGAAATATGCACTTTAACATGGAAATAAAATTAATAAATTTCATTTCCTATATAAACCTTTCTTGATAAAATTCCAGGAGAAGCATGCTTGGAATGAAAAGATGTATTTTTATGCAAACATGATATGATGTACCTTACTTTGCGGGAAAATAATTGTGGTAAATATTCACCTTAGTGAATGTCTTGTTGCATTTCGTCTGCCTGATTTAAAAAAATATGATATCTAGAAATATGCTACCTTTGCAAAAGTATTTTATCATCTATAGAATAGAAAAAATGAAAACTCTGAAAATCAATGAACGCTTACATTTACATAGATTCTACGAAAAGTTGAAAAGTTTTAATGATAAGTCTCTATTTTAATTACATTTGCAAAATATTCGCCTATAATTACACGAATATACTCCAACAGGAAAAATCGGCCAAATATACACAAACTAGCTGGTACCCGACGCGTTGCTGCCGCAGAAGAAATAATTGAGGAAATATTCCTCTCCCCGTCTCTTTCCCCCTCTCTTTTTTCTCTTCTCTCCCTCCCCATCTGTCTTTTTTCTCCTCTTTCATTTTCCCCACTCTCTCTTTTCCATCTCTCTCTTTTTCCATCTGTGCCTCTTTTACCCCTCTGTGTTTCTTTTCTCCCTCTGAGTCTCTTTTCTCCCTCTGTCTCTTCTTCCTCCACTCTCTGACCCTCTTTTCACGCTCTCATTTACCTCTCTCTATATATTTCCCCCTCTCTCTATTTTCCTTTTTTTCACTACTTTTCCTCTTTCTCTATTTTCCACCTCTATTTTCCTGCTTTCTCTATTTTCCCATTCTCTTTTTCTCTCTCCTCTCATCAACTTGCGCCGCCTGCTCCTCGTGTTCTCCTTGACCTCGCACCACGGCAGACGGCAACGCCCAGCAACAATGAAGCTCACAGTGAATTGGGAATTGCATTTAACTGAAACGCCATCATGTGCTCTAGCGCCATCTAGTGGAGTTACAATAATTGTATTATGCCTATGTTCTTCCCGCAAGAGCAAGCAATAAGTTGACATATTTTTATCGCAATTGGATGCCTGGTACGGCAGCGCATTAAGCACAAACCAAAAAACATTGATTTTTATATATTAGATTAATTTTCTGTATAATTATTTTTCGTGAAATTTTCCGGTATTTTAATAGTTGTTCTGCTATTCAGGGCGGAGATGAATCCAACAAATTGGAGATAATTCAAATTGGTCCAGTCTTTCTTGATTTATAAATGATCTAATTAACTCGACTTTGTTTTATTTACTTAGCTTCTGCACGCTTTTGAGTAGATGGGGCAATATTGAGAAGTGCCGGAGTAGCAAAAATGTAATAGAATGTTCAAAAAGATCTCATCCTGTAGAATACAGTGTGATAAATATTTCTTTGAGGCCTTTTGCCTCAAAATTTTAGTTTTTAAGGCTCTAGAACGGTTAGTTAAGGAGTTATTTAACGCTATAGATTCGAACTGTGTAGCGGGCTGCGTTTGCATGAATATCTAATTTTTTTATTCTTCAGCGCCATGTAGTGCCATTTTTACTATATTTTATTACTTATTCTGTTATTCGCGACGGAGATGAATCCAACAAAACAGAGATAATTAAAATTGGTCCAGTCGTTCTTGAGTTATAAGTGAGTTATAAGTGGTTACAACTTTGTTTTTTACATATATAGTAGATGTGCACTAACATAATACTCTAAATTGCAGTCCATTTCTAACCAAATGTCAAGAAATTTCATTTAGCAGTTCCCTGACGCAACGAACAAAAATATGCAAAATCCTAGAAATCCGCTCCATATTTATCATAAATGAACACAATAACACACTTTGCAAAAAATGTACAATATAATGTTTAAAGATTTTTTAGGACAATTTAGATTTCTTCCCTGGAATATTGTTAATTCAGACCTTGCGTTGATAAAAAACACGTACATTTTTTAGGCTCTCACAATATGTCGGTCCTCAATAGTTCCACTTCAATAAGATTTCAGTTAATCATAGAAGAGCAAATATCATTATAAACAGATAGTTTCGGAGAAATAATTGAGATAAGATTAATTTTTTGAAACAATATTGGTTACGAATTTCGGATAATTGTCAGACGATGATTCAAAATTATGCAAAAACTATAAATATCTAGAAAAGGTAAGTTTTTTAAAGATCTAATGTTAAATACTCGAGTAGATTGCAATAAAACCCAAATCTTCTGACTTTTCCAATATTAGGACGAGTGAAAAAATTTGGCACTGATAATATACATAATCTAAATTTTATCAGTACAATTAGCTCCATTTTGTTAAAAAATATAGAAATAAGTGGTGTTACATAATCAGGTACGTTTTTGCATTAGCCATAATGGCTAAGCAATATTATAATAACCGCTAAAGAGTGTCCAACCCGCTAAATGTTTGCCTGCTTGTGATTCGAATTCACATACTAATAAGGTGGAGGAAACTAGTATGAGCATATTCACTATATAAGCATTCAGCTGCGAACAAAGAAACAAAGAACTGGTGAAATTCATATTTACAAAAAAAAACATATTATTCGGAGGAACAAATATCATAAAGGAAAGTAATCTCCATTATCAATTTTGTGGTCGTAAGAAAACATCGAAAATATTTTAAACGACTGCAATTTTCGAGAATTCAGAGAGTTGAACAAAAATTGGACCTGTGCCATTTTATAAGTGTAGAGGTCCCAGGCCAGACGGTGGCGGATTTTCGACACTAGCTACATTGCTGGGTCGAAATAAGTCTCTGTGTGGAGGAGAATTCCAGTGGACGGCAGCACCGATCTGTTGCTTTTCATGGTTTCTCTGATCAATATGAATTGTATGCAGGGTCATTCCATATTAAATCAACACAGTCATTTTACATCACCATCTCAGATTCAAATGAAATTTGACACATAGGTAGTATGAATGAAGAATAAGAAAACTAGAAATTGTGAGTAAAATATTTCCACCTGTTTGTGAAATACAGCTATGTAAAAGTTTACAAAATTGGGTTCCCGAAATTTTTTAAATTGATGTAGAACCTCTCCAAATTAAGATAGAGAGCTGAAACAGGAGTCATTTTGCAGCTTTCTTTATGGTGTTTTATATGATATACGACTCAATAGGGGTTGGGTTAAACAAGTTTTTTAAATTTGAATTTGAAATTTTGATTTTGAGTTTTACAAAATGCTCATCTTGAAAAAAATTGAAAAAATTCTAAAATAATCCGTATATATTTCCAAACAGACAGTGCAAGTTTAAACATGGGACTGCAGTGGGTTCATATGGTAATCTTTACTTAAAATGCACAATATTTACTTACTCTAGATTTTACTGATTTTTAAATGCATTTTATTTCAAATTATAAGCCCTAATATATACAAATTATTAATTTAGGGTATTCTCAGCCTTATTACACATTAAAACTTTTAAATGAAATGTATAATGTTCCTATGGATACATCTTATTATTGTATTAACAGGAACAGTTGTAAGAAAATAGTAAGTTAAATGAAAAAGTCGCGCAACAAGTAACATGTGCACGAAATAGGTGATTGCCGCACAAGTCAAGTTTGTACGCAAGACGAAGCAATGATAGGAAACTGTTTCGCGCATGGAACTTCAAAATAGATATTTATGATATAAGCGGTAAGGTGACATTTTATTTTGGGAATAGGAAATGTTGCTACGTCGAGTAGCGCAATCCTTTCAGGAAATAAAATCATTTTTACCACGTTCTACTATTTTTAGATAGCCTTACTGACATTCTTTTATTAGAACTCAAGCATACATAACCATATTACAGTGTTGCATTAATGACAATTATAGCTGAAGCGCGAGACGAGTATTTTGTTTTCGTTGTATACACAATTTCATCGGAACATTTGAACAGTGTCTCACTTTTAACAAGCTTTGAATCCCCTAAATGTAACTATTTTTAGTAGGGGCTGCCTAAAAAAAAGGTTGTATGACTCACCATTCCAGTTTGCGACCACGTTTGCGAAAGTTGACGAAGCCTTTGGCACAGTTTTCAGGTGTTTCGAATATTGTTCTCTTTTCTACACCATGTACGTACCACCAGGGAAGGTGTGCGCCCATAACGGTAGTGAGCAAAACAATGATTAAAACGATGATCAATTGTCCTCGAAAGAAATGCATGGTTGCGGACCAGATCACAGACTAATTAGTTATTTACATTACACCTGCTTATATGAGGAATGTTGCATCTGCAACTGGTGTCAGATATGCGTTATCAAGCGCCAACAGGTGGAAAGCCACTATTTCCGGGCTATTTGTTTTACGTAAATAATTTTCATTGTTGACGTCCTGGTTATTGAATTGAAATTAAGGGCCAATTACACAAACGATTACACCTGGAGGTTCTTTTGTCTGTTTTCATGAGAGCTATTGATTACATTTCATATTTCTTGAACAACGACTGGAAAAAGAAAGTTTCTCAAGAAACAATTTCTGTTCTGTTCCATGTTCGCATCAATAGTCGAAACGCTGTTTTGCGAAGTTTTCGACCATAACCATTGGCGAAACGGAAACACAAAATAATCAAACGGTCAGAAAGAAGAACATTCAAACATTAAAAAAGCCTTTTTTGTTTATGAATGACCCACAACATGAATATAACTACGTACAAGCGAAAGTATTTTAATATGCAAAGGAGCAAGAAAACCTGCCCTTTCGATATCAGGGATTTACAAAAACTGTTTTTGTCCCGAAATTCGGCATTTTTTATTTCATTGCTGCTGCTAGAACGTGTGGTATGTAACGAAGTTAAAATCGATTTTCACATTGCCGATTCCAGAATTAAACATTATAAAACATTCATGAAAACGCATTAATGTAGTAACAAAAACATTCTGTAACAGTGAGTTATGTAACAAGTATCACGTGATACAAGAGGAACAAGGCGGGAAACAAGTGATTCGTGTACGAGCCGTTTGTCCAACACCGCCTCCACAGAAGGCTTGCGCCAACACCGCCCCTGTAGAGGCGATGTTGGTTTGCCCCACTAGCACATGCGTGGGCGACGAAAGACGAGCGAGCGGAAAACCTGTTTCGCGTATGGCGCGTTAAAAAATATAATGTTTTATGGCTCACCATTCCAGCTTGCGACAATGGCCTTCAACCAAGACGAAGCCTTCGGGACAGCTTGTTGGTGCTCGATGATATGTCTCCTTTCTGCATCATGTACGTACCACCAGGGAAGGTGCGCACTCATAACGGTAGTGAGCAAGACTATGATTAATACGGTGATCAGTTGCCCTTCGAAGGAAGTGCATGGTTGCGGACCAGATCACAGACTAATTAGAGATTTACATTACACCTGCTCATATGAGGAATGTTCTATCTGCAACTGGTATCAGATTGCGTTATCAAGCGCCAACAGGTGGAAAGCCACTATTTCCGGGCGATTTGTTTTACGTAAATAATTTTCGTTGTTGGCTTCCTGGTTATTGAATTGAAATTAATGGTCAATTATGCCAACGATAACATACACTCGAGGTCTCTTTTGATTGGTTTCATTAAAGCTATTGATTAAAATTTGTATTACTTGAAGAACGACTGGAAAAAAATGGCTCTCAGCAAATATTTTTATTCAGTTCCATGTTCACATCAGTAGTCGAAACGCTTTTCTGAGAAGTTTTAATCGTAATAATTGGCGAGCCCGCAAACACAAATTAATTAACGGTTAGACGGATGAACACTAAACCATTTTGAAAAAAACAACAACACTTTTTCTGTGTCAATGACCCACATAACATGGATTTTACTACCGGTAAGCGAAAGTAATTTAGTATGTAAAAGAGCAAGAAAAATGACTTTTCGATATGAGGAATGCACAAAGACTGTTTTTGTCTCGAAATTCGTCTTTTTCCCTTCTATCTTACTACTAGTAGTATACAAGAAAGTTAAAATCGAATTATACATTGCCGATTCCAGAACTCAACCTTACAAAACATTTATGTAATCGTATTAATGTATCAACAAAACATTCTGCAATAGTGAGTAACGTAACAAGTATCACATGCGTGAAACAAGTGACTCGCTTACAAGTCGAGTTAGTCGCCCGAACACATGCGTGGGCGACAAAAGACGAGAGAGCGAAAAAACTGTTTTGCGAAGTTTGTGACTGTAGTAATTGGCGAGTCCCGAAACACAAATTAATCAAACGGTTAGACGGACGAACATTCAAACAGTTAAGTCTCTTTTTCTGTGTGAATGACCCACACAACATGGATTTTACTTACGCGAAAGCGAAAGTAATTTAGTACGTAAAAGAGCAAGACGCATGGCGCGTTAGAAAAATATATTGTTGTATGGCTCACCATTCCTTTTGACGACAACGCTCGCGAACCATGACGTAGCCTTTGGGACAGTTTTCTGGTGGATCGAAGATATTTCTCCTTTCTGCACCGTGTACATACCACCAGGGAAGGTGCGCACCCATAACGATAGTTAGCAAAACTATGATTAAAATGACGATCAGTTGACTTCGAAAGAAGTGCATGGTGGCGGATCAGATCACAGACTAATTAGAGATTTGCATCGCACCTGCTCACATGAGGAATGTTCTATCTGCAACTGGTGTCTAGATATGCGTTATCAAGCGCTTACATATGGAAAACCACTATTTCCGGGCTATTTGTTTTATGGAAATAATTTTCGCTGTTGACTTCCTGGTTGTTGAATTGAAATTAATGATCAATTGCGCTAACGATTACATAAACTCGGGGTTTCTTTTGATTGGTTTCATAAGAGGTATTGATATACTTTTCGATACTTCTTTAATGACTGGAAAAAATAATGGTTCTGGAAATAAGTTTTACTCAGTTCCATGTTCACGTCAATAGTTGACATGCATTTTGCGGAAAATCATTCTTATTTTGACGGAGAAGAGTATTTTAAAAATGAAAAGTTTTGGAATTTTATTGAATTCTTTGATTCTCTCAATTTAAACTATGGGTTACCAACAGGGTCAGTAGATACCCCTTGAAGGTCGTCTATGATGATTGGGGCGATTGGGGATCAATAGCCCAATATCAGGATTATCTAGATATCAATTACAAAACATATTAAATGACGTAATTAACTGTTTTCTGGTACTCTAAAACAATAAACCGTATGATAATAAATTACAACTTCGCCTCTTCTTTCTTATTCGACGTTCATCCCTAGCAATTAATATGTTTGGAAAACTCAAGAAAATGAAACAATACATTCACAACCATATCGCGCAAGAAAGTATTCTCCACAAAAGGAACTGAAGTAGTGTAATGGTCAGTAATGGCCAGTAAGAGCACCCAAGATTTTGTAACCATTGAATTTCATTGAAGTTAGAAACCCAACTTCTCAAAAGTGGAAGCGTCTTCAGTTATCGAAAAATCGAGATTTTTACCAGAATATTGTGTACAAAATTGCTGCCTTTAAGGCATTTATGTACAATTCTATGTGCCTAAGGCACATCCCTTGGGTATGTATATGTTATTTTTTTTAATATTTCTCTTTAATTGTTAACTATTGTATTAGAAATTGTATTTGAAAAAGTCTGAATAAAAATTTTCTTGGATGTAGTATATTATAGAGAAAACGTAAGGCGGTCGATGAAGGAAACTTGATTTCATTAAAAGAGGACGATGGAAGAAAAAGATTGGGAATCCTTGATTCAAACGAAGTGATGTTCCGCCTTCAAGGAAAATTCATTAAATATCAATCAATCTCTTCTTATGTGTAAGTGAACTGTTTTCACAATAGCAAAAAAAGTGACATGATACGAAACATGAACACAAACATATACTTACTAGTTTATCAGAATTATTTATGTTAGACAACACCATTACCTTTATAAATGCACATCTTCACTGCAAAGGCATTTTAGTGGTGGTGATCTAATAATCAACCTTTGTTGTTAGTTTGAAAAATCCAAATGCTGCGATGAACTTTTGTTTTCAGTCGAAGAATTTTGTTTTTACCTACATTTCACACCAACTTATGTCCACATAACAACGAATTATTTATATTGATTCTTGTGTATATTATTAATTAAAATATGTTTATTATACAAAACAAAAATATGAAGTCGATAATGATTTGGAATATTGATAATCCCTGGGAGGGCGTATATTTTTGTCAATGATTCTAAAAAAGTGGAAAGGTGGAAAATTTGTAGATTTTCGTAATTTTTGAAAATTAAGAGGGATCAATGCTAAAGATAACTAGAAACGCTATAAGAGCACACACTTTCTCCCATTGCTTTCTAACTTTTGCAATTTTCGAAACTGCAACTAGTTAAACAAAAATGAGATTTTTTCAAGCGTCCTTTAGTTTATCAAAGGAAAAAATTAAATACAAAGTTTATGGCTATTTTTGAGAAAAAATATAAATTACATTAACTTGAAGCAGAAATCAGGCGAAAGATACTCGTTTTCCAAAAACATTTTACAGGACTTTAGATAAAGACCTGATTTTTTAGAACAGAGTTCACTGAAGAAAAATCTCTATCTTCAATATTGTACTTTTGGAATGTTAATTTTAATTATTTTTTCAAAAAGGCAGAGAATTGGTCAAAAATGGGACCAACACCAATTTTGTACATACCTTTGATACATATGAGGAAAAAATTATTTTTTTAAGAAATGCCTATATTTAACGCACATTTACGTGAAAACTAAGCAAATATTCGGAAAATTGTTTAGGAATTATTATTTGAAGATCTTTCTTTGAACGACAAATTTTATTAAGTAAAAAAATTCTATCTTCAGTATTGTATTTGTAGAAGAAGCCGAAAAAATTTGAACTTTTGCACTTTTCAAAAAATCACAATTTCAACGAAAATGAGACCTACATTTTTTCAAGCGTTCTTTAGGCAATCCGAGACCAAAGTTTAATAAAAATAGCTATTTCGACCATGTTGTTGAGGCCTCAAGTAAAGTACCTCCCCCCCCAAATCAAAATACCCGTTTCAAACTTACTGAGTCTCGTATTTGTCCAGATCGATTGGAGACCATTGATTTGGAAGAAAATCGTTAGAAAGGTTTAGGCTCTAGCGTTGACCAAAAATAGGCAGACCGACATACGGAGAAACCAATTTTTTGCCGGTAATCAATTAGTCGGTATCAAGAACCCGCACACCGTGGATTCTGCCTGCAGAATTTTCTATATGCTACATTAAATAGCTCACACTTCCCACTTAGAGTCCTGGTAACTAAGTAATTCCTAGGAATTTTTGGATCCCTTGGGTTCCCTACACTTCCTCACGGGACCAAGGAAGGAGAGAAAGAGATGAGACGAAGTAATTTGCTAGAGATATGAACAAGACATCCACTTTTTGGATACAGGTGACCCAAAATATGAGTTTTTCTATTAAAAATCGCTGATTTTTGCCGCAGCCATTCAATACTTTCTCTTTATTACGTAGTAAGAGGTTACAGTAAAATATTGGAGCCGCTTTTGAGAAAAAATAGATTAACTTTTTTTGTAAATTTGGCACAATTTAATTCAGAATTAGACCCTACACTTCTAATATTTAGAAAACACTGTGTGAGAAATCATTCAAGATTGACATTTTGTTTTGCATTAAGAAAAAGATATCAAGCTTCAAAAATGAAGGTGCACGAGATATTCGAAAAATATATCTTTATTAAATTCTGGAAAATTCAAACATTTTAATATAAAGAGACCTTTTACCATATTCATAACCGTACTTTGATATATTTGAGCTAAAAATGTAAAACTTCATTAAAAGGAGATACCCTAAAAAAATTGAAAGATACATTTCAAATTCGCAGTCCAAAGTCAAGTGAGATCGGAGAAAAATATAACTTTTCGAAGAAAAATGTTACGTCTAATTTAGGCTCTAGTGATGTTTGCTCGGTAAAAGTGTTACATTCCATTATTTATTATATACAAGAGTTGGAGCATAATTCATGGCAACTTTTTTTATGTGAAAATACGAGCACAAATGGAAAATGTGAAATATGCACATGAAAGGGCAAGGTATAAACTAAGGGCATGTACATTTAACGACACACCAAAATTTTATTTTCCATATTTATTCCGGCATTTGAAATGACAGTATTGGTTTCATGTTCCAAGGCATTTTAGCGTTCAAAACCTTCCAAAATCATTACATACTCATTGTAAAGGACCGATTAGTCAGACGTTCGATTACCACACGTGCCACATCGGTCTGGTCACACACGTTGCTGATCACTGGTTGCTACGCGTCCTGGCATAAACTCTCTTGCCCATCTCGCGACTGTCCAGTATGGAAAGGCATTATTTCCAAGATGTTCTACCAATTCCCTGTGGCATTCTCGGGCTTTTGTCCCAAGGACAACGACTATGTTGGAATATGAGCATTGCTGAAAACGTTACATTCATCTCACACGGCGGTAATCACAAATTATTTCAAGTTGCTCTCTTTGCTAATAAAGACAGTTACAGAGCTATAGGTTGAAGTGAGCATACCCCACTGCAACATTTATTTCTCGCCAAAAATGAAATTGGACGGTCCTACAATATTTCTTAAAAAAAAAAGTTGCCATGACTTCTGCACCAGCCCACGTATTTCAACCTCATTATCAGAATATTACTGAATTGTGGTTTTACCAAGATATTATTTATTTTAAGGTAGAAGAACTACCATTTAAATTGATTTACATTTCGAATCAAGTAAGAATGAACAAGTGAACAAAAATGCAGGAAGAAATATGTAACATTCTCCATTCGAAGTTCGTGAACAACGCTAAATTAGTACTTACGTAGATGATGCGCCCTCTCTAGGGAGCGTTTATTCTCTAATAGGCGGCACCGATTTCTGATCATCACCCTCGGCGGATGACATTGTTCAGGCATGGAACTCCCAAGATCTCTTCTGAAGTTACTCTCAAGCCACCCGCCAATCGGCTGCGCGAAGGTGGTCCAGGCCAGGAGCAGCACCAGAACCATCGAAATTAAGACCGCGGGAGCAGAGCGCATTTTGTAGAAAAACATGCTGTCGCGAGTAGAACCTACACACGATAGTCTACCTGGCTTACAACTGCTAACTACCTGCTCACTGTCACCTGCTTAATACCA
The DNA here is from genome assembly GCA_031308135.1 of Acheta domesticus. Lineage (NCBI taxonomy): Eukaryota > Metazoa > Arthropoda > Insecta > Orthoptera > Gryllidae > Acheta > Acheta domesticus. The sequence continues at coordinate 203,189,680 of JAHLJT010000631.1, read as the reverse complement.
TCGTGTGGTAATTGCCGCTAAACCACTATTTCCGGCGTTTGCATTCAGAATCGATCGTTTCCTGCCGCATTTATGATGTTCTCTTAATTAGGTTTTGCGGTTTGACTACCTATTTTTAGTGATTACATTTGTTTTTTACCTCGCTTAAAACGTTCTGATGTTACATGGAGAAATGAAATGTAATAGGTTTTTTACAATTATTCTTAAAGTCAAGCAACTCTTTTAGAGTTTTTGGTAATATTAGATGAAGGTCGTTTCCTTTTGGGTAGTAATTCTAAAAAAAATATTACAATTTTCATGGAATTTGGAGCGAACCAATTATCATTTTTTTGCATATTAAATAATAGCAGATCAAAATTCAAATGATGACACGTGTTCATTCAAGATCATCAGTTAAGAGCATAAATTTGCTCTTAACTGATTGTACTTTACAAAAACGAATCGCTGGATTTAATGCGGATTATTACCGGAGAAAGACGCATGAGTTTCGTGCAAATCAATTAAAAGGCACGCTACTTGATGATAATTTTCAAATACATATTCTTAGTATCGTTAAGTTTGTTGCACGCATCGAAATGTTTGGAATCTTTAAACGCCTTGAAAGTGTTAATGGGAAAAAACATTACATGTGGTAAAAGTAATATTATTATATTTCTTTGTCACAGACACGTTCAATTCTTTCATTAATTTCAACTAATTCAGTTCTTCAAAAACAAATAAAACGTCGGAGCCTTTACAGACATAAGCGACGAATGGAAATAGTTTAAAACAACCACAAGATCGAAATAATGCTTTTAAACGTATTTTAATTATTGTTCCCTGAAAACTACATTGCACTTGACAAAAAATTGAAAACTTTATATTTCGCTGTTTATCGTTAATGAAATTCACTAAAAATATACAAAGGAACAAACAGCGAGAAATACAATAACAGCAGCTTGCCGAGGAAATAAATAAGTACATAAAGTATTTTTAGTGGAACTTTTTAAGTTCCAATACGCTTTGCTTCAGGTTATGAATAGTTGACACTGATATAGTGGGCGATGGGGCCTTTGGCGATGCTCAACTTTTTTAGAATCTGTGAGAAAGTCGATCGTTGTCCGGGGCCGACTGCCGATAGGGTGGGGCAAAATACTTTAAAATTATTATTTAAATACTTTTCCAAAATACTTGGTAATTAAGAATTTAAGTACATACTAACAATATTAGGTTTTAATTTGCTAAATAGATATTTAAAATTCTTGAAATACTCAAATAAAACAATTGTAAAACAACAAACAATACAACATATAGAATAAATACAATTGTATTACATCTTTTTTATTGCAACAATATTTTGTTGTTATCAATGACAATAAATTAATAATTGACAGTCATACACATTTCAGAACAACTAACTATAATATTTACGAATTTTTAATGTAATTAACCAGAAAAATCAACGAAATTCAACTAAAAATTCAGATATATCTGAGTTAGTTATTCCACGAAATTCGGAATTAAAGCAAAAGTATATTTATTTTTTTAAATATTACTATTTTATGTGTTTAAATATTTCTCCAAAATATATGTTCAGAACCACAAAAATACAGTTTTCCAAATACAAAAGTATTTAAAATACATATTTCAAATACAAGTATTTGAACTGAATAAACCTCACTATAGCTGCATAATATATTCAACAACATGCCATTTCACTCTCGCGATCCTTTCTTCGCTATTCTCTCTAGTGGCATCCTTAGGGCCGCTTGTCTCGTTGCCTATCCGTCGTGAACTTAAAAGATCTCCGGCAATTTTATGAAACAGCGGATGCCAGGCTACGATCTCGAATGGGTTATGGAGCTGGCAGAAAAGGTTGAAATGCAGAGAATTTATCTTTCTGAAAGAATTGCATCACTGGCTTTGTAACAGCCAATGCGATTTTCAGTAAATCGCTTTTGCAATAGATCTCGGTTTATTGGCATAGAAGATGATTTTCTTCGGATAATGCAAGAACAAGGGAAAAGACGATAAGGAACCACGATCGATGACGATTACGACGACCACGACGATGAATTGGAATACATCTGTTCTTAAGAAACTTACAGAGACTATTGCATAAAGAGTAGTATCTTGAGCTTCTGTTCCTTACCTTGAATTATACGTCCTCGTTGTGGGCAATGCTTGTTGCATTTTTTTCTCTTTCTAAAACAGCACTTAGGCGTCTTCCTTTCCAGCTTTGTAGCAAAGAGTATCATTGACTAAATCCATACCAAAAGGACATTTTATGCGACTAATTTGAATGGACCCAGACTGACGTTGCGCCGAAACCCCGGCAGTGAATAATATCAAAAGCATTGCCAGAACCCCTAAAGCTAGGAGGTAACGCATCGTTGCGGAATGTAATGTCAACTGAAAAGCTCGTTTGCCTTCAAAAGGTTAACTGAAGGCATGTAAGGTTTTAATTACTTTGGCGCCGCAGGTAGCTAAAGAACTGTTTTCCGGTGCTGTTCTGATAAGTAATCATACGATTACGTTCTTTTGTTAAATTAATTACCCAGGTGTGAGATCACGATATCCTGTGGCATGCTACAATTAAACTCATTTATGAATCTTGATCTCATGAAGGTAGTTTCGATATACACTTCACTAATTGTTATATTATTTTAATTTCTTGGAAGGTCCATTAATTTTTCAGGCAGCCATTCACAATACAACAAAATTTATTTCACAATATGTATAACATTTTACATTCTTTGATCATTCTTTGAGGTCAAAGAATGTAAAATGTTATAAAGATAAATACATTTTGTTATATTGTGAATGTCTGCCTGAAAAATTAATGTGCCTTTGCACGAAATTAAAAATCATATAAAAAAGAGCAGTCTTCAAATAATTTCATTTAAAATTATCCTGCGCAAAGAAAATTATTATATTATCTTTATATTCACGATAAGTAATTATTTAAATCTAAAATATCTTATTATCTTTGGTAAAGTATGGGTAAGGTTTTTACAATGTTTTAGTAATGAATTTCTACATTGTGGTTCTATTTTGACTATTGTTTTGATCGTAATAGAAACATTCGTTATACAAAAGCAGTTCTTAGTCGCCGAGAGACTTGACTGGAACGTGACTGAATTATTGTAAAAATTCGTCCTATCTTTTACTTCTTTTTTTTCTTAAAGAGAAAGTTGACGGCGGACGAGGCAGGGCGGTGCAGCCGAGGCGGGTGGTGGGAGGAAGAGGGGAGAAGAGGAACGGGAAATAACGAAGCGGGGCAGGAGAGGGTGAGGAGGGACAGGGTGGAATCCGGAAGGGTGAGACGGGGCGCAATTAGGGTGCACTTAGATGGGATGGTGAACGGACGAATCAGGCTCGCACAGTGTGGGCAAGGACGGGGCGGGGCAGGCAGGGCAGATAGGGCGGGAAAGCAATATACATAAAATTCATACCTTTTCCTGTCTAGTAGACGAATGTGATAAACAACGGCAAAGCACGAACTTCATCTTGTTAAAAATGCTCTCTGTAAATAATGCGGTAAGGAAAAAAGAGTTTATAAGAAACCGTGGTCACAAAACCCTGGAAGTTTCCTATACTGCTGTATAGGAAATCAGCATCTGGTTCTGGATAAATGAGATTTAAGACGAATAACCTAGAAGTTCACATATTATGGCAAGTTTTTTGAATTAGGAGCACATGCAGTCCGCAACACAAACTACGCAGCAACACACATTGCCAAAGTACATAACACAGAAACGATACGTCCTCTAGTGTGAAAGCAACGTTTTTATGCCATAATATAAAATATGAGACCTTTTTGAATGTTCGATTATTGCAAGGTTCCTTTCACCGCGGAACACGGGATGCAAGAAACACAGCTTGTTGGCTTCCAACGAAAGCTATTTTCAAACAATGATTTAAAGAGATATATGTTTTGAAAATAGCCATGTTTTGCGAAAAATCTTTGGGGATATTTTATTAAATTTTTGGGGGTGTTCACTCTTCTGGGTACTCTACCTATTCACAACTTTCCGCCCTACCAAAAAAATGTCGATGTAATATGTCGATGTCAATGTCGATGTGGCCATTAGAAACTAGTGGTGGTACGACAGTACATACTTTTTCGCATTATTCCTAAATTTGCGATTTTCGAAAATTCAAAGACTTCAACGAAAATGAAACCTTTTCCATTCTTTAAGCGCCCCTTGTTCTGACAGAGAAAAAAAGGGAAGAAAAAAATGTTATGGTGTTTGAGCATTTTTGTATTATTGGCATTAAATTCAAGGGGCAAAATTCAATTAAGCAAAAATACTCATTTAAAAATCGTATATGAACTTTTTTAAATATCTGAATTAATTGAATAAAATATCTCATTCTTCAATATAGTTCTCTTGCAATGTTTGCTATTGCACTTTTCGAAAATACAGATTTCCCGAAAATTGAACTAACAACTTTTTATACTGTCCTTTGATATATACGAGAAGAAAGTTTAAAGAACAAATTTAGGGCCGTGTTTGAAAAAAAATGTTTAAACATTTCCAATATTTCACACAAAACTACTTATATTACCGAAAAACTGTACACGACGCTATTTCAAGATCTGTCTTTCAACAGCAAATTTCATTAGCAAAAAAAAAAAAAAATCAATATTGTATTGAGTCTCTCCCATTCTGTATGGGACTATTCAATTACAATTTTTTTGGGTATTATTCCTCCAGAATTCATACTTTATGTACTATTTTCTGTTACGGATAACTCGCAGCCCTTTCCTAATCTAACGAAAGAACAAACCACAAAAAATAACAAAAAGTAATATAAATTTACCATGTTCAACCAAATGCAATTAAAACACGAATAACGAGCATTTTTAAAGTGTCTGAAATTCCTTAGTTTTTTCGTAAATATTAGATTTTTTATGTAGCAGTAAAATTATATTTTTTCACTTTTCATCACTTTTGGAGGGATTTTACCTCTTTAAAATCTGTTTTTTACTGATGCTCTTACACAGGTATAGATTGCGAAATCAAGCCATTATTAAAATATTTCTAATCAAAATGTTTATCCCCGTGGTTTTAGATGAAGATTTGAACTGACTCAAGACATACGTACACTCTGGCTAGGAGTGTACGAATGTTTTCAGCAATCACGGCTAAATTAGGATCTGGTATTCAGGCACGAAAAATCTCGAATATATATTTCGTTTAGGATGTTTACATCTTTTGAAGAAATAAAATTCACAAGTTAAAGTACACAATATCACAACAATGAAAGAGGTTTGAGATCCCCAAGTGGCGACCATGACAGTTAATGGGTTAATATGATAAGGATATGTTGAGGATTAATACGATAAGTGTTGTAAGAATCCATGGACCTCTATTAATAACAGTAATTTTCGTAATACGTGTGAGAAGTAATTCACGGCCTCCTACTGACTACTATCAACGATCAATAGTCATATACAGCAAGTTGAATAGTCAGATTTAAACGCAAAATCATTGAATATTGAAATTTTCACAAAGTGGATGAAACGTACGACGATATCCTAACATCTTAATACATAGGTTTATTACTAAACTCGCCCTCACGACCGTGTTTAATAATTCGCATAAGATTTCTTGCGATATTATACACGCACGTTTTCTTGAGCCCCGGTTTATCTAACCCCACTCTTTTACTAACATTAGTTGAATTTAGTATAAAGGATAACAGCAAACGTTGTTGACAAAATGTGATATCCAGATATGTTCTCTTCCGTGTAATAGAAACTATTTTGCATCAATAAACGAGCAACAGATTTGATATAATGGTCCGGTCGTCGAAATAAGAAAATCTTTACTTTTCTCGCATCCAGCAAAATGAAGGCTCAAGAAAACGTGAGTGGATAATACCGATGTCGTAAATAACTATTAAAACACTTACGTAGCTGCTGAGGACCCCATGAGACGCGTCTCCGCGAAACGATGCGACAGCGGTTTCTGATCATCTTGTACGGCGCGTAACACATCCCAGGGATATCTATGACTTGTCTTTTAGAGCCATTTTCAGGCCTCCCGCCAATCGGCTGCGCTAAAGTCGTCAACGTCAGAAGCAACACCAGAACCGCCGAAATTAAGACCGCGATAGAACAGTGCATTTTTGGTGAAAAAATTGCTATCCTGAATAAGAAGTCCACACGATAGACTACCTGCTTTCCAAATGCTTACCTACTCACTCTCACCCCACTAATACCAACGCGTGGTAATTGGCGCTAAACCGCCTATTTCCGGCGTTTCTCACTTTTTGTGATGTTCGTTGATCGTTTCCCGTTATTTTTGTGATGTTTTATTAATTAGGTTTTGTGGTCTCTCTGTAAACTTTTTATTGATTACATTTTGTACATTATGTTTGTTAAAAAGCTCTGATATTTTTTCTGGAGTAATGTAACGAAACATTTTATGCCAAATTTCCTCCATACAAAATAACTATTTGAAACCCTTTAGTAATCTTACAAGTAGTTAATCTGAAAAATTATTGTGTTAATAGACAAAATAGAAATTAAGAATAATTATAATTAGTGATGACATATAAAGATATAATTTAGTGCAAGTCAAATATTTAGAATGTAATATCAAGATCGTAGATGCTTCTACATCTATGATCAAGAAGCTAACTTTATGGTAAGCGATCTTTAATGTCATTATAAACAGTTCTTTATTTCATGATATTGAGTCATTCTCATATTATAATATCTCTTAGACCGCTTGAAGCGTATGCTGAGATGAAACAAAATTATGTGTTTGTGGCGAAAATCAGCGGTATACATTGTTGCACCTACTTTCTTACTGCGTCTTAAATATTTAGGCAAACTTCTGTAAAGGTTAGTGAACCTAGCCATTTCTTGTAAACATGTATCATCAAAGTTCTTGAAATTTCTCTCACTGTATAAAATTTTTAGCATTTTCTGTAAATTCTACTTTGTAATGAAATGTCATTTTTGTTGAATATGCGGCAAACCATTGAAATATCAAGAGTGTATTCATGAATTTAAACGACTGACGTTCAACAAAATTCATTTCCATCCAATTAAGGATCTAATTTTTTTCCGAATTTGTATATTCAGCCCTCACATCCACGAATGCATACCGTTTTCTCAAAGTACACCTACTCTGCAAAAACATGTAAAAGAAACATTTAAAAAACTAGTTTAGGTTTTGATATTATAAATTGTGCTAGTATATGAGAGAAAGTAAGAAAACAATACCTACAGAATCACTCATATGTTTTGTGTTTTATTAATTTTGCGCTACCTAATATTTTTATTGTAGTGAAATCATTAATCATAAAATAAAGAAACTTTATTTCATGTGAATAATTTCAACACAAAATGCTATAGCTATTGAGGAAATATTATTTGAGCGGACGAGAATATCATCCACCGTATTGGCAACAGCGTCACTCTTGCGATCAAAATAAATATTGTATAATATTTAGAAAGCGTCCCTTCGTTCCATTCACAAGCGCAATACAGTTAGAATACAGTGTTAGAAGAAGCAGTAATTCCAATTATAGTTGGAGTGACCAATAACTGAGGGGGGGTGGCCAATCACTGTACCGTTTACCCTAGTAAGTGTGCGTATCACCTCGCACACGTTTTGCGTATACTGTTTCTTTCATTACGCCGTGCGCAAAAGATCGCGCGCACACCATTCACGATGTACTCTTCGGGCACTATTAGTTATAATGAAACTAATAGTACTACAGAATGACACAGATTTTCTCGAACTAGTTAGTTTTCTAATCTTGGTCTGGGCTAGCTTTCAAGACTTACCACATTGCCACTTGGCAGATGTCAGTCTTGCCAGTTGCCCTCTATCGCTGCCCAAAGTATATTAAAAAAATTCTCAATTTTATCGGTTTCCTAATTGTGAAAGCGAAATATTACTTTAAGAAAATTGTAGAAGATCAAAACCTCGACCTCTATGGAAATTTTCGTTGAAAAATTTGGAGCCGTTTTTCAGGAAATTAAGCGTTACTGTAAATGCGAAATCTGAAGCTTTTTTTCACAGAACACTACTGAGTTTTCGAAATCTCCATTGGAAGTCATTCGGAGCACATCCACTCACAAATGCAATAATGTATACACATCGGTAATGTAACGAACCACAGTGGTAATATAACCAACGTAAACAACCACAAGAAACCGTGTTTTCGCGCACAACGTGATAAAAAAATTATCATACAAATGGAAAAAAAATATTTTGCGAAAAGAAATTGGGGCAGGAGGCCGATAGGACGGTGGTGCAATCCTTCGAGATTATAATTTACCTCTTGTGTCATACATTATTTTTTATATAGCCTTACTTTCATTTTATTTTAATGCAAGTTAAACAAGTCATACAATTGTCCACAGTACCACGCAAGGGCTGATGCGATCAGCTGATGCCGATCCAAATGGATGTATTTTGTTTTCTTTGTTGCTGTCACACAGTTTTAACTGAACATTTGAGCATCGTCTCACTTTCATCACTAGTGCTAGAAATTGAACTTCAAGCACGCTGTGCTTGCCCTAAAAGTAACAGATTTTACTAATGGCCGTCTAAAACCCAGAATTTAAACAAAGTAGCATCTCACCTGCTGCTATTCCTGTTTGCGACAGCGGCCATTCTTCCAAATCCAATTCCCGTGACAATTTTCACCCGCTGACCCTATTATGTTTCGTCGGTAGTCGCGCGCCATGCGGCGTCTCCAGAAAAATTCCGGCTTTTGCGCGGTGATCGGCACCATTCCGAGCACCATCGCCACCACCAGCGGCAGAAGCCAGCGCAAGATGTTCATGACTGAAGAGCGCAATGCACAACGGAGATTTGCCTCTTTGCCCAAAGAAAATTTGCTCGTCTGGATCTGGAGTGCAGCAGTGAAATAATCTGGAGTGCACCAGCTTTTATAAACGGCTGCGAGTCCGTCTAAGACAACCGCTGTTTCCGCTAATTTTCGATTCTTTGGCATTCTGCGTTGCATCAACTCTGCTAATGAGATTTTGAGGTTGCGGTTGCCTTGCACTTTGGTTACCATTACTCGTTAATGCAAGCGCAAAATTAGTGGTGTACTTTTATTTGAAGACTTATGGTTTCACTAATTCTTATTTCAACCAAACAATGTTTGCAATTTGTTTCCTAAACGCTACATCTTATAACATCTATTACTTTGTTTTAGATTCAGAACTGTAGATTAAACATGATTGATTGAACATGAAAAGGAATAAATCATATTTTTAGTGTAAAATAGCAGTACTACTTCCATTTATCCACTTTGATTAGCTGAAGTCAAACTACAAAACAAGATCTGTTAATAAGAATTAAGAGAATAATAAGAATTAGTAGAACACAATTATCCTAATCGTTTGTAGTCTATTATCTATATAACTCATTTTTAATGCTCGAAGAACAGCCCCTGGACTTTTGAGAGGTGTGTCTATGGTTTCTTTAATATACACAGGAACGTTGGGAAAATTCAAAAATAATGAAAAAAAGTTTCGATTTTGATTGAAAAATGCAAATATTTGATATTCTTTGTATGCATTTTTATATTCTTTGTATATAAAGAACTGTTGTACTTGTATCCGTATTTACTATATTATGTTATTGCACTATTTGTGAAGACTGTTTTTTAAATATTTTATTTGTTGTAGTAGTATATGTGAGCTTTTTGTGGTTTTTGATAATTGTATATGCTACTTTTTGGAAAACCGTTTTGTGTGGCTTTTTTCAAGATAATTTTTTGCTGCTGTAGGCAACTAGTTAACAACTGTCGTCAGTGTCTTTTTAGAACTCTTTTATCGTCAGTTTCAGAATTCTGACGAACCAGGTCCTCCTATCAACAACTATCAACATCAGACTGTCACCTTTTACAAGAAGAAATGTCAAATTTTAACGAAAGTTATAGTGAAGATACTCTAGAAAATTTACAACGTGGATAAAACGTTATACCATGTAGGGTGGACGTCGAAATTGGTAGCGGGGTCGTAATTAGGGCACATCAGTCAACATTTCAATATTCCTGATATCTACGCTGGATATTATATAGTGACATTATTACTGTGATATTACTGGGATATTATATACTGTGACATCGTTTTCATATGCCTTTTTAAGGATGTAGTTTTACGCTTAGGCGAAAATAAGGGCATGTAAGTTCTAAGATTGCAGCAAATTTGTAGGTACTAGTTTTCATCGCCACTTGAAGAACGCACGCTGAAAGAAAGAAATTGAAATAACAACGGGACGTCGTCGCATGTATTCGAAGGATTCCTTAAGAAGGCCTGTTGACAAGGGATGCGGAGAATGCTTCCTTCCGAACCGGAACGCCTAAACATGTGTGTGCTAGAGTGATAGCGGTCTCCGGGCAGAGAATCTTTACGATTGTCCGCGAAATGGAATCCTTCTCCTGCCTTTGCTTTCTCTGCGAGAGCTGCGGCCTGGCGAGGCAGATACGCTCTGTCCGGTGACGTCAGCGAGCCAAGATGTTGGCACGTGTCTATGAGCACCAAGAACGAATGACTCTTCCACTCACTCACTGTTTGTATCTCAATCGAATTTCATGGATGAGAGAAGAATGCGTTAAAACTCAAACAGTATTTTTCTATTCGTAGAATATTCGGTAGAATTTTTAAAGCTTGTTTTGACAGTTTGCAGTTCTGAATTTACAGTTAAGTGTAGATATCTCACGAACGTATTTCAAATATGTGGATCAATTGATGAATACGTTTTGGTCATATCCAAATACTACTCTTAACAGAAATTTTAGTCTAAAGCAATTCAGTCATAATATTAACATATTGTTAATATTATGATATATTGAAATATTATCTTGTAATCTTGTAATATATAATACAATAATATTATATTATCTCCAACCAAAATCTTCCACCGTTTTTAACTTTTCGTCTATAAATGAGTCTGTTCCTCCAGCAAAATCAACTTCTGGCTCTAAAACATAGAACAGACTTTCTATAATTATTTCTAACGGTCATTTAAAGCAATAATTATATTGCAAATTATGTACTTGTAATATTTCAGGTAACGTATAAAATCGCTTTTCATTAAACTGACAGAAATACAGCTCAATGTATCCGTTACCAAGTATCTTCGAAAAGCCATTTTATAAAATTTGTTGGGAATGTGGCAAATAAAGTGCGTATGAATGCTGAATATATTATCTGAATGATATTAAAAACATTCGATCAATCAGAAGCTAAGAAGATTTCCATTAAAAACTTTAATCTTTGATCATTAACGAAAAAAATTTCGAAGCATGAACTAACCCTGCAGAAAACGTTGCAGAATATATTATTTAGGAATCTTCTCATTAACTCGATGGTAAGGCTTTTACTGCATCTAATATTTATATTATATACATTGAGTTTTATAAACGCATTCTCATTTTCTTTCATTTTATCAAATTTTCCCTCCCCTGAAATGTTTAAATGAGTAAGACTTCCAGAATATCATAGAACAGTGAAATGTCTTGTGATGCAGAAATGTTTTGAATAAAAAAAGGTACTCCAGGTTAAGTAAATACGCCATTTTGAACTCGATTAAAATCGAAATCTTTTTATTTGCGATTTCGAAAAACCTAATAATAAATAAATTGGAACATTTGTGGCCAAAAGTTCAATAAATTATATAGCGCACGTGTAAATAATACCAAGGATGTTAAAAAATATCCGTTTTGAAGTAAATTCTACCTACGATGTAGACCCTCATCGACGGAAAGGCAGATGTTATAAAAGCATTTTTTTTCTCTCAAAACATTTCTTTTCGTTCTATATAACTTTCACTGTACTACATTTTCGAGAAAGTAAAATATGAATAATGTTATTAATAATTTCAGTAATCATTAGTGTCCAAAAGGCACTCGATAATAAAACGCACGTGTAAAAATTTGGAAGTAATTGCTTATTACCAAATCGTTAATTATAAAAACATCTCAAACGCTGAATTTTAAAATTATATGATAATATCCTACTGAAATGGAGTTGTTGCCTCTACTGTAGAAGCGATGCTGCTTTCTCAATTTACTTAATGGCATGAAGAGGTGCGAGGGAGCTGCAATTGATGGCCTTGGGAATGTGTGCCTCGCCATCACTCACGTGTAGCACATGAAGACTGGCAACATTGTCATCACGAACACACTTTGCAGCGTGATTGAGAGATGCATTACCAGTGGTGCACGTGCTTTCGTCTAGACAATCTGATCTTAATGTATCAGCAGAGGCAATTACTCATTACTATTTTGTTAGCAATGCAAAACAAACTTTTTTACAATTCGTTTACCAATGCAAATAAGTTTTCTGTAACTCGGGAGCAAAAATATCTAATTGTTTTACAAATGTAGCTACTCTCGCGCTTTTCAAATTATTATTACTGTTAATATTTATTTTATTTTTTAAAACTTTTATTCATCTTTCATATATTTATAGTCAAATTGTTAGGAACGATTTCTGGAGATCAAGAAAATGTGCGCAGATGGTACTCCTTCCCCTTACGTCACATAGTTTTTCACTGTTCTTTCACTAAATAAATCAAGCGCGCCGGTATTAGCTGAGCATTGAAGTGATACCCAAGAGGAAATCCGCATCTGCCGGTAGGGTCAAGTATTCGCCACAAATGATTCCACCTACGTCGTTTTATATACTATTTAACATAAATTTAAGGAAAATATTATTTTGTTATGGATTTTATGAAATTCTCATATTAGTCGAGCAATCATACTTTCTGACACCATTTGGTGTTTCAGGAAATGCACTTCAGTTAAGAACCACCGAATCGTTTCATCACATTAACTAGGAAGTGAATATTGTTATCGACTGTTGAAGTTAGGAAAATAACATGTCTAAGCAAATGTATTATTTTATCGTGACAAGCCATTAGAAATAAAAAAATAATGATTTTCCCCCGAAGCGTTTCATGCAATTCGAAGGCAATGTCAGCAATCAAACTATCAACTTCACGAAGATTAGAAAAATTAATTCTGGATTTTAAGGTTAAAAAAGAAACATTCGAATGAATGATTTTGTACAGATGAATAAGCACAATCATTTACACTTTATTTTTTATTATGTTTCAAAATGATAAAGACTAAAGGTTTTGATTTATATTTCATTTATTATGTATCATTATCAAATTTCACGTAAAGTTTTATTTGTAATCGATTGTTTAATTTATTATAATCATTTCACCAACTCATTAATCATAATTGAAAACATTTACGTAATTTATTACATCGATCTTCCATTATAAATTACTTAAATAAATGATTAGTAATTATTGACAAAACAATTTTTACACTATTATACTATTTGAAAATGTTAAAATTCAATTGTTTGATTTTGTTGCCACGTATAAATTACATGTAATGAACAATAACACTGGGGAGAGCATAATTTGAAAGTGAGTATCGACGAAGATCATTAATTAACCTCCAAGGATAACAGCTGGATTCCTTAGCAGTCTATTTCAATCTTACGAGCATTTGAGAAAAAAATTACACCGGATGGAGATGGGAAGCAGAGTCATTTGCAACAAATGTCAAATGAAGGTTAGGACATCGCTTCTGCGTCTCCGCATTACGCTGACAGACGATGTACACATCAGACCCGCAGAAAGTGGATGCTGTTCTACGAAAGGAGGCAGAATTTATTTTTTGGAATATTTTACCGCCTTTTTCAATAATTTCTTATTTCGTGAACGGAGAGGACTGTATTCATGTTCATATTTAGAAGCGGTTTCTTGGAATTCTGTTGAGATCATTTCACAGTGGTGTTCATGTAGCTCGTCCAGTTTTTGCAATTTCTGAGAGACACTTGCTTTTATTATCTTGAGTATTATATATCAATGCATTCAGAATTTTCTTTGAGCTCTACGTAGTGGTAAGAGGGTAGATAATCATTTCCAGCCATGAACAAGACCCATAACTTACACTATCTTTTGGAATAAAACATGAATTATGAATGCGTGCACCCATTTCTGGAGATAGATGTTCGTTTGTTCAAAACCTGGATTAGTTTTTTTGTATGAAAACGCTGTGAAATAAGAAATAAGAAAGGCAAGTTAAAACACTGAAAATAATACCGACAAGTATAAATGGAATGGATGGATGAATGGAAATTATAAATATTTCCTAACACATTTAAACAAGATTGCTTGCAATATTGTTGGCCACCATTTAGTTTAAATACCAAGGTTACCTTCGATAATCAAAGAACTTTTGATAGAAAATATTGCCAAAAGGTTGTCAACATATTTGATAGTTTTTTTAGTGAATGATGAATTAATTTGCAAAATGGAATAAAGTCTCACAATTAATCGTATCTCTTCTACGCAATCTGGGGGAAGGATTTACGGGACAAAAAGTGTATAGGCGAGCGATATTACAGCCACCAGTGAATGTAATATATTGTTAGAGTAGTTTATAATTTCATTATACATTAGAACAGAGTAACTGATAGTACGTGAAATATATATGAAGAATAGACGATACTTCAGTACAAATATGAGCTGTTATTCTAGCGATCTTTCTCATTCCATATTCAACGTTAGTAGGCAGTGATCATAAACTTTTGAACATTTCTTACTTTTACAGCACGGATGGCGCCATAAGGGGAAGGATGAGACCAGTAGACTAGGGTCAGAGACGTCATCCCAAAATCTCATTCGCTTAAAATTCGCTACCAGACTCTATTCACTTAATAATATAAATTCAACAAAAAATCCATGACATTTATGAGAAAACGTAAAACAAAACACGCTACAGCCTCTAAAATTGTTTTACATCGAATATACAAGAAACCGAACCATTAAATGGTAAAGAAAAATTAAAGATTAACCCAGAGGTCTGTATTGCACTATGATGGTGGTACTGAAGATGAGAACTCAAAAATGTGTTCTTAAATGAACGGGTCAAGGACACTGAAGACGAGGAATTAACAAGAATCTTCTCTGACATCCCCCTATATAAATTACTATCTCTATGAAACATCTTTATAACGCATCATCATGTTGTTTGTTCCTATTGCCGGTAGTGAAAAGATGGTGAAGCCAAGAAGGGAGTACCGTCAGCAGTAGCTTGCTCGTGTCAAGTATATAAGCACCGGAAGACAGACCCAGATTTGATGTTCCGGAGTTTTGCAGAACAGATTAAAAATATTCATGAATCCGATTTGAAATACTCTAGTCTAGTGGTTTCTAAAGAGTCACCAATTAAAAAATAGTGAAGTCATACATTATACTCAAAATTTATTTTCATTGTTAACATTTCTGATTTACAATGTGAAAGCGGTGTTTTCTGACCACAATGAGATAAGAGATGTCATAGTATTGACATGTGTACATCGCTTTCCAGTTAGACGCAGAACACTTTCTTTTGTGCGTCATCGATTCTGGAAATGCCACCACAAAATACACACCAACACACCATTCTATAAACACATCTTCATTGTAAGTTTTGGACTGTCATTCTATCTGTACAGATTGAATTAGCTGTTTCTGTTAAGAAATTTATAGCGTCATCGTCATCATTACTTATGAACGCGTACGTAGAGATATTCACATAATAGAGTGGAAGGGAAGCCTGGAGAATGAGAAGTGAAGGGATAATAAAGACTAATAGAAATGCGTGTAAACAGCCAGGAAAAGAGAAGGGGGAGTTCTTAACGAAACACAGACTCTAGCAGCCCACCCTATCTTGTTGCCGCCCGCCGTCTGAAGGCGGATCAGGAGCGGTCAGATAGACAAACGCCAGAGGGGACCTCTGGACTCCCCAAGGACGTACGCCATTAGGCCCCAGAGCCCTCGTTCTAAAAACGCTCCAGCAATCATCATGACCGTGGCCTCCTCTCTCCACTTGAAGACACTCCACTGTAAAACTGCGTCGAACCCCTGAATCCAAGGTCAGGGAAGCAGGAAATGGCGACCTTCACTTCTACATTTTTAACTAGCAGTTGCAAAAATATATAAAAATATTACATACAATTTCTATTTACCTGTAAAATTTGAATTTAAATATCTCTTAACTCAATTGCTTAACTGAGCTTTGCGTTTAGCTCCAATGGAAATGTATATATCGGACGTTCTCTTAGAGAAATGCGTTCTTGTGAGAGACGAAGACGGGTGAGGCAAACATACGAAACTGGTCGGGAAGAGAGATTATGAGGTTTTTCAGTCAGGTGAAGACCAGTTCTTCTATATTCATAAAATTATGCAAAAAAGTTACGGCAAAATTTGAAAAATCAAACCATCTATTTTGTAGTCTTAGATTTTTTCACAGATATCCTAGGTGGGTCTAGAAGATTTATAATGACTTTCTGGGAGTATCCAGAAGTGAGCATACTCGCACATCCACATGGTTTCGAGCATGCACAGATCAAGCACCAAGCTTGTAGTAAACAAACTTGACTCAGTAATAACAGATTATTACAGTACACATCCACTTAACTATGTTATTTGGTTAATTCAGAGGAACCCTCCTATCTTATGCCCGAAGTACCCGAGACAGTACTGAATTGATATTAACGAATATGTCGACCTTTGGACAGTATCCTTGAGGAACATTGAAAGAAAATTAACAAGGAAAGGGCTAACTTTCGAGATATCAAGGAATTCGTGAATATCAAGTGATTTGATACACCAGTGGATTCAATAACACAATGAATTTGAGATCAGTGAATTCGAGACAGGCAGAAGTTCGAGATATCAAGGAATTCGAAGTTCAACGAATTCGAGATATCAACGTATTCGAGACATCAACGAATTCGATGTATCAACGAATTCGAGATATCAACGAATTCGAGATATCAACGAATTCGAGATATCATGGAATTTGAGATATTGAATAATTCTATATTTTGAGGCACGAGAGATATCGGGGTTCCTTTGCATCCTCTAAGTTGGACGACCCCCTTCCCTCGTAACTCTGTGGGGAGTGTGCATGGACTCACGTGGCGCGCGTGCGAAGCGTTCGTGTGCGTGGCGGCGCTCCTCCACCTTGTCCTGGACGCGCGCGTGGCCGACCCGGAACCTGAAGCGGCCTGCGGCGACGGGCAGCGGCGCCTGCGCCAACACCAGCACCAGCATCACCGCCAGCACCAGCGACCGCACCGTGCGGGACGACGACGACGACGCGAGCTTCATGGTGGTACACGGGCCTGCTTCGGACTGAGTGGCGCACTGGACCCCACGCCCCCTTCCTATAGAGCCCCCCGAACAGGAAACGCGGCGGGAAAACCGCGCGAGCCGAGCCGCTCGCCTACGTGAAGGGACGCGGACGCGGGTGGCCGGGGGGGCTGGGGATGACGCGAGAAGCCCACGCTCTTGCAGCATCTAAAACGCCTCGCTTCCGCTTGACGATAGGTTTTTTGGAAGAACGGATAAACGCTGGATCAATACTTGTGATGGACATTACGCTCGTGGACGTTGCACATGAAGATGCTTCGTAGAAGGCCCACTTCCAGGGATTCGCGTTTTGAGATGTTAACAAGTGTATCCATTGCACACCAAGGAAGTTTGATGTTATGTTAAACATTTTTTACGCGAAGACGTAGCATTAAAGCATGTGTTTCAAATAAGGAAGAGCATGGCCAAAAAAAGCTTCATTAAATTAAAAAACGAAAGCATTCACATTCTGCTAATTGATGCCAAAGGGTCAGACGACCCCCAAGCAAGGTAACATTATATTTAGTATTAATAATAATAATAATTAATATAATAATAATAATAATAATAATAATAATTACCGCAATTGCTTGCGGTAATTGTTACATTTGAATATTTTCAAACTCTAACCAACACTTTAAAAACACGGAGCTCATGACAAGGCGTTTCGTACCAAATATTCACCTTGGATTTAAACATAAAATACTTATCGAAAAGAAATGTATTTGTGTAATGAGTAGTTTTATTACACACGGACCAAAATCAAAACTTCTGAAACTTCTTTTAGAGTTTAAAACTATTTTTACTCTCTTTGCAATTTTTATAAGTACATTTAAAATCTACAGGTGAATTGACGTGTCACAAGCATAATATACTCTTATGCCAGTTAGGGGGATGCTAAACAAAGATAACCATGCTGTGTGGCGTGACGCAGGTTCTTAGGCCACTTACTGCATCAGCTCTCCAGCTACTTGACGCACATTTAGCGGGGAAGGAAGGAAGCGGTCAATTCAAACCGATAAAGCATAGATGGTATCTGGACCACTGCGGTAATGGAAGTTAAATAAGGAACGCCGTTGCTGAGATTGCCAACCACGCTATCCTTATTTTTTTATTGTTCGTGAAAATTGAGAGAAGATATTGCTATTTTCACTCCATTTCTGACGAAACTAATGCTTTTATAGATAAATATTAAGTAAGAGATACCTAACTCTCAAATAAATAAAAACTAATGTCCATTTTCATACGAAGGGTGTACAATTTTCCACGGGGGCGTACATACCTCCATAGAGATTAAAACAAAGTATAAAATACTTAAGAAATAAAAATGAAATTACAGGCTTATAAATGAAATGTATTCGAGAACCAGATGAGGTCAAAGGGACTCGACTGAATTTTGTTTCTTATTGATGTAGATGCTTTTATACCAAACTCTCATGTCTTCAGTGCTATAGAGTTTCTCGCAATGTAAAGGCTTCAGCGTTTGATTGTCAGGTCGTAACCCGACACAAGGCTTGAGATACGGGTGAGGATATGTGATTTCTAGAATATTTATAGCACAAGATAGCTTTCGGCGAATGTAATTGAGTGGTATTATGAGGAGAAACATACTATTAATGTCGTTTTGGACTGTTTGCATTTAACAGATGCATTTTAAAGCAGAAAAATGTTTGTAGACGTAGTTTTATAACTGGGTGGGGCGGTGTTTGTGGCAAAAAGTGAACAATATTATTAGACGGATGAAGGCTATTTCTTCAGAATTAAGGTTAATTGTTCTACTTGAAATATAAAGTTTGTGAATTCCATGATGCCAATAGGCAAGTGCATAAAGAATACCTAATGAACAACAATCTATAGCATCTATTGTTTGTGTTATCTATTAATAATACCGCATATTGGCATCTATGTAATGCGATGTTGAGAATATGCTTTTCCAAAGTTATGGATTTTTAAAAATGTTTAATCAGACAGTTTATGGGATTTTATATAAGATCACAGGTTCTTGCATTGAATGTATCATTTCCCCTTTGCATGTTATTCCGTGATCGGAAATGGAATTGGCGAGATTACCATAATTATTTTCCGACCTTTGAGAAAGACGAAAATTGAAGGAAGTCGAGCGCAGAATAATCGAACAGCTAGTCATTACCTATCGACACGGCTTCATGTGGAATGAAAATATAAAATCATCTTACAACCGATCAAACATGTTTAGGTTTTTAATAATTTGGTTGTGATGTTTAGATGTTATTGTAATTAATCAGTGACACAGTTTTCACGTTTTGTGTATTCACTTATATAACGTCAAGAAACTGTTAAAATGTGAAGTAAAATGGGAGAGAAATGAAATACGTGCACTTTTATGAGAGCTTCAGCAATCTCATATATTACCGCGACCTCCAGCAATGCCACTCTAGTATTCCCACCCTAGCTCTCTTCTTGCATTAAGTTGAATTATGTATAGAGGTAGCAACAAGCGTTTGGGGTAAGATTTGTTAAGAAGACAATATTTTTCCCTTTCAACAAAAACTATTTGCAACGTCAAATAAAATGTTGGCTCTTATCTCTCACCGTCCCCTACGAAGGAATCTACTTGTTGCGACGAGAATTTGGAGAACAATTATTTGAGTAGCTAATTTCCATACCAAAACTCCACTGAGATCCAGAAAACATCAATAAATAGTGAAGCTACATGCATTTATTTGAGACTGCCAAAACAAGGTTTTGTTCGTGTTGGTTGCAGACTGCCGAAGAATTTGGACTACATTCGATGATAAGTTGAAAGTTGGATATGTGTTATCAGAAACAGCGCAAGCGAGTAACATCAAACCACACACATCAGGAAATCCAATCCAAATGTGCCCCACTCTACACTAAACAACCTCACGTTTCCTTGTGCTGCAGAGTAATGTCGAAAACTTTGAAATTCCATAAGAGATGTGATATTCAGTTAAGAGAAAATACACTAGTAACAGTGACTTTTCCACTCTGTAATGAGAATTAGGAGGCAAAGTATATTTTCTAGTTTTATTTTTAACCAATGAATCAATAATTATGCTGATTCACTACATTTGATTCCGTCTGGATAATTGATAATAATGAGGCTTTTTAAATAACACATAATAATTAGAGAAACAGTAGTATCTCCCACTTTGACGCCGGAGGATGCAAAGGTTTGCTGTTCTTTTTTCTAGTCGTCATGAATGTCGACCAGCTTCGAGAATCACTAAAAGGGTTTTCAGAGTTTAATCGTGAGATTAGAATGTGCGAAGCAGTGTCTAGTGATTTTGGGTGTTGACAGCTCTGTGTCTTGAAAGATAAAGACACATTACCAAGTATCTTACCATATTATCTTTTTTTCCATTCATCAATGCTTAATTGCCGAGGAGAGGAAAAATACTATCCGGCAAGCTACTAAAGAGAGGGAGCCAATAAATCAAATCAATCTTAATGTTTTCTTCATCTTTCTCATTATTGATGCTGACCTTCATTCCCTGAATAGCCGTCTATTAACATACTTGTTCACATGTTGTCCATTACGTAAATGTGTTACACCAACAATTTGTTCCAAGAAAACGATAACTTTGCAATTAATTCCTTGGAATACAGATATCGTATCGTACATCTGCGGTTACATTTCAAGAAATACGACGCTCTTTGGCAAATTGCTAAGAAACACGATTAAAGAACTAGGAAACTATAACACACATGTTTAACAAGATACCAAGAATGAACAAACTAACCAACAGAAGGGGGGGAACGAAAAAGTATTGTAGTGTAATATAAATGATTCCAAAACTTTCACAATGTACTCTTTTTCGTATGGTATTATTAATGGGATTAAATTAAACTGATAAGGCAACACTTTAATTTTGTTGACATTTTCTTGCAGAGTTTATTTGCTCTTATCTGAGTGCGTTGACCTATGTTCTTTCGGAATATCGCCTAATTCAACACAGTCCAAGTATAAAATAAACACCTTCCGGGTAACGCGATATGATATCTAAAAGGTGTCATGATTGTCATCAATTGATATCAACATTTAGTAGATATTTGTTTTTATACTGTTTTACAATACCTGCAATTTAGTGAACCAGAAAAAAATCCAAAGACAAATAGTTTGCAGAGAACATCTGTCCACTTATTTTAATCATTTCCGTGTTACGAGTAAAGTTATTCCGTATTACTGAGTAGTGTCATAATTCTGGAAACACTTTTATTATGTTATTTGGAAGATTTATACGATACAAAAAACAATATTACCATTACTATTGCATGCACACTCACCAAAAGCACCAAACATTTGTTGAACATCAATAAAAGAGCTGCCTCATTATTTCATTTCCTAATATTAATAAGTGTTCATTACCAAAATTTCAATGGAATATGGTTTTTAAAAATTATTCGAAAAATTGGAATAATCAGGAGGAATTTAATCCCGGGGATTATTTTTGTCGTTTACTTCTAGTTCTAAGATTTTCTTTAATCCCTAAAAAATCTGAAATTCTTTTCTGCTTTTGGAAAGAATGCATCTCGTGTTACCTCATTTCGTTAAAAAAGCTTCAGTAATGCTTTGCAAGTGTTCATTCAATATTTTTTTCAAATCACATCTGGTGAAAACAAGCGACGAACAAAATGATGTTGCTGTCATCATTATGCGGTCCTAAATTTCAAACTGCTCTTGAATATGTCTTGTTATTTGATACGATATCACACATAATGAAGACAATCATCTTCAGCAATCCTCATAACAGAATCTAATGAAAAAAATCAAAACTCTCTCTTGTAATCTTTCCTCAGTCTTGTCTTCAGTTGTAGTGGTGTGAAACTTCACGATATATAGTTCGCGAGTCGCGTAGCAACGAGCAGACGTATCTGAGAAGCTTCAAACCACGAATGGAATTTGGTTGGGACTATTGCACGAATAAATAACGTAAGTCAATTAAATAGTATGAACATAATGTTAAAAACAAAGAAAAATATTTTCTGGTGTTTTCTTTCAGACGCTATATCGATTACTGCAGTTTCCGTCATGGAAGGAATAATTATTTTCCCAAAGAGCTGAACGTCACCTGCAGGAAGACGATGGCAAAAAGTACACATACGAACTTTTCGATTTTAGGCCCTTGTGATTGTTTTATAACCACACTGTCAGAAACTTCTGCATTACTTTAATGAACATTAAAGTTCATCTCATGAACGTATATTAAATTTAATAATGTACACATGTACATTAGGATGCAGCAGTCCAAGGTTTGTCGTCATATCAGGAAGGAATGAATGATCTTGATGGACTGGTGATTATGAACATAAATGATATGAATGATAAGTCAGGGGAAACGGGAGAATATCTACATTAAATCTACATTGATTTTAATTTACGAATTAAATTTAATGTACAAATATACGAAGCTATTTTAATGTACATGCACATTAAGTTTCATGTACATTGATTTCGAGGTCGTACATTAATATATTCATCTACATTGGATTTAATAGCATTTCTGACATTGCATGTAATTATAAATATTTTATTGGCCGGATTGAAACTAATAATCCATGAGTGAAATCGTCATTGCGAGTTGAGGAAGCGGTCCACTTCCCCTGCGGGCGAGATGCAATCGTTTCGCCGAACAGCGCCCCGCGCGGAGGTTCGCGGAGGCCTTCCTCGTGCCACTCACCAGCTGCTGGGTGCGGGGGCGTGCGCGCTCGCCGCGCTCCTCAGGGGTCGTCGGCGGCGGTGGCGGCCAGGCGCACGTCGCGAGGCCTCGCGCGCGACAGCCGCATGCGGCGGCGGGGCGGGCGGGCGCGGAAGGCGTCCGCGGGCGCCGGGCCCACCAGGGCGAGCAGCAGGGACAGCGCCAGCACCAGCCACGACAGCACGCGGAGCCTCATCGCGCCGACAGACAACGGACGACTGACAAGCGCCCGCCCGAACGCCCGCCCGCCCCGCTTCACGCCTCGGCCTCCGCCTCCGCCGCGCGCCCCCGCCGACCTCGCTGGACCGCGCCGACGCGACGCTGCCTCCGCCGCCGCCGCCGCTGCCGCCGCCGCCGCTCCCTGCTCTCGCCTCCCTCCACGAGCTTCTTCCTCGCACAACTTGCTTCATTTCCTGATTGGACTGACGGGCTCGGTGTCTCTTCCCTACCTGTCGCTTGTTGTTTGACCTGTTCTCCTATCTGTCGATAGCCCCTTTCTAGCACACATCATACTCCGATATGTAATTGTCCCTCTGTACATACATACAGACATATCTGTTCCCACCAACTTGGCTTAGGGCATGTACTGATGTCATTGCAGTGCCTGTGACCGGGAGGTTCCTAGGGTTCCAGTCCTGAGGGCGAGACAGAATTTTCAACGCTAGCTATACAGCTAGGTCGAATTCAGAGGCTCAATCAGGAGCACAATTCTTGCGGCAGATTGGTCTGATCGGTAGTTTCCGTGGTTTCTCCGATCAACATCATGCGAATACTGGAGCAGTTCCCTAAAAAACAACTATGAGCCATACGCGATCTTTCCTTCCTCTTCCTCGACTCTTACAAGTACTACACTTCCATACAAAAGATCTTGCTGGGCGTTTTTGCACGGGTGGAAGATTCCTCGTTAGGCAAAATCTCGCCAGTCGCGACTTGTATGTCGGCGACGGATCTCACCATCCAGCGGGGGAAGCTCCGCCCTCTCGAGGAAAACAAATGCACTACCCTTACGGAGTTAATGTACTTAACAGTTGACGGGCCCGAAATCACTAATCAATTACATCTGTTCCTGTTGCTCGTTCTCCACCCCGCCTGTACCACTCCGCAAAAATCCGCCTTTACCTCTGTTCTCAGTCCCGCATGGTCTGTCCTGAACAATGTGATAAATACTTATCAACGATAGTATATTATCACATTTCCGTATATCGTGTTTACGTACGTAATTTTCCAAAAAATGTATTGGCATATCATGCTGATCAATTATATAGTCTTTTATTAATCGGGCAATAAGACGTAGTTACAGTCTACCTATAACATATTTAAAAAGAAACCTATAACTTCCTCATAATTCTCTTATAAATTCTGCTCTCTTCCCCCAGACTGACATAAAAATACAATATGTAGCAATTCTAAGAAGGCAACATATAACATAAACAGCACATATATTTGTGACCACTTTTCCCCGTTATGAAACTGAATAAAAGAGATTAACGAGCAAACCTCTGTGATGATATGTTACGGACAATCATAAGATTATCATGGTTATTGTTAAATAGAATGCAAAGGGCTTAATATTTTATACGATGTCGTAAACGACTCTACACTCTTGTCAGAAATTATAGCAGAAAATAATCATGATTTTTTCAAGAACAATATGTTCTTGCTTTAATAGAAACATCTTATTCAATTAAACATAGTTAATGAAAAGATAGTCGCCACATTCAGCGAGGCACTTCATATTGAATTGTGCTGAAAAGATGAGCAATGAAATAACCCGCTTTGTGCACGTGTCAGTGGTTGTCCTCGCCACCTGGCTCATGATTTTTGCAGTCTCAAAAAATTAAATTTCTCGAATAAATTATAGTACCTCGTCATTAAGAATATTTTAATAAACTATGAAACTAATATTTTCGTGACGTTGCCGCGGATATCATTCTTGTTACGCAATCATTCATTTGATTCTGAAGAAAAGCACATTTCATTTGATGTTGGTTTTCTTCAGAAACTACATTTTAAAATTTCATGCAGGATTCTCGCTGTAATCTCAGATAATCTTTTTTAATCAATAATAATAATAATGTTAATAGTTAATACGTGCTGACATTTATCCGTATGCTAATGAAGATCTTGGATTAATATTAGTGTTTAATGTTTCGTATAATCCTAAAAAGTATGGAGTAAAGAAACTGGAAAACAGTTACCGCAGTTGGTTTTCCTTCTACGGCCTTATAGATAATTGATATCTTTCATACACAATTCATGGAAATGTTAGAGAAATCTCGCAGGAATCATTCTGGGTTTTAAATTCTTATATCTTATGCGGTGATCGAGTTCACCTAAAACATTGCTTAAGACGTTGCTGGAGTCGTGGCTACTTTGTTTCGAAACAAAATAATTGCATGGCAGATATATTGAAATTGTTATACTACTTTTACCATTTAAAAAGTATATTTCATCATTTCTATATACAGTGCCCTCACGGGTAGCTCAGAGTTCTTGCTTTCCATGATTCTACTCCCAGGTTTGACTCCCGGTCGGGCAAGATGATAGTGTCCGTTTTCCTTGCAATGTCCCGTTGCTGTGTGACGATGTGAAAGCTCACTTCTCAGGTTGAGAAGACCAGAATACGGCGTAGGGATGTCTGTGTGTTAACCACACGTTCCCCGTAACACATGTCCGCGAGGCAGGAACGCCGTTGGTAGGCCCAGGCTTCGTCAGAGGTTATTGCGCCCAAGTACATACACACAGTAATTGAGTAACTTGGGTGTGTGTGTCCGTCCGTCCGCCTAACACTCACCCTGAGACTCCTTCCCGCCCACCGTTTGGGCAAGCGAGATGCCAATCGACGTGTGTCGATCTACTGGCGGGGAACTGGCCATTTTTCGTATCCTTCAAGTCTAGTTAAAATCCTCTCATATAGTAAATATGAAAATACTTTCAAATACCGTTTAACGCCTCGAAGACTCAACCATTAATTAACGTAAATAGGGGAGTCGCAAGCATCCTTGAAAACGTGAACAGAAATTTCAAATCTTTCAAAACTAGCTTAGCTTGGCGTCCCCGGCAGTTTCATGTTAAAAGTTTTATTTGTGCTTTGCAAGTTCAGAAAATAAACTTTAAACGATTTACAGTTTTCTGGCTGGTCCATTTTCAGGCATAGAAAATTACCTGAAGAAGTATTGACTAAAATATACAATTTTTTGTTTCGTAAAATTTAGTTCAGTTATCGTAAATCTGATAAATCATTTCGTAATAATTTATGTAAAGGCTGGAAAGAGTATAGTAATTCCGTTTCACCAATGTTCTTGCAGGTGCCTTGAAATCATCCAAAACACGTATTTTTCTACAACTTCCTAGCTTTCTTGCTCATGAATTTCGAAGCGGAAGGTTGGGGATTAGATAGGCTTCGTAGAATCGGAAGAAGCTAACGGATTATTACAAATGGTTACTAAGAGCATCGTGATGTGAATGGTTTTCAGAGAAAAAGTGAAATATTTGAGATCTTGTAATGCAAATTTGACAGCAAAGATACATTGGTTTATTGGTGAAATGTCGTTGGCATTTAAAATTAAATGATCACAGGTGTTGTCATTGCCAACAATGTTATTTATTTTAAGAGCAGCTTTCGATGGCTTAGCCATCATCATCAGTTTTCTGTTGTCTGGAAGCCACGAAAGCAGAAAACTGATGATGATGATGGCTAAGCCATTGAAAGCTGCTCTTAAAATAAATAACATTGTTGGCAATGGCAACACCTGTGATCATTTAAGCAAAGATATACTCCAAAATATTAAAATACAGCCAAGGAATAGATTCTTGAAATGAAAAAACAAATATATGTGTATGCTATGGTGATGTTCAATTCTGACTAACTCACAAATTAGTGGGTTTGTGTTCATATTATCTAAAATTAGTAGACAAAGCCCGAAACTGGAACTTTGAAGAATACATCGCAATTTAGCCGGATAATGTTTACAATTATAATTTACAATACACAAAGTAGCAAGGGTAGGTGAAATACGTTAGGAAGACGCGGAATAGCAGATATTATGTGCCAAATATAGGTGAGGCCGTAGTTAGGAAGTTTCAGAGGCTATTGAGACACAAAGTATATGGTTTCGAGTTTCAATATGCAAGTCATAATGTTATATTATTTACATGATACCGCTAATCTAGTGGTCGGTGAAAGATCAAAGTGGTCAGACGAAAGAGTAGGCCCAATAGCCTGAGACTCGCCTACAATAAAGACTTTTATTGAGAAAATGTCATGGAATCAAATTCCAGAAAACGTTACACGTTTCTCAATGTTACTAGGTTAAATAGAAGTTTAGGTGACTAAAATAAATACTGAGTAGAAAACAGTGCAGGAACCGACGTTAAAAGATCACTCTCCCAGGCGTTCTGAGCCATACAGTGTCTGCGAGAAAAATGTAGTCCGATTATTTAGGATAATCATCACTTTCAATGGTTATTAAATATGGCAAGTTTCAGCTTATACGAAATTGCAATACATAATAGTTATGCTGCACGTTGTGTAATACTGCAGCGAAATGGGGCGATGTTTCGACAGAAACTAGTTTTCTGTCTCCAGTAGAAGAAAAGTTGATAATTGTTGCAACTATATGTAGTAAATTACTTTAGCTAACACTTTGTTAGTTATAATCAACGTTTTGCAGGTGCTTGATACATAAAAATTGATTTGCAGCAAACTGTCTTTGTGTCCATTGGTTTGGGACCAATGGATAGCGCCTAAAACGTTCAAAAGATTTTCCCGAATTTAATTTTGGCCAATTGATCTGCCCGATGCTCGTAGAATACCAGAAAATATTATAAATATTGAATGCGTTATTTAGGATGTTTGATGGACTTATTTTCATTTTATATTGGGTTTGTTGATTCAAAAGTTTCATGGCGTGTCAAAATGTATGTTTAATGAGTGTATTTCCTTTGGGGAATGTTTGACCGCCATGGAAGAAAGTACCTCTTCCTTTCTATTGCAGCAGCGCCTGAATGCAGATATTGTGTATGTGCAGTACTCTTTCGCGCCAGTTATCAGCAGTCATTTAACGTCGTTATGCAAACGATATGAGATCTAGAGCGACAATTCTTGTTTTTGATAAGTTTGTTGTTGTTGTTGTTGTTGTTGTTGTCTCTCTGGCTGTCGTTGGTGTTGATGTTTTGTGAACTAGAACGAACAAATGATCTGACCTCAAGAGAACACACTTCACATTTTGAAACTAGTGGTGCCACACAATGGCACATATTTTCTCTTACTAGTTAGTTTTCTAATTTCTTTTGGTCTGTGGTAGTTCTTCGGTCTTACACTATACTCTTGCAAGATGCCATCAATCGCCGCCCATAGTAAATTTTTTGACAATTTCTCAATTTTTCGGTTTCCTAATAGTAAAACCAAAATATTACTTTTAACAATACACTGTAGAAGAGTAAAACCTTGTCCCATAGGAAATTTTCGTAGAAAAATTGTTTTTGAGAAAACGGCATTTAAGCGTAGCTGTAAATGCGACATTTCAAGCTCTTTTTTACAGAAATCGTTTGAGTTTTTGAAAAACTTTATTGGAAGACATTTGAAACACTTCCATTCACAAATGAAGTAGCGTATACAAATCGCTGGAAATGTGCATATTAACGGCATGATAGGTATTTAAAAAATACATTTGTGTAATTTTTTAAGAAAAAAAACTAAGAACACAGCAAAATGGCTATCATGTCATCTTCAACAGTGCAATTTGCACAATTTGTACGAAATGTTTGAAGAAAAAAATTTGGAGCTGTTTTTTAGAAAATGGCGTTTGAACGTTTATGACAATGCGGAATTTTGAGCAATTTTCATTTTCACAGAAAATGTTTGAGTTTTCGAGAAACATTGTAAGATATCATTTTAAGAACACGTACTCATCAATGTGAAACTGTGAACAAATCGCCGCTAATGTTAATATTAACGACGTGAGAGTCAAGTAAAAAAAGTTACATTTTTGTAATTCTTGTAGAAAAAAGAATAGATCAATATGACGTTTACGTCATCTCGAAGAGTACATTTAGCACTATCTCTACGAAAAGATTAAAGAAAAGTATTGGAGCCGTTTTTGAGAAAATCTTGTTTTTTTGTTATTTTTTTAAATTTGCACATATTGGACGCAATATTGCGTGAAAACTACTAATAGTTGAAAAATGTACATGACTTTAGTGAAAGAATTAATTATGGACAACAAATTTTATTTGAAGGAACAATCTCTATCTTCAATTTTGTAGTAGTAGATGCCGAAAAAATCAAAACTTGTGCAATTTTCGAAAATTTAAAGTTAACAATGAAAATTGGACCTATGCCACCTTTATAGGTGTATTTTACTCTATTCTGTCAAA
This sequence comes from Acheta domesticus, assembly GCA_031308135.1. NCBI lineage: Eukaryota > Metazoa > Arthropoda > Insecta > Orthoptera > Gryllidae > Acheta > Acheta domesticus. Next base: position 203,160,435 of record JAHLJT010000631.1, on the reverse strand, counting down.
AAAATTAAAGATAAAATTTGGAGTCATTTTTGAGAAAGTGTTGAAAATGTCCGGGGGGTTTCATTGGAAGTAACCCCAAAATTTAAAGAATATTTTTCAAAATCGCTTCGCCTCGAGGCTGATTGACCGGGCAATTTCCATTTTGGAAAACATCCTAAGTATGGTTTCGGCGCTTGTGATGTTCACAGACGGACGGACGTTTTGAAGAAAAAAAGCAACACTTTTTGGATATATACGACCCCCGATCTGTCAAGAAGAAAGTATTAATATAGTTACAACGTCAGATTTCAGATTTAAAAGATGCATAAAAAGAATAATGAAAATAATTTATTTTTCCACCATAATGAATGAAGAGTCTGGTGAAAGCATCTCTCTCACTTTCTTCGTTCGCAGCGCTGAAATTCAACATTCCGTCATCGATATAAACACATTTTGTTTGTCGCCGAGGCTCCAATCAATTGAGGTCAGAAGTTTACTCCCCTACGTTGATAAGAATGAGGCAAGTTATTGCGTTCATTCCAGAATATTATATTATACTCTTCGGGTCATTAACATTGGTCTTTGAACCATAAGTCTAAGAACATAATTGTAAAAAATGTTACCACAGGAGGCACAACATTTTCATCGTAATTCTGTAGCTTATTCTGAAGTTTGGCCAGACTTTATCAAGCACCCACGACAGTGGAACAGATATCATTCGGAGCATTATTGATTCCAAAAGAGTGCAGAAATAAAAAGAACACTACGTATCCGTGTTAACTAGCGTATCCGCAGGTTAAACTTTACGCTCCTCCCTATTCTTCCATTTCCGTATTAAGGGGAAAATTGTTAACTAAACGTGTTTATTTGTTTAAAATGTATGAAAACCTCTACTGGTCTATTATAAACATACAGTTGCAGTTTCTGCACATCTCTGAATAGGAGGGATAATATCGAGAAGCGCCGAACCAGCAAAAATGTAGTAGAATGTCTAAGAAGATCTTACACTGTAGATTACTGCATGAGAAACATTTAAATGTTTTCTTGTGGAGTTACATAACTATATAGATTTCACAATGCTTCCCGAGTGTTGCAGGTTGCATTTGTCAAGAATACTTAGATGCCGTTTTTTTCAACAATTCCTTTATATTTTCTAAGTTAAAGTGCAATTCGTCACGTATCCTTGAAATTTTCCTACATTTAGACTTTTCATTTATAAATATTGGTTGTATGTGAGAGCCGCAAATCTCACCTATACTACTGAAACAATATAGGAGAGGATTATTATAAATATATTACAGGTATCACATAATAAATGCTAGAAACTTCTAGGACAAGAAGAAAGATTGATGATGATCATATTTTTACAAATAAATGTGTGACATTTGCCCCTGATATTTAGGCAACTCCTCAAGCTCAGGTGCCCGGCACGTGACGTTTTGACGTAATTAAATAGATTTGTTGTACCTACCGAACACAGGCAGATTTTTAATAATTACAAATTGGGAATGGATGCCCACAACTTTCATTCATAATCAGATCGTCATGAAAACGTTCTCCGCTTTTAATCAAATGTGTGAATTATTTCTTTTTTACTTTGAAGATAACTTGATAATGGACATACCGGAATAATAACAAAATAAAATATAATACAAAGTCATCCTGCCCTTGATTGATGACATAATAATTACATTACGAGTAATGTATGTCAACATTCACTCTAGGCTCTTAATTACTATGCCATGATTTTTTTCTTGTCGCAAATATTTATGAATTTGAAAGTTATTTTCATAAAAGTGGACTACAAGCTTAACTCTAGTATAGGGCGGTTAATTACTTTACTGCAACAGTAGCTGGTAGCATATTATTGCCCACACATATACACCATCCCCAGCAGTATACATTATTTTCCACGTCGATTACGTAATGTTCGTACTCGTCTTTCAAAAAGGAACTTTACATTTAACTCCACCCAGTTTGGCATAGTTTGGTTTACACATCGTCATGAAAACTCTGCATCCACAATGGCATGGCGAATGGCAATCTTTGTTGGCACGAACGTAGATGCTACCACACATACGGAATAATTACGTTTTCATGTTTGTAGAAAGAACATATTTTGGGGCACCTTGCAAGATGTGGCAGAGCGGGCTGTGCAGCCCACTGAATAGCACCTATCGATGCGTAGCTGGATGTTAGCGCATTTATCCATCACTTATCCTTTCTCGTGGTGCGCGGCGGATGTGCAGATACACATGTCATGTACGCGTGGCTTCCTCTAACCATGTCCGCCAACAGCGGGCGATGGTGATGTCCGCATGACGGATGTAGCGCGGAACATGACAAAATGACCGTCCAGCCTCTCGCAGCCTTGCGACGCGGCTTCTCTCAAATGCGCTTAACCCTGCAGTGGTCACGTGACTTTTTGAAACAACAGTGGTAACGTGGGGTGTCTCCAGACCCCCACACTCTTTTCATGATAAATGCTACATTATTAAAAAATAAATTAATATAACATTCGTTCTTCTATTATTAACAACGTTTTGCATGCAATTAAACAATTTATTAAGAATTTAGTTCCTAAACAACTCTGAGAATTATTTTTTCAGGGGAATCCTAGCGCAAAAATACAGCATGCAATACGTTCCCAAACTAACAAAATGTACGAGACTGAAGACATTTTTGCTAACGTAGAAGGTAATGCGGGGGTCTCTGGGCACCCCAAACAAAACAATAGCTTGCTACACGGATAAAACTCACTAAACTGGCAAACTGAGAGCATACTAAATATCATGATATCAAAAAGAGAACGGTACTAAAGCAATAGTCAGGATAGCCAACATGGGTATTACAACAAGCGGGAAGAAAGGATTATTGGGGTCCCATAGACCCCCGCGTTACCACTCCCGGGTTAACTGGACTACCTGCTGTGAAAAGCGTCGCGTAAGGTAGGTTTTTTTAACTGGCGGCCCGCCGGATCGTTTTGTGAAGCCATCGACTCCTTTGAAAAATTTTATTATACCAACCAAATACAATACAATTGCACATTTCGCCTTATTTTTATTAATGTTATATTAATTTTCTCGTATCATTAATCATTATCATTAAGTATGCTGAATAAAAGTCGTATCTAATACATATTTATTTCAGTATAACCCTAGTAGGGTAAAAACCATCCTACATTACGGTGCGGCCCGCGGCTTAATTACAATTTGATATGTGACCCATAAGCCCTTCTAAGTTGGACAACTCTGGCCTAATGTGAATGTGCAGGTGACGCTCTGGAGACGCTAGCCGACGTCGCAATGGCGCGCTTATCTTATATATTGCAATACCCGTCTTATCTAGGCAGATGAGCCCGACGTCACGTCCCCTTCCCCATCCCTTGTGTGCGGCAGAGCGTGAAAAGGAAATCTGGGCTTAGATGTTGGTGTGTAACGAACACGTTCGCAGTCGATCGAGTGCAGTGCAAATGATCTTGGCTCTCTGGTGACGTCGCGTGGAAGGCTGTGGTACCGACGCAGACGTTTCGAACATCTTGTGGATTGAGCTGAGCTGAGGCTGGGGGCTGAGGGCTGGACTGAGGAAGACCACGGCAAGATGCTCAAAACGTTGGCCCCACAGTCTTTAACGCGGTGTCACTCGGTCAGCCAAGATCATTTGCATGACTTTGGCCGCGGAAGCCTACGACTTAACGATCGGGTACAATGTTTGTAGCTGTTTGAACTCGATTAATTGATTACTTGTGTTTCGACTGCTACAGTCATTAATACCGTACGTGTAGTGCACGCTTTTAACACGCATGGCCGATGTACAACACAGGTGGCGATGTTGTTTACCCGCTCGATAATGAGATCCAGCGCGATCCTACACGTCGACATGCGGGATTTTACTCACTCAGGTATCTTCTACGGGACACCGCCCCAGCCGGGACTCGCCCTAAGGTCCTGAATGGTCTCCCTGACATGTGTGGCAGCATAGTGCATGCAAGTGTATGTGTGTGTAAGGGGGAGGATAGAACAAGAGACAGGAAGGAAAGATCCTGCGCGGTCCGTGCCCCTCTCCCCTCCAGACACCGGCTGACATAAACCTAACTCTCTTGCTGGTGTCGAAAGTCCTGTCACCGTTCGGTCTCGAAACCTAGGACCACCCGGTCAAAGACGAAGTGATGACATCTGTGGATACCATGAACCACCTCCGTAAATGTACTTTGAACTATCTAGTTTATTTTCACTTTGCACATTCGAGCATCATTAAGCTAGGAACGCTTTTTACTTCATAAATATATCGTGTCTACGCCAACCTAACTTGTCATCCTCTCACCAACTACTACTACTACTAGAAATTCCACCGGGTGATTTCTCATGCAGTTAATCATGCACTATAACCACTACCCCCCTTTGAGGTGTAGTTTGGTCTGTATTGTCGATTTCATACAATATGATACAATTGTTTAATTGGGTAGCATCCTTACCAAAAATTGAAGTGAATTTATCCATCTGAGTGATGTTGTTCTTTATGATCTGGCGATGACTCAAATTGAAGTCTTATCTTACATATATTGGGTCTGCCATACCGAGGTAAGCCATACTGTTTATGTTTATCATATTTGTAAACTTTTTATGCATACACTGTTACTTAATGGTTTTCATTATTTTTAGACTGTACCTGAAGAAGTCCCCAAACAAGAGGGTCGAAACATTGTAAACATAAGTTTTATCATTTAATATAAAAAGTGTGTATTTTCATGTCTGTTATTTTGGCCTTGTACTTACTTATGAACTTTGTTAATAATCATGGCATATACTTTTCTATATTATATTTTTCAATAAAGGAACTTCAAAGTTTCATAGTTTCAGAGTAAATACTGTTCACGAAATGCAAGGAAAACCTCAATCAATTTGATAGAGGGCTTGAAACGAAGTAATCAGATGCTACATTTTATATTTTACGTAATTTTCAATTAACAGTTAATAGTGAAGCATTCATTACTGTATTACATGCCAGGAATTTCCATTAGGGTATGCCCAACACATCCGCTCTAGATACGATTTGATACGGATGTGGTGCGGAGAGACTGAGATAATAAATGCAATGAAACTGAGCTTGGTTTAGTAATTTACGTCAGTGGATTAATTACGCAAGAAACACAATAATTAACATCTAGAGGTGTTGCCAAAGACGGTGAACTCAAGAAGTCATTCTTGTCCCTTAGTTAACCCTGTAATATTTAGAAATCATACTTGGAATCTAATTTTCAAGAAGCCACCCAGACATGTAGCTGACAGGAGTGAACAGTTGTCATTCATAGAAACAAATTAAATAAGAAAGAACGGTACTTAGCAGAGTCAAAATACACATTTTTGTAATTACTTTACGAACTGTAATAGATGAGAATGGAATTATAGTTACAAATTATATTTAATCTGATTGAAATACAACTGATTTTTATGCAGCTTGAAGTAACATGTGCAGATGGATATAACTTTTCAAAATTCAATTTAGAATTTGAATTTGTTTTTCAAAATTCAACTAGTTGAAATTCAATTTTTATTTAGATGCAATATCTTGCCTACACTACAGTGCTAATTGCTTTAGATTTAATACAATATATTATTACACATATTACAAATTTCGTGAATTTTTGTTGGTGCACATTCCTAATACATACACGTTTACATGAATAATGTGTACATGATTATATAATACTGATAAATTGCTAGAGATCATTTTAATATAACAACAGGTCAGGTCATGAAAGAAGGAGAAAATTAAATGTCATTAATAGAAACGTGATCACCTTTCGACTTAAGTATGAAAGCGCTCGTGCAACAGATGGAATATGTGGATGCAAATTGGATAAAATGAAATTACCATAGAGGTTTCTTAACATATTTACGCCTTTATTACACACATATTTACAAGTATGAATATGAATAATTTCTGAAATGTAAAAACACTTTCGAATTAATCTGGTTCACGTTTTACATTTTAAATTATATAAATAATGCTATATTTAAGTGAATCTAAATTAAACATTTGAATTGGGTGTGGATGTTGACAGCTATTTAATACCACAATAAGCTTTACTTTGAAGATTGGACAAATACCATACGGTTGATGTCGTACTCACTGGACGCATAAATTGTAACGTGCGTGATCCAACATGCAATGAACAACAAATCAAATTTTATAATACATAAAATAAACGGTAAGATCGGTTGAAAATAATGGTTTCATTCAATATTAGGCAATGAAATAGAATATTGGGACAGAAATATCCGTCCGTCAAACAATTAGAACTTAAATAGTATTTAAGTCACCATGTTCAAAGAGGAGATTCTTAATTCGTTAATTGTATGGTAAATTTAAATACTGATTAATATCTAATTGACTCTCACTTACTCATCAGATTGTAGAATCCTTTTGTGAGTACACATAATATTCACTTTTGGCAAAAGTCCATTCACAGTTTTGATATTGCAAGTTTCTATTTAAAATAATAGCTTCATATGTAGTCTTTGCACATTAAATATTTTTACAATACATGTTACAGGGTTCACTTGTCCCGTCTCGGTTTTGTGTGATGTACGCAAAATATATACATACGAGCACTCGTATTTACACAAGAAATCAATCGCACACATGCTCTCAGCACACACAACCCTACGCTCACAGTTACTCTTTTGTTGCATCATCGATATTACAGTCGTTTCTGTCTCGGATACATGCCCGTCTTGAACAACAACGTTTGTCCCGAAAACACTTGAACGTTGCGCATCGTCGTCAAGCTGTCGAGGGTGGCCGCATCCGTGCGGAAGACGGCAGATGAACGGGAACGGCCGTTTCCTAGCCATGGCTGCGGTGTGCGAGCTCTCGAGTAAGTCGCTGACACTTGCCTCGCACGTAGAGGTAGCTCTTGTCGCTCTTGTCGGTCCGTAACCGTGTGGAAGATGGAAGGGAAGCGAAAGAGGGCGTTTTCCCACCCATAGATGCGATGTGCGGGCTCTCAGACAAGTCACCGGTACTTGCTTCGCACGTAGCGGTAGCACTTGCCGCTCTTGTCCGGCCGCAACCGTTTGAAAGACATTGGGGAAAAGAGAGCGGGCGTTTTCCACCCATGGTTGCGATGTGCGGTCTCAGAAAAATCGGCGGAACTTGCCTCGCACGTAGCAGTAGCTGTCCCTGCACTTGTCGGGTCGCAGCCGCGTTGAAGATGGTTGGCGGGCGGTAGCAGTCGTTTCGTAGCCGTGGCTACGATGCGCAAGCTCTCACGCAAGTCGGTGGCACTTGCCTGGCTCTCCCCGCACTTGTCGGGCCGCAGCCGAGTTGAAGAGGGCGGGCGGAATGAGTGGTTTCCCAGCCGTGGCTTTCATTCCAGTTGGCGGCACCTTCCCCGCACGTAGCGGTAGCCCTCCCTGCACATATCGGGCTGACCAGTGCCGCTGATACCGGGCGGGTGCGGTGGCGGCGGCTTCGCAGAGGCGCCGGCGGCCAGGCAGAGGAGCACGCCGAGCAGCAGGAGCAGCCAGCAGAGGGCCGGGCGGGCGAAGCGGGCGGCGCGGGCGGCGCGGGCGGCGCTGACGCGGCGGGCGGGCGTCTCGGGATGGCGCATCGTGAGCGACAGTGGTTGAAGAGCCTCCTCTGGCGACTGGCCCCTCTGCTCCGCCGCCGCCGCAGCTTATTCCGTCCCGCGCTGCCGGAAGTTTGGTTATTCCCTTCCTTCCTGAGCGCCAGCACGCGTGTAGGAAGAGAGAAGGATGATGACGAACGCACAAAGGGGAAGAGGGGAGGCGGTGAGTCGCTTTGTTGGCACGGGACGGCGCGGGTCGCGGAGGGGCGGGGCGGGACGTGGCGGGACGGTGCGGGGCGGGGAAGGGCGCGGCTGAATGGCGACCAACGAAGTCGCGTGGGGCTGTAGGGAAATCGGCTGACACCGATGACGCGGGCTTTCCGTTCTTGGAGATGCCAAGTAATTTCCGCCCTACTTTGGCACGCAGATATTTGTTTACGTTTGACGCGATGCGCCATTCTCCGGGTGCACGGAGGAGACATCCGCCGGCGCATGCGCGTGATTCACGGTTCGCTTCCTCATAAGGAACCTGCTGAGTCCAAGTACGGTATTGTTTTCACGTAACAGCTCTCGAAACGACAACTCACGTAATAGATTATCACTGAATACGAATTATGGATGTAACTGACTTCCAATTGAATTGTCGGTTCGAATTGCGAATAAAATAATCCTGATGTCTCCAATTTTTATGCTCATCAGTAGGTTAAGTTCCTAAAAGAATTATACTTGAGGCATCGAGAATGTTAAATTACACAGGAAAGGAGTGACTGTGAATGAAATCGTGACAGATGCACAAATTTGAAGTGAAACTACGGAAAATTTACCCAGAATTAAACACAACGTATTTACAATTCATTGTCTTAAAACTAAAGATATGCCATTTATTCCCTTTTGTCTCAACTAAGTATTTTATGTTACAACATAATAACAACTTATGCGAATACGCATCATGTTTTTAAGCATGCACGTGAGTTCTTAGTAAAATTGAGCTCTATCGATATTCATCTTTGATATAATTTTCCTTTATACTAATGAACAGAAATCCTAAGAAAGTATTGCCCGGAAATACACATTGTGATTTCCCTTACGTATTGAATCATGGAAGAATACGTCAGTAGACATAACTAATGACGTAAGATTATCCGTTCACTTTCTGCATCAATATCTTGGAATATGTCTCTTCATATGGTTCTTCAACACGTAACTCACATTCAAGGAAACGTTTGTTTGTATTACATATTTTACCAACGTAACTGACACTGAGGATGTTTGTATGAAAAGTAAGAGATAACAGATGTAACGTAAACAAAACATTCGTGACAAGTATACTTCTTGGTGTTTGTGACATTCTAAACCAGATGTTCCCACAATTCTTTGGGCTGCAGTGAATTTACAGAACAAATAAAACAAAATAGGACTGATTCTCTTTCCGTGTAAAGCTTCCTCATAAAGTGAATTTTTAAAAAATATTTCGTATTGTGGATGGATTTACAAAGTTCTTTTAAGATTCAACTTTATATTTGTAGTTACAGGTTTACAATATAATCTAACCAAAGTCAATTAACAGGAAGGACTACTATCACCTGATTTTTACTGCGTTTTCCTATTTTCATTCCCATATATAAAGATCTGATTCACTAATGAATGGAAATTGCTTTTGAAGGTGTAAATAAATTAACATATGCTTTTTAATGCCAGGCTTAAAATTACTGAAGATTTACTTCGGGAGTAGTAAATAATTTGTTCAATAAACATACATGTTCACTAAAAGCCTATTCTTGCTCTCCTATGAATGATACATACCACACTCTATGAATGTGAAACATGAAACAAACATGAAACACAAAGCAAAACATAATGCATATAATATATAACATAAGAGACATTCTTTAGAGTGAATATGTAGCAACTTTCTCGGGACAGCATCTATCCAGAAAAAGTCTTATTGCTGCCATCTGATAACGAAAAAGTAGCTAAATCGTGTCCCTATATATAGCAAACATCTTCCTCTAACACATTGTGTAGTCAGAATCCCTGTTTTACGGCTCCTTGATACGGACAAATCGATTGACGGCGAAACTTCTGTCCGTCTGTCTGTGAACAACGCTGGCGTCTAAACCCTAAGTAGGATTTTCACCAAAATTGATATCCCCTAATCGATCTGGCTGATGTGGCAGTCCCTTATTTTGAAATGGATATTTTAATTTTTAGGGGAGTGGGAGTACTGTACGTGAAGCCCCTGGGGCATTAGAAACATTTTGAAAATATTGCACCAAATTTTTTGATTAAATTTTTTCCTCGAAGAGCGTAAAGGACACCTAAAATATGTCATTTTTTTCATTTTCGCAGATCTCATTTTCCTTGAAATTCCTGATTTTTCAAAAATTGCTTAAAGTTCACTTTTTTTCGTCGTCTTCCTGCAACGCCAATTACTCGTAAGATGATGATTTTTCCCCTTAATAAAATGTGATCTTCAGAAACAGCTTGATATTACGTCATGTTCAATTTTTCGAAAATATGAGTATTTTTGGGTAATTTGCGTCAAACAGGCAATTTTTACATTTTAAACCATTATTTTCTCAAAAAAGGCTCTCATTTTTTTCTTACTCCTTTCCACGTATGTGTTGGTTTTCAAAAATTGAACAAAAAATCGATATTGTAAATTCGAATTTCCCGTGTCGTGCAAATCGTGCGATCTAGATAACATTCTTATAAATGGAAATAAATTTAAGGAATGTAATATATTAAACGTAGAACTAACAATTTCATTTCTTTTACTTTAAAGCGTTTTGATCACTGATTATGGCATTCCAAAATTGTTAGCTCACTTCGATGTAAACAAGACAAGCTAGTGTGAAATATTATGATTTATTTTCTGTATTATGTGCTTCAATACTCTGTTACGACTTATCTCATCTTAAAACGAGAGCGACGGGCGATATGTACATATTCTAGAGCCCTAATCAACTAGTTAATTTATACTAACTTGCAATCAAATCCACCTTCAAATAACTTATTCAAATCAGTTAAATTTATTCATGTTTGCTTCATTTCTAAAAGTTAAATATGACTTCTGTTCCTGGCTATCGAAATAAATGGAGATATGCACCACAGACGCTTCTTTTGAATTGGATGTACTGGACGTTTTCAAGTTATAAATGAGTGTTTTGTACGACAGAAATGACACTTCTTGCCACACTAAAAACCGTTATAAATATTTCAGTATTACATAACTTTTCCAATATTGCGAGAAAGTGTGCGCTGTTGTGGCGTCTCCAGTTTTCTTTAAATTAATTTTAGGAATAATATTAAAAACACATAAAATGGGATATGATTTGATTTTTTGTTAACCCTGGATTTTTGACAATTCCAAAATTTGAAATTTTTTGGACCCCATAATACTTATACATTACTGAAGATAGAGATTATTTTCTTTAAATCAAATATTCACAATTAGTTTTTTTAATTAAAGTTATGTACATTTTTAAAAATGCTATTTTTCACACATTTTGTGTGAATATGATCAATGTTAAAAACAAGATTCTCACAAAAACGGCTACAATTTTTGATTCAATATTTGGTACGGATAGCGGTGATTGCTCTGAACAACATGAGACAAATTCCATTTTGTGCACTCTTTGATTTTTCAAACATTTTTGTATATTCAGAAACGCTCAAAATTTTCTCAAAAGCGGATCCATTTTTTAATGAAAATTTGTATATTACTACATGTATTACTCTTCTATAATACTAATTTCAAGTCTATTCTATTGAGAAAATGTGAAAAAAATTGCAAGGCGACAATAAAAGGCAGCTGGGATTAAGGTGGGGTAAAACCGGAATGCTAATCCATACTAAAGTGATGAATAAACGCATTAGAACAGAAAGTCCGTGTCATTGTGTAGCACAACAAGTTTCTACATTTTATAAAATAGGTCCAAGGCGAGAAAGCTGCTCAAATCAAATGGTTCAGTCAATCGATTGACGCACACTTCAATCAACCCTTCAATCCTTTGTTCAAAACTCATTCTGGACTGAGTTCCCGACTCGGAAAGTGTGTCGTGTCATGAAATGTCGAATACAGATTTGGCCTTTCTTGCCTTGACATTGGTTGTTCTCAAGCGGAAAAAACAAGTTACGATGAAACGAGGAGTGTTAAAAAATAAGAAACCGCACCACCCATGAACATTTACACAACGTTCTCCGCGATACGGAATCTGAAGAATTGAGGAACGTCATAGAGTGGACCAAGAGAGTTTTGATTTTTCACTGAAGTTAGTAGGGCCCAGAATAGAGAACACAAATATGCGTAATGAATATATGGTCGTGGGGCATATTTTCATTACTCGGGCGATCCACACCTTACTTCCCCACATTGTTGAGCTCGTCACTTTGCCCGGTTACTCTGAAACGGGGGGGGGGCAATGTGTTCAAGCCGTATCGTGCATAAAGCAGTGAAACACATTGGGATGTTTTCAATTTCTGAATTTACTAAAAAATCCTTAAATCTACACTTAACCTATTTTTACATTGAAGGGGGTGTTGAACTATGCCAAAGCGTGTGCGCTAGGCGCACAATGTTCACGCCCAACAGATTAAAGGAACTTTCACTTTTGACTAAAAACTTTTCGAGGGCCAGCCACAATAAATGACATCCCTGGCGGTCAGTTGCACAACCCTGGCTTGGACGGTCCAGCACCCTCGTCAACAGCGTGAGCCATTTAAACTTTCTATCAATCTCCATCAACGTTTGGTTCAAGCGTCAATTCGGTTTCTAGACCGTCAATTTTGAATCATGTTTGCCTCCTTAAGATTATCAAATTGGATAATTTGAAGATAAATATTTTTGGTTTTGTCATTGTAGAACACAATAATAATAATAATAATAATAATAATAATAATAATAATAATAATCACTGGCAGATCTGTATCGCCCTCGATGTTCCAAACACGTTTCAAGAGGTACGAACTCACTAAAACTGGTGACGTCTGTTGAACTGTGTACAATACTGTACGGCCTATAGCAGCAAACAAATAGGATATTGTCCGGAATTTGGAGAAAAAAGTGTCTACTTGTAGATGTGGCTGTGGATCGAAACAAAGGAGGCAGAGAAACGTCTTAAATACAAGAGTTGGGAAATCGAGATCAGCCGAATGTGGGACGCAAAAGCACAGGTCGTCCCGATAGTTATCGGAGCTTTGAGATTTATTCCACAAAATTTGCGTAAAAACCTGGTTAAACTCCCCGGCCATTCAAAAGTCTGGGAAGTGCAAGAAATTGTTGTATTTGGTACAGCCTAAATTTTGCGCAAAGTATTATAGAGGCACCGACAGCTCATAGATCTGCTCGTTAGAAAACTGGTTGCAACCCGGAGTATATTTTATAAATAATAGACTAATAACATCTTTAGTCGTAAATTATTGGGATAAAAATAATGATAATAATAATAATAATAATTATTATTATTATTAAAGACCGGATTTTCGTGCAGTAAATCCCTCTAAAACGTGCAGTAAAAACACCAAAATGTGCAAAAACATGCAATAACAACATAATACTTTGCAAAATGATTTTATGTAGTCTAAAAACACCACATAATCCACTGATTAACTTATTTTACATTTTGGAAGTGAAATTTAAAGTAAATTAAATGTGATAACAGTTATTTATTATAGTTAAATTTCTGCATATCGTTTAAACAAATCATCTCATTATTAATATTATTTACATACAAAATTAAGTTTGCTCACAATACAAAAAATAAATACAAAAATTTAAAAGTACAAAAATACCTTGCGAAACCTTAAATAATTAAGTTACACACGAAATACTCTTAAAGTTTTGATTATAATTTACATTATGTCCATTTCCAAATTATTTTCTGATAAATGACTGTATCTTGTATCTTCTCATATGTTTCACACACAAAAACTTGGTTCTACTTTTATGTATCCCGAACCTTACTCTGACGTACGTGTGCAAGCAGCTAAAAGCGGTCAAAAACTGTTCATTTTCTCTCGTAACTCGCAGGCTAACTTCTGTTCCGAGAAATTTGGATGAATTTGAAACGCAGTGCAGATTGTAACTAAGCTTCACGCCCGAAGGTCAAATTTGATATGCGCATGCAGTTTCGTGTTTGGTATGTTCGGCTAAGATAGACAAAACAGATATGTGATCCGATTGGAAAGGTAGACCCCGAACATTGCGTTTGATTGTGCGGCCGCAACCAGAGGCCGCAGTTCGAGTTCATGGCAACACCGCACATCCTTTTTTTTTATTTATTCTTGCTTGGCCTGAGGCCCTCAGCAGCCGTGAACGACATCCCTAAGAAATTTTAATTCAACAATAGGCAGCATGAACCGTACAGACGTTCAGTTCATAGGGCAACAAATTGGAGAATTGATACTGCATTCCGATTTCACAGATCACCCGAATGCATTGCTGGGACGTCATAAAAACTTTTTTCTTAAATGAAATTTTAAAAAAAGATAAATTAAAGCAAGTTGATAATTATTTTTTAATGCAATAAAACTATGAATCTTACAAATTTGTCAAGTAAAATCCCAAAATGTGCAGTTTTCAGGCAGCATTAGCTATACGTGCAATATTGTGCGGTAACCCTCCAAAAGAGCAATTTCGTGCAAAATAAAACTAAAGTAATCTCCGTTTCATGATTCAAATTTCTGGAAAGGTTTCATCCAATTTCAAGTTTGCAAAGAAAAGATGCAATTACACGGGAATCCGGTCTTTAATAATAATAATAATAATAATAATAATAATAATAATAATAATAATAATAATAATAATAATAATAATAATAATAATAATATTGAAATTGATGTAAATTCTTCCTGTTGATCCTGATATAATTGGAGGTGTTGATGGTACGAATAAATATATGTATTTGACCATATAGGATCAATCAAAATTGATTTCAGGAATTAAACTTTTTTAAAAAACATTTATTATTGGCTCTAATAAATTGGGAATAAATGTTTTTTAAAAAGTTTAATTCCTGAAATCAATTTTGATTGATCCTATATGCTCAAATACATATATTTATTCGTACCATCAACACCTCCAATAATAATAATAATAATAATAATAATAATAATAATAATAGAACAAATCAGCATCATTTTAATTCTATATTAAGCGGGAGAAAACCTGCACTACGGTTTTCGTATATATATATATATATATATATATATATATATATATATATATATATATATATATGTGTGTGTGTGTGTGTGTGTGTGTGTGTTTTGTGTGTGTTGTGTGTGTGTGTGTTTCTTACGTCCATTTATTCGATTCAATTCATCCAATGGAACTTCCACCACCCTTGAATTTTCCTACTATCAATAGGGAGACATTTTCGACAATTAGGACACGTGTACGTGTCAACGTTGAGAAACGAAATTCGTACACTGTCATAAACTATAACGTCCGCGGCCTAACCGAAGGGCATTCTTTCTAATGCAAACTTTGCGCTTCTGACCACTTGTAAGGTTCTCGTACCCCTGTATCTCTTGAGAACATTTTCCACACCTACCCTTAAGGCGAACCGTTCATTTGCTCATGAATGCACATGTACTGCTCCTGGCGGTGATCGCCTGTAAACACAATAGGTGTGTGATCTAAGTTGCTTAAACAAGGGATGTTGTATACTTATTAAATAATTTATTGTTTTATTCTACTCATTACAGGATTATCTCATAACTCATTAGTTTTCGTAAAAAGTTATAAATTTATTTTGAATATCAAAATATAATGAGTTGATTTAAATTATTTTACTAGCGAATCATTTCAAATACTCTAACCCAAGAACCACATCCGTTGTTGGTAACAGTGATTGTATACCAGTCAAAAATAAACCGCAATACACGGTCTGTTCGATAGTTTCTCGCCTATACATTTTCTTAATCTCGGTTTATTCGATTGTTGAGCGCTCAGACTTGCGATATACTCATTACAGCATTTTTCACGATAAACAGTCATTTTAGAAGTGTCGGAAAAGTCGCCAATTACCACAGAAAGTAAGCTATCATAATTAGGCAAACGACTTATTCGATGTTAAGTACAAAATGAAATTTGATGCAAAATATTAATTTGTTAGTAGGGGATGCCTTAATTTATTGTACATGGATGAAAATATTATTTACCTTAATTTATGGTTTAGAATCGAGTTCTTAATTTACTTTCTTAATCTGAAACTTGTTTAGTGAAGGAATAATTTTCATATCATAGAAACAAATTAAAAAATCTAAAGGTTTAAAAAATATTGAAATTTTGTCAAAGCTTAAGACATTTCGACAAGAGTAAATTTGAAGTGGACTCCTCATTTGAAGGAAATGAATGTTAAATTATATACATAACTTTCAAACCCCGTTTTTAATTTTCTTTAAACACCCTTCGATGTACATTTTACAAGTGCTCATTCACAGAAAAATAATGTCTCATATTATGGCATAGTGATCTCGGAATTTCACTGGATTACCTAGTCTTGTAATTAGCAGAAACTAGTGGTTAAAAAACAGCTCGTTCTTTCTCGCCTGTACTTTCTCGCAAAATTAGGCGAAAAGTACTAAAATTTTAGAAAGATTGTCCATAACGTTGTTTCAAAATATATCTTTAAGGGAGAGATTTAATTAAGCGAAAAATCTCTATCTTCATAATTGTAATTGTAGGAAGACGCCAAACAAATTTTTAATTTTTTGCAATTTTCGAAAAATCAGAGTTATTAACGAAAATGATACATATATCATTCTCTTAAATGTCCTTCAAACTATCCAACAACAACATTTAATCAAAAGCGATGGAGTCATTTTTTTTGAAAATTTTGAAAATATCCCAGGGGCTTATGTAACGTATCCCCTAAAATGAAAATATCAGTTTCAAATTCAATGGGCCACCACATTAGCCAGATCGATTGGGGAATATAAATTTAGGAGAAAATCGGCCGAGCTGTTTCGCCGCTAGCGTTGGTCACAAACTGACAGACGGACGGACAGACAACTAGATTATCAGCTTTTTCGTTACCAAGGCCTTGTATTGAGAGTTCTTCTGCTCTTTTCCCCTGCTTTTTCGCGCAGCATTACATAATTTTCTTCTTCGCAGTGAGAAAGTAAAAATTTAACGAGTAATAAGGTAGAATCATCGTCATGATCGTTGTTGTCAGTTCATTAAATTGCTTACTTAAGTATTATGTTCTTACATTACGACTAATCGATTTTTCTAATAATAGGCGCTTATTTTCGATATCCGTCACGGTCATAGAATCAAACACTGAATCAGAACCTGCCCATCCAGGATCATTCACGAACCTTCTGAAACCACCTGCATTTCTTCTCTCCAAATGTTTTAAACAATCAAGAGTGAGCTTTGGATATTAAGTATGAAGCTGCCCAAGGTGAGCAAGTAAAGGACTGCAAATGCTTTCTCAGGAAAAGTTTCAAATTCGCTTACTGTAAACGATCTTTTGGAAATATACGAAATACAAACATTTAATAACATTCTATTAACAAAATGAACATTGTAAGTAATGATGCATGTGGTCAAACGACAGGATAAGCGGCGATGATTTTCAGTCGAGAATAAAGACCCTGCCTTAATGGTGTTAGAATATGCTTAATCAGAAAGTGGCTAAATTGTGCAGAATACTCGCTGTAGTATGGAATTGTGATTCGTCCCTGAGAGACAGCGGAATACGTAAAACTGAGCCCAATAGTATCATTTCTTCTCCCATGTAAGACACAATACTTGCGACTTTTGCAGAACAAACTAACCGCATATGATGTCCTCCCCCGCTGGAACGTACAGATGCGGCGCCGACGTACACGTCGGTTTGGGGAGTTCCCCATCCACCAAGGCAGCGGGGCACTGCCCCATTCGGGCCAAGCTCTAAGCCAGGGGTGTCCAACTTGCGAGGCCTCAAGGGCCACAACTAAAACCTTTAACATGATTGTGGGCCATATTTTCGTTACTCGGGCGATTCACCCCTTACTTCCCGTATTGTTGATCTCGGCACTTTGTCCTGCTGCTCTGAAACGGGGGGGGGAGGCGGGGAATGGAACCATGCGTGATATCAGTGAATCATGAATAACGCAGTGAATCAAATTGGGATGATTTTTAATTTCTGAATGAACTAAAAAATTCCTTAAATCTAAATTTCACCTATTTTTACATTAAAGGGGTTTTGACCCAGCAGGACGCGTGCACTAGGGGCATAATGTTCCCACCCGACATGATTAAACGGGACTTTCATTTTTGTCTCATAACTAGGGGCGAATTTTGATGACCTAAAAAATCGCCAAAAATGATCAATAAATTGCTCTTAAAATGTTTCAAAAGTGCTCTAAAACCAAAGAAAAATGACGTATAAAATGTGGTCAAAACCAGTTCGGATGAACAACGCAGGCTTGATAACATACTGATGTAATAGAGGTTTCTTCTATTTGTTTAAAGTGCACCCAGCTTGCAGATTTATGATTTGGACTGTTCTTTTCCAGGAAATGTCTGCCTTTAGCTATCCCAAAATCGATCGAACCGACAATGTCTCTGATAGGCGTCACGGGAACCTTAGATTACACACAATGGCTGATCTTACAATTTCTGAGCGAAGAAATCAAATAGGACTACTCAGAAATTCTATGGAGAACATTCGTTGCATCTCGTAAATATTATTTGAAGCATGTATCATGAAAACGATATTAAAATCGATGAAATCAGCAAAAGGTGCATTGAAAATGACGGGAAAAGGTAATGACTTATTAGTCAAAATTAACAAAAATGCATGACTTATTAGTCAAAATCGAAAAAAAAGTATAAAAATGGGTCCCTTCTTTTTATCATAACATACAATGAATTTTTGTACTAAATGGCATTGTTCTAAGGTGAAAAAAATAATATTTCGTTAAAATCCGCTACCTACCTTTCGCGGGCCACAATAAATGGCGCATAATGAAAGAAGAATAGTATCATTATTAAAAAATGTAATTGACCTTGAGAGAACTGACTATATAGTTATATCAATTTAGACAAAAAATGTTATTGTAAAAATAATTTTTAATATTATTTATTTATATCTTCAAGTTTTTTGTTAATTATAATGGTCCTAAAAACATTACAATCGATGACATCAAGAAAATTATGTCAATCAATTCAACTCAAAGAAATCAATTGGAAATTTTTAACCTTCATACGAGAATTCAAGAGCTAAAAACCACATGGTTCCTTTATATTCAACGAACGACAAGGGACAGAAAACCGAAGAAGCACCTCCACTATACACTCGTAGGAACTCGAGATCCAGGTAGACCCAAAAGAAGATGGACAAGCTGACTTGGTGACGGATAAAGTCAACCGACCTAGACCTGAAGATGACGATATAATGGTAATTGTTTGTTGATAATTCATATCTTTTATTTTTTAATTTTTTTAATAAGCGAATTCCCGTTGAGTGTTCAAAGAGAGTGAATCCTAACAACGACAAGTCACCACTTAAGATACAGTAACTGACCTCCTTCTTATCGATCGAAATTAAAATTCATGTAAAAAAATGTAATTTCATTGACGTAAAAGTTTGAAACTTCTTACGTGTCCATCGATGAGTACTGAAATTTGCTCGAGGAATAAAGTAATATAAGTATATTCTTATCATAAACCCTTCCCCAGAATGGAATTATAATGGTTGATAACTCATTCTGACAGAATTGTTCATTTCAACATGTTACCAGACAAATTATAATGAACTTTAATTGTGATGATACTCCTATACTAGAAATTAGTCAGATAGGAACACATAGTTTAATAATGGCAGTAAGGGAGCGATTAATTTTATTTTTTTGGTAAATTATTGATAACAATTTTATTAATAGTTTTTCTTGACTACCTTGAAACCAAATATAAGATTGAGTATTTCCCCCATTTAACTTCATTAATTTCTTCGATAAGTAAAATACCATCACATTCATCTCAATATTTAGTGAGCGAATCAATTTCAAAGCATTGCTTTTTCACACAATCATTACGATTGTACGACACGACAGATACGCACCACAGAGTAAGTACGATTTAAACATATTCGCGATTTACATCGAAGATTGGTGAAACAACGTCACGTCTTAGCTTTATCTTGTCGACGTCACGATGCGATACACCGATGCGACACATCCTTGCCAACGTAATGTCACATGGGAGGAAACATTACATGGCCACCTAAACATCCCACCGTGTCATCCGAGGTGATTCAATGTACTTACCTCCTGTCAGAACAAAACGCGGCATCTTCCGCGTAAGTAGATTTGGCCTGCTGGGCAGTCCTTGCTTGCGGCCGGTCTCCGCCACGTTGGCGGCACGCGCCTCTCTTCCCGCGAGTCGACCGCCGTGGCCTGGCCCTCGAATTCCTCTCCGGCCCGGAGCGCAGGGGGCAGTTCGGCGGCGACGGAAGCCGCCAACACCAAAACGACAGCGAGGCAGAAGAGAGCGCGGGCGGACGCCATGGCGACTGTTGCAGATCGGGTTTGAGCGAAAGCGTGTTCGAAGGCCCCTGGCTCGCTTGTAAGACGACACGGCTTTCGGAGCGGTGCGACACGCCGTATGGCGACGGGCTGCCCGCGGTTTCCTTCTCCGGATATCCGGTCTCGCCTCACTTCTGGTCAGGCACGCCGCACACCACCACGCTTTTGAATTCTAACAGAGAGCGAGATGCAGAAACTCGGCGTGCTTTTCGTATTTCTGTCTTATGATTCGCGATTATGATTATTATGGGTTTAGATTTAAAACCATATCAATCCCTAATTGCGGAGAGGCAACCTGTCCGCGTTTCCTAATTTTACAGGAGAAACAAAAAACTGCATAAAACCTGTTTTAATAAAATGTTCGCTTGACGATAGATTTTTGCATATGAAGGCAAAGCTTTATGCTACCGAGAGGCCAAGTTTCCTTTCTGCAATACACAATGCTTTGACCTTCCCACAACCCTCCCCGCCAATTAAAAAATATGTAAAATTGGACTAATTGCCTTTCTACAGTTAGCGGTTCATAAATTGAAATTAACATTTTGGTTGGATAGGAACATTTGTAATTTTCTAGTGGCTTACAACAAATATTGCTGAACAAAACCACACAAAATGGTTTTCCAAACAGTAGCACTCACACCGCTCAAGAACAAGTAAAATTCTCTCTTTCAACACAGCATTAATTAAATATTGCAAAAAAACAGTATTCACGAATACTGCAATAAAATACAACATATATCCCAGCGCGACCGAAAAAATATTTATCAGAATGGTTAACGTGCTGCCGCCAGATATTCACGGACTTTATTTCGAATAATGGCCTGCAGAATTATTTTTACATTTTCTGAATCATTTTATAAATATAGAGCACAATGCACTGAGTTAAATGGCGGAAGTGACATTTTTATTACAACTTATAATTGTCCAAAAATTAAAGTTATTTTTCAAAAATTTCTCACACGTTGCTTGCTTAAAGTTTTTTCAAGTGAAGGGGGAAGTGTTAGATTGGAACTAACAACGTATACAACATAACAAAAACAAATAAAAAGAGAATGTTATTGAACTTGCGTTATTCTGCTTGATTTTTCTATGAAGTGAATACATTTGAAGAGCTCGGTGCGGTAACTTCATGAGCCTTATCAGACACACAGAGCTTTCTGCTGTTCGTAAATGAAAATATTTCTGTTTTGGGCAAAGCAGATGAGTCATTTTGTTTCTGATCCAAGACATTTAAAAAATGAACAAGATGTATATACTAATAGTACAAAATTGGACACACTTTCACCAAAACCGAGAATAACATTTAGGAATTGTGGCAGGCTTGCTCTAGCTGATGTTGCTTATCTTGATAAAACCTCAATTGATTGATTAGTGATTCCAGAAGCATCAACAGATAAGGTCATTAGTATCGTAATTGTAGTGCATGTTTTATCGCAGGAGGTGGCAGTGATCTTCCCCTGCTGGATGGCGAGATCCGGGGCCGACCTACCCGTCAGCTTGCGGGTTTCCCCAACAAGGTATCTCCCACCAGTGGGGCATCGCCCCAGCCGGGAAATCTCTAAGCCCCCGTCTGGTTTCCCGGCATGTGTGATACTGTAGGGCATGTAAGAGTGTGTTAGGGGTGAGGATAGGAGAAGGAAAAAGAAGGAGCGAACGCTCGCCGTCCGTGGCCCATTTGTTAGGGTATTGCTCCGGCATTCACCTTCCGTATATCGGAAAAACCACGGACATTTTCCGATTAGAGCACCGGCTGGAAGAACTCTCCTTCAAATAGTGTCTGAATTCAAGCGGGTGTGAGATATGTTCCACGTTGTGACAAAGAAGCGGTTTCAACGGCGATGGAGATTTTCCCACATTAGAAAACGCAGGGCATCGCGTTCCCGGACGCATTGCTCATTCGGACGCTTCATTCCTGCATTAGCCAACTCGCCAGTGTTCCTTCGAGCTGTCAGTGAGTGAAGGTTGTGTGGATGTCACATGACGGAAAGACAATGATAATAGTTAATTGTGTATATTTAATGTATAATATTGTATATATTAAATATATAAGATTCGTTCTCAACATTCAACATAAATTGAAAGGAGACGGCGTCAGTTAACTAAATATTTGTATTATTATATGTGACCTTTGAGGCAATTTTTATTAGGAATCCTTTCCGGTATATATTTTAAACTTATTTTGAGGTTCCAACTTTTTCATCATTTAGTTAAATTCATATGAAAGGCAACGGAAAAAAGTCTTTGAGTAGAAAGCGTAGGGTTTGTTTTAAAAATATACTCAAATGGAGGTACATACACAAACGGTGTCGGCTGTCGAGGTGCAACAAGTGTAAATGTATAGGCGAAACATAGGTGAGTCAGTTTCTAAGGCGCTGTCTTGTTGGAGTTGCTTGTCGTTGTTGGAAACATACAAAGAGACACGCGACATCCTTCCTGCCTTTATTTAAACTGCAGGGCATTCGTCTCTTGACAGCAGGTTCTTCCATCTGCCTCACCGTACCACACGGCTTTTTTCCATGGCTTCGATGGGAATACTTATGAGGTCGTCTACTTGGAAAATTAGTGTAGGTAGTGTAATAACCTATTGATGTATCCACTTAGAATCACGCAATGTACTCAATATGTCTGAAGAATGCCAATTGAATTACTATAATTATAATAAAATCACTCCAGAAAATATATTTTATACGTACTTAAAACGGCCTGCACATGATGGCCTACATATGATCAAAATAACTTAGTGAACCGAAAAAAACTTAACATAACATAACAAGATTTGAAAATTCATCGATAATCGTTGCAATAATGCGTCCCATTGCCTTGCCACAAAATTACATAAAATGTTATGGAATATTCATAAAAATTACTGATAGTAAATGAAGGAATTTTTTTACTATTTTTATGCAGAAAGCATTTCTACGATAAACGGAATACAATAGTCGTCAGTGAAGTATTTTACGTAATCGCTGACGGAATAAGATGACTTTTAACCCTTTATTTTTCGAAATATCACGCATGACCTGGTTGATATGCGCCGGATCTCAGCTAACTAGTGGCCCTTGAAGGCGATAAGTTGTTTGATCGGAAAAGAGAGCTATTAAGAATTTCAAGGCAAACGATGCAAAATATGGGGTAGTAGAGAAAAAATCAATTAAAGAGTATAGGCTACATGTGTACCAAATAATAAAATAAATCAATATATTTTTTACTATAAAAGAGAATGTGCTACCGCGTTAGTAAGAGTAATTTACGATGCAAGAGAAGAAAAAAAATATTGTATTTACCAGTAGTAAGTTTAACATCAAAAGCAGCACAGGAGCGGATGGCACTAAGTGTCAGGCGTGAAAATAATTATTTTGTCGCCAGTGGTAAAAGTAATATTTTATTTAGCGAGTAGGAAAGGTTGCGCCAAGAAGCCGACGTGTCGGTACACAATCACTCATTCATACAGACATCAAGATAAAAATAATGGTTTAGTCGCGTGGGCCCCCAAAACGGATTTTACCGTAGAAATATCGATGTCGAGTTCTTGAAATGAATTCAATACTTTTCTACATACTACATATAGTCCAGGAAAAATAAAGGTATATTAATCACGAAGGATAAAGATTAAGATCTGAGACATACAAGCAGCCAATGACTTCAAGAACAACTGAATGCTTTGGCAAAAACCCCCTAAACGGATTTCATTCTCTTTTATTTTATTTCTCACATTCAAAAATGTTTATCGTTACCTTCTAGTTCCTACAGATTACCGTCTCTAAAACACTCATATCAATACTTTTATATAAATAACTTTTCTTAACAAACGAAATGTGCCTTAAAAATTCTACATACAAAACAAAGTCAGAAAAATAATACTAATGCCGTTTTAATAGTATAAAAATATATTTTGCCAGCATAAGTAAATGTCTCGAGCCGGTTTACAGAGGATCTAACCTTAATTTTAATTTTTATTGGCCAACAGTTGAAAGATATTTTCGTCAATTTTAATTAAAATAATAATAATTATTATTATCATTATTATATTATATACCTTTGTAATGATATTTAATGATAATGAAGTGTCTCGGTGCTACGCTGTTCGCAGCTACGAGTGTGTGTCCTACTAACTTGTGTGTGAAGTATCTTCTCTACCCTTGCTTGCCGATTTAACTCTCATAATTTCACGAGGATATCCTGTCCTCTTCAAAGAAGATTCGGGCGATCAAGACCCACGCTTGAGAGCGATTATTCCATCAACGCCAGCACTCGGGCAGACTCGGGTCGCTGATTTCCTTGGAGGCCCTTTCGACAAGCTTCTACAGGACGAGCTTCCTCGAGACTTGCATTCACTCAGGATTCCCCGCTATCCCCGACTCTGTTTAACCTACACATTGCAGACCTTCATACTTCCCACCAATAAATACCACCCAATTATCTGAAAATACATTCTTTACTCTCATTACATTCTTCGGTATTTAATTACAAAGCCATCAATTGCAGTTTCAAGAAAACCTAAACCTAATAATAAATTGGGTAATATTTGAAAAATTAAATTAAATATAACAAAATCAGCAAGAAACATCTTCTCACTAAAATATTTTTCCTATCCATTCCATCTACTCATTAATAATAATGCTGAAATTGGACCACACTCACAGAATCGATAAAACACCTTGGATTAACTTTAAATACAAATCTCACTTGGAAACAGCGTATTGCAATAAAAGCACCACAAGCCAAAAACAAACTAATCCAATTGCGTCCTGTACTAAACCCAAACACTTACATCTCTCTGTCTAATGCTCTAACACTATACATATCACTCATTCACTCAACACTACTCTACGCATTCCTCATCTGGACCATCGTCACCAAAACCAATCTCAATAAAATGCAAATATTTCAAAACAAATACTGGAGACAAATAACAAGTATTCAATGAGCAAGAAACAGCTACATCAGATCTTAACATAAATCAAATAGCAAAGCAAATAGCATTCATGTCAAACAATTTTTACACAAATATTTCCGTCATAAACTCACTGTAGACTCCGAAAATATCCCAGTTACAAAACCAAATTTACCCTCCATTCATTCATCTAAACATTTTCAAATACTGAATAAATAAAAATAAATAATAAATAAAATATATAATAAATAAATGATGGAACAAAAATAAAATTCAAAATTATCAGTCAATTGTGTAATGAACGAGAATGATATTTGGTCTTCACTTTATATTTTTAAAACAGAAAAATGGAGAGACCGTCTGATAAATTTAAATTCATATTTTTTTAGTTTTAACAAATATTGCGCATTATTTCACAGTGTCATAAGTTTAATATATGAATAAGAAGACAATATAAAGATTAAAAATAAACCATTCAAATTATTTGAAGAAGAATACATTTTATAAGAATATGTTAAATTTTGAGCACACCAAGGCTTGAACTATTTGCGTAGAACTCGTTCTCATTTAATTTTGTGGTACGCATGACACATCACCAAAACCAGAACACAATTTTTCCTCCAGACCAGCAACTGGTTGAGGGGAAAAGGGTGGGCTGAATTTTAATGAAAGCTGGGGGTATGCTCATCACAATAGCGCTCTTCATTCTAATGCAGATTGATTGAGGCCAGCAACTGAGTGCGGGGACCACCCTTTACTTAATGTCGCGAAATCGTCATCTCTTCCCCCTTCGTCGTCACCGCATCCGCATCCTTGCCCCCGTCTACGGCTTTGTTCCTCCGCACCCTTTTGCTATAATCGCTACCACGTTTGCTTCTATTTCTTTCCCACCACCGTCTCAAGTGACTATGATATCACCACTATCGTTGCCTATCACTTTGGTATAAGACACCATTACCATTTAGAATCTTACGTTTAAAATAGTCTCTTCCCCTGTTGAGTAATACCACCTAATCGAGCCATGTCAAATGCCATTTCCATTTACGTTACCACAATGAATTCTATCGCCAATACTTACATTTACACTGTCATATCGCTAGTATACTTTGTAAGACAGATACTACGTGTTTCAAGAATCTGATTGAAATATTGAAAATATTTTTTAAACTATAAAATGTTGAAAAGCCTTTTTAATAATGATTTTGTAAAAAAAAGTTCTTAAAAATAACAGAGAAATTAATGAGCCCCCGCCTTCGCTTGAGAGAAGGAAGTTGTTACTCCTTCCTTTGATATTGGGACGAGGATGTCAGAGAAGTGCGTATCCAACTTATATGTTCTAGTAGCATTTCAAGGAACTAGTTAAAATAAGAGTATATTCTCGCGCGGTTCATTATAAGCAGTATTCCAGAGATCTGCCAATTTTACACTTCGCTACCGTCACACAAAGTATGTTATGCTATATTTTTAAAACCTACTCTGATGATTGGAAATCACTATCGTCTCCTAACATTGTTACCGCCATTCAATATATTACTGTATTGGCGGCTCAACAACGATCACCTTCGTGGCCATTTCTGATTGATCAGAAACAAAAACACTTTCTTCTATTGTCACATCTGTTGCCATTGTTATAACACAATCCGTACTACTGCCCATTCTGTCCCTACCTCCTCTACCGCAGTAATCTCCTTCTAGCTACTGATTGTGCAGTCCAGAGAACTCTTAGGCATTCAAAAAAAAGCGAAGTTCATGTGTGTGTATGTGACGGAGAAAGAGAGAGAGAGAGAGAGAGAAAAGGGAGAGCAAAAGAGTGAAAGAAAAGGCTGAGGAAAGAGAGAGAGAGAAGGGAGAGAAAAAGAGTGAAAGAAAAGGCTGAGGAGAGAGAGAGAGAGAGAGAGAGAGAGAGAGAGAGAAAGCAAAACAAGAAAGAAAGAGAAAAAGAGCGAGGCAAGTGAGAAAGAGAAAAAGAGCCAGGCAAGAGAGAAAGAGAAAAAGAGCGAGGAAACAGAGAAAGAGCGAGACAATAAAGAGAAAGCAAAGAAAGAGAAAACGAGCGAGACAAGAGAGAAATAGCGAGAAAAGAGAGAGAAAAGAGGTTTCCCCCTTTATCGGGTCCTAACCGCATGTAGCCAGAGGCGGCCGTCCCTCGCCTCTCAGCGCCCTCCCCCTTTCTACCATTACAGCATCGTCCCCCTGCGCGGCGGCGTGGCGTGCCGCGAGAGGGCGCGGCTCAGATCAGATCGAGGGGGAAGCTGCGGAGGGGAGGGCCGAGGTCAGCTCCGGGCCACTCCGCCCCGTGGGGATCGCTGCACCTGTGCGCGCGCTGCTCGCCCCCCCCCCTTGCCTCGCTCCCCCCCCCGGATTCGATCTGCTCTCCCTGAAATGTGTCACAGGGCTTCGGGGCCCGTCACGTGGCCAGCGATGACTTACTGCCCTGATACGCTGAATGTCATTGACGATTGAATATAATTTGCCTTGCTTATATTTAATTAATGAACACTAAAGAACACCACATTAAAAAGAACTAGTTTTATTATTCACGTGACTACCTATTCATTTAACTTTCATTTCATCATAACTCACTACTCTTGTAAAATGTAACCAAGGTTTGAGTATTCACTAACATTGTTTCAATGATACATCATCATTTTTTTAATATTTTATTTTATTTTTAAGGAAAGGAATTTAAAAAATGCTGTTTTGTTGAACAACAATAATTGGGTTATTCTATAAACTAATGTTTACAAACTTCGTGTACTTCAAAGACGTCAAATCTAATAATATAAATGTTTTTGTTATGAATGAATCAAATTAGGTCATATTACACGTGTTCAAAAAGAAAAGTTCCGGATTTTCACCTTTGAAACGACTCTCAATACTTGAAAGGACTCTCATTCATAAATTACAATTCCAAATTGTTGCACTTAATGACTAGTTAGTAATGAAAGGCATTTACTAACAAACATTTATTTACGAGAGTGACTTTGACATGTGAATGAAATGTTAGCATTTTGAAATGATTACGCCAGGGACACTTAGGTGCGAATTGCGCGTATTATTTTTAATACAAAGTCATGGAAACTTACATGGACTCGGTGGCTTAGATCGGGGGAAGGACAGGGGAATGGATTACATCAGTTTAGGGATGACACCATTTAGAACATTTTATAGTTGGTATTATATAATTTAAAGTTTTATTTAAAAATATAAACTTTGATGAAATAATAGATAAGTTTGCAGACTTGAAATCTCTAAAAGGGTTTTTATTAAAAAAACATGCACTTGTCAGTTAGTTACACTTCATTTAAAATTATTTATTTAAAAATTATATTTCAATTGTTATGAATTCCATACATTTTTTAATATTAAAACTAAATGTCATAGGCAAATATAGTTATATTTTTATTAAATAATATATGAACTATTCAGAAATAGATATTTTAATACTTAATTTGTGTGAGTGGGTTGATACTTTTTAATTTCGCCCCGGGTGATACCAACTGAAGATCCACTGCATGGAATTCATGGAAACTTACAAATATTCATTTTCTCAAGATCGTTCTTAATGTACGAGGCGGCAGACGTGCTAATTCATGTCACCGCGGCGTTTTGTTTACTTTCTAATACTCCGCTGGAGGAGTTATCTGGAATATTTTCAAGTGAAAGTAAATGAGGCTATATCACCGCTTCACTCAATTCTCGCAGGGGTCCCACAAGGTTCGGTTCTTTCAATGTAACATTCAATGTAACAAATGTTACAATGTTACATTGAAAATCGTCAAAATCCCCGAAGGGCAAAAGTCGAACGGGAAGAAAATAAATTAAAAAAAGGAGTTATCTGGAAAAGGGAACTCCCTCGGAAGTCACTCGTCGGGCTGGATCTCACCATCCAGCGGCGAAGGAATCAGGCTTATTGTTGCTTCAAAACATTCACTACAATAATGGGACTAATGGCTGTAGCTGTTGGCGAGCCAGGATCGATCACTATAAAAAAGGCGCAATTGATAGATCTGTTTTGTTAGAGAAAAAATGAAAATGAAAACAAATTCTGACAAACGACTGAAAATGAAGCCTGCACTGGAAAGGCTGAACTAATTTTGGTTAAATGAAGCGTAAGGGACGAGAAATACACCTTCTCATCCATTTCAATTGGCCACGCGAATAACAAGAGTAGAGTTCACCTTATTAGTAAAGGATACTGATAAGAAGGTGATCTTTAGACACACATATATTCATCGAAATAATTCGATACGCTAAACAGAAAACTTCGTATTCATTTACAAAAAATCAAAACTATGGGTTTATGGACTATGGGTTTATGGACGGTGTATTAAATACAAAGAACAAAGTTTAAGTTAAATATAAGAACAAAGTTTTCGTAGAACAGAGTTGACTTTCTAACTTTAAATTAGCAATGCAAAATAGTTATATTAGAAAGCTATACAGGTTTTTAAAAATCTCTTTTCTTTTCTAATAACTCTTCCGTACAAAATTGCCGTCGCATCAAAACTGAATGATACCCAGAAGAAACGTCTTCCTCTTGAGCCCTCTTTATTCATGTTCTCATTACACGATGTTTTGCTTTGCATTCACATTCTACTTGTAAAATCGGCGCCGCACATTCGGCATTTGTCGAGTACTTTTCACCTTATCTCGTGTAGCTGAAGTGCTTGATCAACGTGCGCTCCATTTGATAAGCCACAGAAGCCCGATACGCGACGAGTAGGGCGAGCACCGATTCTTTGGCCCTCGGTAAAGAGCAAGCAACTCATTCCCACTACTCTGGATTCGGCAAGCAAACGTCCCATGCTTGCCAAATATGTGGCGCCGACTTAATACGGATCTTCTTTTTCTCTCCTTAGTAGCTTCCTGCCTTTATTTCCCCAGTGCTCTCACCCTATCCGTCTTTGAGTAATGGACTGATGAGAGTTTCCGGGTGCTTGAAATCGCTAAGGTCATTAGTCCCGTAAATATAGTGCATGTTTTTGTGAAGGAAGGTGATTTTCTCCCGCTGGCTGGCGAGATCCGGCGCCGATCTACGTCGGCTTGCGGGGATTTTTCCCAATCAGGTATCTCCTATCAGCGTGGCACCGCCCCAACTGAGTCAAGATCTTAGCTTCCGACACGTATAGTAGTATATTATGTTAATGTGTGTAAAGAAGGAGTGAAGACAGGGTATGGAAGAGGAAGGAACAATCGCGCGCGGTCCATTATTAGTGTATTCGTCTTGTGTTGATCGGAGAAACCACGGAAAACTACAGATCAGATCAGCCGGTCGCTGGAAGTATCCTCCAGACAGACATAGCTGACAAGCTAGTGTCGAAAATCCGGCCACTGTCAGGACTCGAAACCCAGGACCTCCCGGTCAGAGGCACCGCAGTGCCATCCATCTTTATCTCCCTCATTTCCCAATTCTCTCTTCCCTAGACCCCTCCCCGTTGTTCATTTGCCTTGACCTCCCTCCGCCACCTCCTCTGCCAGCTGACGCACCCTCTCGCGGCCGCGGCCGGCCTTCTATTGCCGCGGCTGCTGCGTGGCGAATCGGGCGGTCGCGTTCAGCGGGGCCGGGCACTGCTCGGCGTCGCCGCGGCGGCAGAGGCAGCGAGCTGCGGCTAATTGCGAGGCAACGAGCGGCCTCTGACCTCGCCCCGCCCCTCGCCGCTCCACCCCGCGCGCTTAATGCCCAGCTGCGTCACCAAGCACCGAATTCGGAACGCGGGGATTCCCCGCACGCTGTATTGTCGCCCGGTCGTTGGGAGTCATGTGACAAGGGGGCCCGATGGTGTTCAGGCGTCGTTTCAGTGTTATTTTGTGTACGTGCAAAATAAAAAAGGAGGGAACATGGTTAATTCGATTATAATGCAGGTGATTCAAATGCAAGAGCCAGAAGATGGTGGGTAATATCTAGTGATGATAAATATTAGCACAACATCGATACACCACCAGAAGATATTCGGTGTTGATGAAAATATCAACAAAAAACATCGATGTTTTAAATAAGATGAAACATTTTGAAGTAAAATGGCCTGGTTCTAATGTGATACATAACACATCAATTTTACTTTCAAATATATTCTGCCTTCAATCTGACTGACATCTTAATTTCTAATCAATATGTAGTTACTGATGGCAGTTTAAAGATATTACCACGTACAAAGTAATAAAAAAGGAAAGAACGCTGGAGAAAGGTTGCGAATAGCAAACGATTTTGTGCCGCTACAGGGATCGACAATAGTGATAATTGTCAATTTCTGTTGATTGCGAGTAATCCACCAATAAAATAGATACTGGAAATTTTCTTCATATCATGAGATTTTTTAAAATCATGCCCTGTTCGAATGTCCTGCGCTCGCGGTGGGACCCCGAAGACTTCGCTTCGCCTAAGGAGGAAGACAGGTGACAAGTGTCAGCCGATAGTGTTGCAGAATGAATGCATTTTCTACGTGAGCAGCACCCAATACAACGACCTTTACTTTATTACTAGGGGTAATCCGTCAAAAAATGACGGGATGAAATCATAGTCCCATACAAATAAAAATTAATAATTCATATAATGAGAAGTAGACCACAATTTTATTTCTCTAATTCTACAGTCAAATGATGTTTTTCATTTCAAAATTGTCTTTATTATCAGTAATACGTTCACACAACGCCGTCTTCTAAGGCATGGGAAAAAGAAGTGATTTCACGGAGACCTTGAACGGGCCACCGGGTGAAATTTTGGGCTATTTGCTGTTGTCACCCCTGTTTACAACCACCTATGAAAAAAGCTAATCCCTCTGAAATTTGTTATAGTTGTTTAGGCGTACCTCTTTAAGATAAGATGGAAGATAAAACATAAATCAAGATATGTTATAAATAATATTAAGAGCCCGCAGTATCATACCAAGGATATTGTTGTTCATATCTAACTTCTGGAAATTCATTCGCGTTAAAAACTAAAAATGAGTTTCGATTTTCTTTTTGTCATATTGGTCCCAACTGACATGCATCAATTTTGTAGGACTCATATTGAAACTCGTAAACGTGTTGACTTGCGGAAATTGGCCGTTTGTTTTGACTGCTCTGCAACGTTTGAAAAACAAGGAGACTCAACCCTAAAAAACCTCTCTGTGCAATGAAGACAAATGTTACAATAAAGAATAAAAAAGGGAATGAAAATAATTGATAAAAAAGTAAAAAAAAATAAGGGGGAAAAAGAAAGAAAAAAGATGAAGCAAAAAATTAGAAAACAGCTAAAAATAAAAAAGAGAGAAAATTTCGATTGAGTATCCGCAGAATATTTCCGTAACTATTGCTTTCTGAAAGCATTTGGGAACCCCTGCTGAACATAATGGCGCGTGACTCACAGCTTCGCCTATTAAACTCCTCGTTTATCGTTGTCAATGCCCGCGCGTGATGGCGGGGCGGGGAGGAGCACGTCCATATTTAAACGCAAGGGATGGGCTGCTTCTTCCTCGCCGCCGGGGGTTCCGCGCGTACGAGGAAAGACGTCACGCGTAGAGCGTTACGACCGGCGGCGGTGGCGGCGGCAGAGGAGCGTGTTCCGCCTCGTGACGCGGGCTCCTGCGGTCGCTCACCGCTTTTGTGTGCGCGTTTCGCGCACGATGAACTTGCTAAGTCGCTGCCGCTGGCGGATTGAGCGGAAACCACCCGCGTTCTGATGGCGTTTGCCTACGCACTAATACGTCACATCATCCTCGAATAGAATCACCCGACCGGAAGCATTACCGCAATCGCCTTAGAGAGACACTGGATGTAATTGCGTCGGCGGAAACAAATGTACGTTAACACTCGCTTTAGGAATCGTGCGTTTGTTTCGATATATAGCTTACAATATCGATGTATTTCATAACAATAATTAATACTGTTGTATTCTTAATTGTGATTTTGTGTTTGAGTAGCATTCCCGTGCTAATAGAATCAGGTTCGCCCAGTCAATGAACGATGCCAGTAATACATAAATCATTCCTATGGCTGAGATCGTTGTGTTCGGCCCTGGCGGCAAAATTGAAGTCAAAAAACAGTTGGTTACATAGGGTGCTGAAGTGGTGCTAAATTTGAAAATGCTCAACTATAATTTCTGTCGATGGTGACCAATGGAAATATTTTCCAGGGCCCACGCATAGAAACAACTGCAGCAACAACAACAAATCATTCAATTCACAGAAAAAAATAACTTTTCATAATTTCCTTTCTGTCATTTTTCGTGAATATTTTGTTTTCGAGAAGAAATGCGGCTAACAAGAAACCTTAATAGCACAAAATGGTAACTGACGTAAATCATACAAAAATCGTTTTCTTCCTTCATAGGGAAGGGCAAACGGGTCAGCCCTTAAAGAAACATTGCATAGTGGTCTGAAGCGAATAATGCGCTCTCAAGGGAAAATAATTCAGACTTGAAGTAGGTTAAATGGGAAATTTGTAAATTAATATAGCGCGAGCAAATGCAGTAATGTATCAGCAACCGAATGTAAATAAAATATTATTAATTTATTTTACATTTACGAAAATTAGTCAATAGTCATCTGATCGGAAGCTACTTCAGGCTAGGCCATTTTTAACTACAGCCGGCGCTAAAGCGGTATGTTATGTAATATCTATACATGAACGAATGGCTTCATACACTACAGTGCCACACATGCCGGAAGACCGGTCGGGAGCTTAGAGCTTGTCCTGGCTGGTGCAGCGCCTCGCTGGTGGGAGACGGATGGGAAAAACTTCATAAGCTGACATGTAGGTCGGCGCCAGATCGCGACATTCAGCGCGGGATGACAACTGCCACCTCCCGCGCTAAAAGTACGCACTACACTTACGGGACAAATTACCTTAGCAGCTGACGTGCCTGGCAACTTTTGATTGATTGATTTGTGATTCCAGAGGTTTCAACTAAGATCATTAGTCCCGTATGTGTAGTTCATATTTTTAGCGCGAGAGGCGGGATGATATGCCCTCGGAGGATGGCAAGATCCGACGCCGACCTACCGTCGGCTTACGGGGTTTACCCGCCAACAAGGAATCTCCAACTAATGGGGCACCGCTCTATCCGGGAGAAGCCCTAAGCTCTCGACCGGTCTCTTGGTATGGTTGGTTGCGTACGGCATGTGTGTGTAAGGGGTGAGGATAGGACAAGGAAGAGGAAGGTAAAATCGCACGCGCTTCGTGACCCATTTGCTATGGCACTGCCCCGAATTTCACCTGGCATTGATCGGAGAAACCACGGAATCCTACCGATCAGAGCAGCCGGCCGCTAGAATTCTCCTCCAGACAGCGGCTGAATTCGACCTAACTGTGGAGCTAGTGTCAAAAAGCCTTCCACCGACCTCTAACCCAGAACCTCCCTGTCAGAGGCGTTGCAATGACATCAGCGCGCCCTGAATCACTAATCAATGAATCCCATCAATGCGCGAGTGGTGGCTGGAGTGCTGTGCCAGTGGTTGGCGCCCACCGTGGGGCTGGGCTGGGCGGGGAGCGCTGGCGCGCTCGCTGCGGTGCGCGGGCGAGAGATGTACGCGTGGCTCCGCGGGGGGATCCAGGCCGCAGGGCCGGAGGCGGTGGCGGCGGCGGCCGCCCGCCCGCGCAGCCGCACTGGAGCCGCGCCGGGGCGCAGGCTCCGGCCAGATGAAGGGCGTGGCGACCGCGAGGGTGGCGGACGCGGCGCCGGCCAATGGGGTGGTCCGCGGGGGCGGGGGGCGCCGGGGGCCGCGCCACTTTCTCCGCGCCTGCTGCCCGCGTCCGTCGCGCGCGCGGGCGGCGTGCCCTCCCGTGGCCCTCTGGCCCTGCCCAGGTGCCCTCTGCGCCCTAGAGCTTTCTACAGGGCTTGGCCCTCTGGCCCTGCCCAGGTGCCCTCTGCGCCCTAGAGCTTGCTACTGGGCTTGTCCCTTTCAATAGCTGCTGGAACGGAAGAAGCTAATAATATCCATCAGAGTACATTATGTCAGAGTTAAATGTAATATATATCGTATTACTGTACTATTAACTCTTGAGTTACAAAGATCCTTTAGTTTCTGGTAAAAAGCTGCAACTCACCGCTGTACTTCATAATAACCACACGCAATAACGTTTTCCAGTGTGTTCAATCAGGTATGTACGTATTAATCATTAGTTCTGGAAAATAAATGTGTCCGAATAACCCTGGGCCAACCAGATGATTAGTTATCTTCATAAGACAAAACATAATAAATAAAACAAAATAATACTACGTGCTTCCAGTTGTGATAATGCTCTGCTATGCCGGAAATGATTTCTTTCCTATCCCATACCAGAGACCAATCCTTTACTTCCCGTTACCTGTCCTCTGAGAAAAGTTTGATTGGCTGCAAAATTTTAATTGAAAATAATCATTATTGTGGTATTTTTATCCCTGTGTAAGAATATTTGAACCATTGAGAGGTTTCATGCAGCTAAAATCCTAAAATTCTATATCGCTTATTAATTTCTCTATTTGGTTTGCTTGTTTATGTGCATTTTATGAAAACAAAAGTTATTTAGAGCAGTTTCTTCTAATTTAATTTTTCAGACAAGACTAGCTTACAAATATCTTAAGTTCGTAATAAGTGATGTACCTAACATCCTTGGAAAATTTATTTTTCGAAGAGAAAAAAAAATGTCAGGTGATGTGTGTCCTGCAAGTTCATACTAAACAGGAAATGCAAATGAGAGATGAGACATGCAGAAAATCTCAGACGAAGGAATAATAAAGTAGATACGATCAATAATTTTTGTCAAGTTGTAACACATTCTAAGTACGAGAGAGTACTCTCAAGTTCATTCGCTTGAAGTGGTGACAGACTTAATATATTTTATTGTCTCAGCATATGAGGTTTCCAACGTTACTATTGTTTTTTTGATACCTTTCCATTTGCCAATACAAATCATGGTACAAATTTTATAAAATAACGATAGTTCTGACAGGTTTCAGTTATCAATTAAGTGAAAGCCACCCCTATTTAAGACTATGTACCTTGTGGACAATAAGCTGCAACACGTGCTTTTTTTTTTTTCAGAGATTACCTCCTTTCATTATTTCTTCCCCTGTTCTATGAATTACTTATTTTACTATTACAGCAATCAAGCACCAATATTTGAGTAGAATATGTATTTAAAATAAAAAAAGAGAAATATTCAGTAAAAGGATTTATTGTGCTGATATTTACATGATGAAAATTCGGAAATTAAAGCTCATAAGTTGTGTGCTTTGCTTATATTTAATTTTTGACCTTTCTTGTCTTGTGTCTTAATATCTCTTGTGAGCATTCTTCTTTACGTAATTGTTTTAAAAGAGAAGTATCATGAACACTTACAGCATTTATAATTTCTAAATGTTCTTAAAATTCGAGAACCATAGAATAAACAAGGGCATGACGTAATTCAGTAACGTTTGAGTTAATTATATTCAAGTCAGTACAAATAATATATATTTTTTATTTCAACACTATTTCAAATATAAAAATATTTATTTCTAAAAAGAAAACTACAGAAAAAATATCATTTATTACTTCTGAAATTGTACGTCGATCATCTGCTAATGTGTGGTGGCAATAAATCGGTATGATTAAAAAAGCAAATTAAAGATTTAAGTAATTGTTCACAGCCGTAGAAATATTACAATATACAAAATACACTGTGTTGATATACTATGTATATTTGAATTTATAACTACTTTAAAAATCAGTTTGTAAAGATTATTTATGAAATTATTTCTTCTTAAATAATTCTCCCGTAGGTAAATAATGGAACTGAAACATAGGAGGGGAACTGGTAAGAGAAGAATGAAAGTGGTGAGGAAGATCTAGTAGATAGAGTAAGTACTACTGAATTTAGGAATATGGTATGCATTTTTTATATAGAGAAATGACAGAGACAGAAATATTTAAATAAACCAATGAGTCAACTTCACAATTAATTTGTTGTAGCAATAACTTTAGAAGGAACTATAAAGGCTCCAGTTGGAAGGATGGAGTTGGAAGTATGCAAATTTTCAATCCACGAATCTTAGTGGGTTTAGCACCACAAGAATGAAGGAAAATTCCCGATTTCGTGATATCATAGGAAACATTTAAGAAAACAGCAAAATGACTAAGAGCAGGATGCAGAGTGGACTCTTAAGGAATAAAGGTTATCCTTAAGAAATAAGTGATAGCTTATAATAAGAAGTCAATTAAGAGGTAAGTATTTTACGGACATTCCTCAAGAACCCGTAATGAGTGCTCAGAAACCTGGAGAGGTGCCAACTGCACAAGCTGTTTCGTGGTTGAATGGCCACACTTAACATTTTCGTTGAACGACGGTCCGACTTGAAATAGGCGCTTTCATGTTCTGAATTGCGGACAATTTTTCGGGATGGCGCTATTTCACTTTAGGATTTGAAGATATCAAAGTCTGGAAGGGGAAAACACGTGACGTCCGCTAGTGGATTCAAGAAATTTAGAAAGAGTTACACAGATTGGAGTATTCGTCTGGTTTTTTCCTCGTCGGTACCATTCGGTCTCTTTTCCGCGTCTTTACCGTGACGATGAAATCATTTGCGGTGAGTGTCAGGAATCGAAAGCCTTAGAGATGTAAGGTGTAGGCTTCGTAACGACTGAAAGACTTTCGGCCTAGCAACGGTAGTATCATGCAGCGTTTTACATAGACTATTACATAAATAAATAAAAATTATCTAGAAGTATAAAAAATGTTCAGAACCGACAAATTTTATTTTACGCGGTCGAAAATTTTAAAAAATAGTCATCGCAACAACTTCGAATTCCACCACTCCCATGATATGATCACTCACACACTCGAATGATCGCCTAACTCGCCATTTCTTCGCAGTTCCCACACATCTCAGCAGTATGAGCACGCCAGTTTCTCAGCAGTTGGGAGTCATGAAAAAGCAGTTTTCACCCGGACACATCACTTGGCCTTGGGGACGTTGGCGCAGCGCGGCGGGGCGGGGCGGGGCGGGGCGGTCACGCAGGCAGGAGGCGAGCGGTGACGTCACGCGCCCCTGGCGCACCGCACGGACGGTGACCCGTGCGAGCGTGGGCGAATCACGCGGCCGCGGGCGCGGGCGCCGCGCGACGGAAAGCTACTGGCCGCCTCGGAGAACGCCCGCGGCGCGGCGGGTGACTTACTGCACGCGCGGGAAGGCGGGCGGGCGACTGACAGGCGTTACGGCAATTCAACCTCTTTGACGTCTTCTCCTACATCAGTGAGGTCAAGGTCTTCTACTGGTGGCGGTGGCACGCGTCGTGGCACCGTAGCATGCCACGAGCTTCTCTGCGCAACTAGCGCCGGAAAGGAAACTATTAGTAATCCCGCCGTTTTACAACAGGGATGGCGTTGTCTGTGGTGGCGGGGTTATGAACTGCGTGGAGGAGCGATTTCGTCGTGGCACTCGTGCCACGGACTCCCGCTCGAGGCATCGACCTTGACAACACTGTGCTACATGTTGGTGCGATACGTTGCGTAACGTGGAGGAAGCGACATTGTTGAGGGAGAGAGAACATTTCTCTTCGCAACATATGCGCCTCTACACAACATATCAACATATGATCCCCTTAAAGGCCCAGTGGTGAACCTCCATTTTCATTACGGTTGATAATCGTGTTCAACAAGTGGTATTGTATTAACAGCACAAAGGATGTAGTTATACGTCGTGATAAACGATTATCAACCAAAATGAAAATGGATTTACACCACTTGTGCTTTAGGGGTCTCTTGTTTTTACGTAAAAATTTATTAAATTGAAATAAATTTCAATTACATGATGTTTCAATAATAATATAATAATTGATTATCAAAATGCTGAGAATCGAAAGTGATTTTTTGTGGGTTTTGAAGTTGGTCATGTTTTGGGCACTGAACCATCGACGAATTGGCTTCAGCAATAGTAAAATTTCCTCCGGGCATAAGGAGCACGCTTGTAAAGTAGCTGTTCCGAGGTAACTTGACAAATACCAACCAAACTTGACAAATAATATTCATTTTCAAAATCATTAATGTTGAAGAACGTCTTATACCATTTATGAATCTTAATTATCATAATAATGATTCACACCTAAAAAAATACTTCCACAATTTTTAGCATCTCAATATGGATAAAAGCAGTGCTTCTAGGAATCAGCAACATATTCCATTCATTCTCTAGGCAACATTCTCAAGAAAAAGAACCGAAACAACTTTCGAAGGTTCGAAGGCCTTACTTCCTTTGGCATTAGTTTCCTTCTGACAAATCTTGATGGAATATTACAAGGCAATGAATCATCTTCATGACCTTAATATATTTTTATGTCATTTAATGTATATTTACACA
Organism: Acheta domesticus; assembly: GCA_031308135.1. NCBI lineage: Eukaryota > Metazoa > Arthropoda > Insecta > Orthoptera > Gryllidae > Acheta > Acheta domesticus. Next base: position 203,121,168 of record JAHLJT010000631.1, on the reverse strand, counting down.
ATAAGATGTATATGAAAGAAAAGTCTATCATACAATCAATACAAACACATTAGGAGAATAAATAGTTTTATATTTTGGCGTATTAATAAATAAAGTATGTTTTGCTCGGACATGCAGATCAGGAGGAAGCGTTGTAAACTTACCGCGTGGAGAACAAGGGCAGGAGGGAAGCCTTCCCCTTCACTCTGTAAAAGTAAACGACACGCGTTCAAAATACGTGGGAAAACATCTTCCAAAGGATAAATGTTCAATGACCGGTAATTACATTTTGATATGCGATTGTTTTGGAGAATTCACAACGAAAACGTGATTAATAGTTTAAAAGTTAATAGTGCCGATCCGATCGCCGGGATCTCTATGGCAATAATGCATTAGCGGTCTCGGACCAAAAGATCGCAGGTTTGAGTCCCGCCTCGGGCATGGATGTGTTTGTAGTTGTATGTGTGTGTTCTTTCAACCCTCATTATCATCATTTTATCTTCCAAACCCCCAGGGCTAACAACCCTGGGGGATGAAAATCGGATCCTGTCAAATGCTGATCCCTTGATAAATTACATGCACCTGTCACTGAGATAATGTTAATGAGACCCGGTAAGTGTAGGATGCATCCACGTGTGGTCCAAGACTGCTTATTCGCGGGCAAAAACAGTTAACAGTATTTCAAATTGGATGAGTACATGTACACGATTAGTAGATTTACGTTAGTGAGGAGCACTTCTCAAAGCAAAGATGTAACGAATCTTACTGTATATCAGGAAGTTACAAAGGATATAGCTGAAAAGTGCTCCCAAACCAAATCGATAATTGCGATGCTCATGTGAAAGAGAATGCAGAAGATTTAAAAAAAATATCCTCCTAGGGCAATCTGTTGCAGGGATGTAATGAGAAACGTGTTTTTCATGTTTTATTTTTATCAGCTTCTATTGCATGTATCAGGCTAAAAAAATGAAGGGACGAAGAAAAGCAGTTGAATTTGCATGAAATTTTTACAACCAATGTTGGCGCCAAATTCACATAGAAATAAATATTTTTTTGAAATTGATTTACGATATGATAACGTTGAAGTACTGTTTCAGATCCTTTCTCGGGAATGTGTCTCTTAACATTCTGTAACACATTTTTTCAGTTTTTTAATCAATGTGGACTATAGTGAAAAATAATTAAAACCAATTTTATCAGTATAAAAATTTGAAATTCACGCCAATGTGTTTGGAAAACAAGAAGGTCACCAATGTGTAAACAATTTATATTTAAATTATTGAAAAGTCTCAATCACCTGCATGATTTACAACTTTTTGCTGACAATTTTTTTTATTTGGGAATTATTTATATTATCATAAGTAATATCACAAGAAGTACTGTGCTAGCCGGTAAATTCACGACTCGCGTAGCGAGAAGTGAATTTACCGGCTAGCACAGCACTTCGAGTGATATTTAGTGTGACTATTTCACGAATAAACCCATTACATGATTTGAAATGATAATTTAAATCACAGGAATTACGAAAAAAGGGAAATATTACTCAAAATTACAACCGAAAAATGAAAACCTTTCATTCAGCTCCGACTTATCTCTGCCTCCTGGAATAACTTAAAATCAAGTAACATTTGAATAACAGTTTAATGCAGAAAATGATTTCAAATATGTTTCAATTTTATGGTAATAAAACTTTCGAAAAACAATAATAACAAGGCTACTTAAAAGAACATTTATTACAAGCACAATCATTAAAGTTGTAGGAAGTTGTTTTCCAAGTCTTGCCCTTCCGTGGAAGTATTTGAAATGGAAGATGTACAAGATGAATTAGCAGCGGAATTCGTCGAGGTATCTCTCCATCGAGGAACCGCCCCTAAGCTCACGATTGGTCTCCCGGCATGAGAGTGTAGTGCTTGTAAATGTAAGAGCGCGGGCGCGTGTGTGCATGCGTACGCGCGCGCGCGCGTGTGTGTATGACAAAAATAGGGAAAGAAAGATCGCGCGCGGTCCCGGCCCAGTTATGCAGCCGACCGTTTGAATTATTCATCAGCATCTGAATGCTACCTAACTGAATGCTATCTACATATCTAGTGGCGAAAATCCACCACCTTCCAGACTCGAACCTGGGACCTCCCGGTCAGAGGCACTGTAGTGACATCAGTTGATGGCCTGAGTTACTTCAGCCTGTTTTTCTTCGGAAAGTGAGCATCAGAACCTTCACATGTAACACAAAAATGTAATATATTAGTGTTATCTATTGTCTAGACGCGAAATTCAATAGTTTTGTCTTCAGTATGCCTGTATAGTGTGAATGTTCTATAAATAGACGACTGCAAAAATTGTAATTTTATATTGATATAGACATTGTCATTAAAGCAACCTCTGTTATTATGAAACAATTTTGTATTTAAAAGAAATAGAGTGAAATTTGCTGAAATGAAACTCGGTTAAATGCAAAATGTTGTTAATTTCAACATCGAAATTGAAAGCAGTTTGAAATAATCAGAGATTAGTTCAGTCTCTGAAGAAGTCTGTCTATTGGAAATGGACGCCAAAAATATACAAAAAATTTTGAAATTGAGAAGACACAATATGCAACAGGTGAAATGACTACTGCGAAATGCATCAAGGTCCCCGCTCACTGGCCGGAATGTGGATGACCGCTTAAAATACAGAATATTTAATGTGACATAAAAATACAACAATGTGTCCCCCAAAGAAAATGGCTGTTAATGGAGATGGCCGTTGAATTAAAGTGGCCGTTACAGCAAGTTTTACTATACGTTTCGAAAATGGGTATTTTCCTAAATAGAGACCAAATGAGAACTAATGTATGGTAGATAAATGTTAGCATAAAATGTATAATGTAATTTGGTTTGAAGCTTGTAGTGAATGAAATTGACGTAATACATAACAATCTCTCTGTAATTCAATCGTAGTTTTACTTCTATTTCAGAGATATGGTTTCACAGTGAATTTCTTCACAGCGTGAATGTCCAAACCTCAGGATGTGCAGGAAATAAGGATATAATGCGAATTTCCGGATTTGTAACAAATGTCGTATGTGCGATTATCTCACAATGTAATCTGAATGACAATGTATCCGGGTGTGAACACTTAAGTTCAAACGTGTTGTTCAAATTTACGAAAGAAGTACATATTAAGTTATTTAAATGCATTTAAAATTTACATATCATTTTGTGTGATCAACAACGGTCCAGGGTCCATGTTATCAAGGAAATTGTAAATAAAGTAATACATATGTACAATCATTTATTCTTAGTACAATCGTTTTTACGATGTACAATGACTTGTTCCGTTTGGAAAAAATAAATCCCATTATTTTTGTTTTACAATTTAAGTACGCCAGCGCTCCTGGGGAGAGATACAACTGCAAGAAAAATTTGACCAGGAATCTCAACTAAGAAAAATCGGATTTCAATTGATTTTAAAATGCACATAGTAAACCTTCGGGCAGAAAACCTCCCATGTTCAAATATAGAGATGAATGCAAAAAAGGTCGTGAGTAAGCCCACAGTCGTATCGCCATCGTATATGCGTTAGGTAACACGAGGTGTGATATAGGGTAACGTGGGGGCAAAGTGGAACCATGAAGCTTGTAGCAACAATACTGTGTACATTTTGTTTTAAAAAATATTGATACATAATTCAAAAATTGTTAGATACCTTCCGCTATGACATATAGAAAGTTTGTGCTGCTTTCAGTAAGACTAGTTTTTACTTTTTACTTCCCCGTATACATATGTATATACGGAGAAATACACGTAGTACAGGGAAAGTTATGCAATGTTGCATGTTAGGAAATTTCCAATGACGTTTTTCGGAAACTCAAATATTTTCTGTGAGAAAGAGCTTCAAACTTTGAATTTACAGTGACGCTTAAACGCCATTCTCGTAAAAACCGCTCCAAATTTTTCAATAAAAATTGCCATTTAGGTCTAGGTTTTATTGTTCTTTGGTATTCTTTTACCATTAGAAAACCGAAAATTAATAAAATGTCAAAAAATGTACTTTGGGCGGCGATAGATTACAGCTGGCAAAGGTATGCGTGAAGTCCGAATAGCTAGTCGAGAAGAAAGAAAATAGAAAACTAATACGGGAAAGTCTGTGCCATTTGTAGCACCACTAGTTTTAATTTTCTGCGAGTCTGCATTTTTCCCCACTTTGCCCCAGTATGTCCCTTGGCAGAATCTACAAGATCTCTCAAATAAGATGATGTTATGATGGCAATTTTCCTAGTTCTGCGGGTGAACTAACTCGAATTTGATCCCGATTTTGGGACAGGAAGAATTTCTTCAGGAGAAACTATCAGGGACTGAGATTCTGCCTCTACGTAACAGTGACGTAATGGGTATAGCTTACAATGTTGCTTTAAAAGATTTTGCAGACAGTTCATAATTTGTTTCTTCTCCTGGAGTGAAAGCATCATCAGAACATATTTCTGAGCTATGCTGCATTCTGTGTTGTGGCTGCCCTTACAAACGTTCTGCAAAGAGAGAATTAACTTTGTGGATAGGTCCCACTTTACCTGGGTGATTTCAAAGTCCCTTCTTAACACGTAATCGTAAAACGAATTATAGTAGTAATAATATGTAGTCAAACATGTCGGGGCAAAGTAGAATAGCAACGTTTCATGTTGCCCCGTCTGACGCTAGGACAAAGTGGTTCAAAATAATCACATTAGCTTTTGTTTGAGAAATTAAAAAATAATAAATCATAAACGTATAAAACTAAGTCATTAAAACAAATAATTCTCGTAATTCTGCATTGTTATGCCAAAGACAATGGTTTACATTAATTACGTTTTTGTAAGGGCCAGAGGAAATCGAAAAAAACAGCAATTATTCGCTCTCATGATTAGCCCCATGACACTTGCACAGTCATGCCAACACTCTTTTCGACAAAATACTTGTTGTAGAACTAAAAGGCTCCAAATCTATGGGTTTTAAAAGCAAATTCCACTTTTCACCGTAGTTCCACTTTTCCCCACTATTACTTTCTCGCCTACGACGTATTTACGTAATAAAGAGATTAGCAATACAATGATGCAGTTAAAAGTGGCCACTTTTCGTCCGACAAAAAAGGAAAATAATTGTGGAGTCTTGATATCGAAAAAGTGGATAAATCTTGTTACATGTAATAAATTACTTCCTTTAACAATTTGTGTAGTGAGAACCCACGATTTACTGACTCTTGATATTGAAAAATACGTTTTTAGGAAAAATCTGCCTGTCAGTCCGTCTGTCCGTCCCTCTCTCCGTCCGACGGGTAGGTCGGCTTGCGTCGTTTTCCCAAACCAGGTACCTTCCACCAGGGGACACCGCCCCAGACAGGACAATCTGCAAGCTCCCGGCTGGTCTCTCGACTAGAGTGATAAGTGTATGTAAGGGAGGAAAGTATAAGGAAAGGTGAAGGAAAAATCACGTAGGGTCCATATCCCGTTTGTTAGGTTACTTTTCTGGTATCCGTGTGTTGTTAATCGGAGAAACTACCGATCAGAGGAGCCGGCACCTAGAATCCTCCTCCAGACTGCGGCTGGAGGAGGATTCTTGGATTCAGCTAGTATTGAAAATCCTGCCACCGTCGCTTGTCTGGACTTGTTTCATAGGATCCTTTTCGGGGTCGGGTTCGGAACCGGTTTCTAAGGGTCGGCTTCTGTGAACAATCGCAGCGGGGATGAGCGACAAAAGGACAGGAAGCCGTCGGCGCGTGCGAGATACTCACGGCCCTACTGGTCCTCGCCCTCCATCTCGGGCGGGTGCGACTGCATCTCGGACGTCTCGAACATGCAGCTGGGCTCCTCGCCCGCGCCGATGTCCGACGGCTCCGCGGGCTCGTGCTCCGTCGGCAGCTCGTCTTCGCTGAGGTCGAGGCGCGCCGCGTCGTCCTCCGCCATCGTGCGGTACAGGTCGGCGCGCTGCTCCAGGATCTCGCGCACCATTTCTGCGCACACGCCGCCCACGCACACGGTTACACCCACATCCACAAAGAATGACATTTCAGGCAGCCGTAAATACACTGGCAAAAATTTCATTAAATTTAATGTAGGCTAATGTGCATCAAAGTTAATGTACCTTATACATTAAAAAGAGCATTTGACCCTTTGCGGTCCTTTCACTTTTCCGTCTGCTTCGTCTGGCGGTCCGATGTCCCGCGTCACGGGACTTTCCTTTTTCCTGCTTCTGGTCCTTTGTCCCGTGGGGCGGGACCTATATTTAACTCTGTATTATTTCACTCAGGTAAATGGCATTGGTTTCCTGTACAACTAATTATCTTCAGAAGAGATTAGGCAGTATTTTCCTTCATTGTAGCAAGACTTTGCCCATTTTATGTTGTTTAAAATCAATTTTCTTACGAGGTTGCAGTTGAACTTATGGTGACATCGAGAAGTAAGTGTTCGAGAATGTCGAAGCTTGAATTGTGTGAATTGGTAAACAATTCTAAGAGTTAACAATATTCAGGAAAGTAAGAATTTGAATACATTTTCTCGAGATATTCCGAGGAGTGTGAAGAAAATGACAGTAATGATAACTCGGACTTCGTTCATACAATGTAATATACAGGCATTATTGGTAGTGAGGTGAAGCTCTCCACTCCAAACATTAAGTTACAAAATTATGTATTATAAATTAGGCAAATAAATTAAAATGTTTTGTTTGTAATAATACGAAAAATAATTTGAAACCTGAGTACAGTATCTTACGCCGCGGCAAGCCGGACCGGTGCAACCGGCTACCTGGGGATTTAAAGGGTCTGCAACGAGGAAAACGCTGTGTCCCGCCACACGGGACAGAGGACCGCAAAGGGTTGAGCATTAAATTTAAGGCTTAAATTGAAATCGACGTAGATTGAATGAAGAGGTTCTTCTGTTTCCCCTGCCTGTGATAGAGAAACATACTACTTCTAGTTATAACTTACTCATTAATATACCTAAATAACTTACACATTAAGAGGACGGAATCATTTTAATAAAAAATTCTTGCAGTCAAACTCCTTGTTAAATCGACTGTTTATTGCACACTTATTTGTATTTAACCACTGCATTAATTAGGCTGGTAAGTATTATAGGATTATTATGAAAAATACTATTTTAAAAGTGTATACGAGGTACCAGTTTTACCAATAACTTCACAATCACTAAGAGAGCTCTGAGAATTGAGAGTATCTGTCAATTTTAGCACGAGAACGACAGAACAGAAGATAATAGAAAAATAAATGAAAATAGATAATGGAAAGAAGAGAAATGATGTGAGGGTTATCAAAAATAACAAAATAAATAAAAAGAAAAATCTTGCAATGCATTTGAAACATTTCGACGGTTTTTACTTTACATTTTATTTTAGTACGACCGGATAGGACATAATTACGAGAAAAAGAGGGCTATACTTTGATCTGTGGTTGCATGGAACATCTTCAGTTTTTAATCTGAAGAACTTTATAGGTTGCGAGATTTTTTAGTTTCCCTTTCATGTGAATTGAAGCGTCCAGTGAGAGAGGGAGCTAACCCAAAAAATACAAAATATCGATTTATGAACGTATTCCATTACGAACATATTGAATATGTCAATAATTTGATGTTTTGAATTTTGTGGATTAGCTCCCTCTCTCACTAGAAGCCTCAACTGTTTGATTAAAACTATCCGTCTGTAACACTTTTATTTGTAAGTAGTAAGTGAATAGCGATCTCGTCCTGGGTACATAACCGGTATGTTTTGCTTCTTTGGAGGTGAAATAGAAATGCGGCCACACTTTCGAAACACAACTCCTGTGCTCTTGGCCCGTGAAAAATGTTTTCATCAGTAAAACATATGAAGGGGAGAGTCTTCAAAAGAGCTTTGTAGACTGTGACATTGTTTCGATTCCATTAGTTGGGCTATGAGAAAAACTGTTGATTTTGAAAAATTGTGTAGGTTTTTAATCTTAATTTTACTTGATATGCGTCCTTTTAGTTGAGGAAAATTTTTAGGAAAACGCGTCGACGATAATGTTATGAGTAGAACGACCAGAATTTAATATGTGAAAAAGTAACTTTGCTGAAAAGTAGCATCCTTATCGATGAAGAGCTACTGTTTCATTGCGCTGTTCTGACGTCAATTCTGGCCATAGTGCAGTTTGTTCGAGCGCCTTATCAAAAGTAGCCGAAATGCCGTCTCGTGTCAGTGTGAAGCCGCTTTGCACATGGTTCAACGCCTGGAGCGGTCCTGCCTCATAACGCAGCAATTAGAGCTCAATGTCAAGTGTAAGGGAGATTTATGATTTTGTTTGCACAGCGATTGAATGCACCACTGCGCTTGTCCTCTGATAAAGAGCACTGGAAATACTGACGTTTGCCCTGCATTGATTACTAACTTACGTAGGATTCCATTTATAGAAGAACTGCATTAGCTTGGGCGATTCGACGATGTAGCCGTTAGACTTAAGGAATTTACTAATTCGTTTAAAATATGCATAAGATACATATTTTTGTAATAAATTCTCAATAATTTAAAACATTTCTGCTTGTGTGAAAATAATAGGACGGTTGAGAATACAGCTGTAAAACAGAAATTGAGTGAGATAATTAGCCGAAGAATGAATCTACCGGATAAAACATCCTTTAATGAAAAAAAAATTAAAAGCTATATCAGTCCTCTTTTTCTCATTTTATGTAATTAAATGAACTAACACAGACATGGAAGAACTGGAGAGAGAAATAGAGATAAAGAAAAAAGAGAAAAGAAAAAGGTAAAAAAGAGAAAAAAGAGTAAAAAGCGAGAAAAGAGAGTGTGCTTAACATAATACATGCTCAGATCTCATAATTGCTGGGTCATGTGAGGTGTTAAGCCGTTGTGTTTCACTGCGAATGTTTCACGTCTGTGCAGATTTCTTAAAGCGAATGTCAGCAACTATCTGCGGACATCACTTCTTGAATTCACGACCACACTATAAATTCTGGAAATAATTAATGGGTGTTGATCATTGTTCTAGAAATGGTTAATCGGTGGAAGATTTTAAATAAGTGACCCACACCCATTAACCATTCCTAGGATATCTGCGAATATTTTCAGTACTTCCTCCAAAACACTGTGGATTGCCAACGGTTGCAATTCCCCAGACTTTCCGCCGAAAAAACAATTAACCTTGGCACCTGTTATGCTAAAGAATTCATCCACATTTTTCGCATAATCGGGATCACACGTCATGATTACTATGCTGCATTTTCTTACGCTGAAAAATGTAATGTAATAGTTCACAGCACATCCTTTTAAATTCTTTCCGCAGGAAACGCTGTTGAAATTGGAATCCACTTGTGTTTTTAGAAGAGAACTTTTCCTTCTAAAACATTACATGTTTTGACAAAAATCAGTTCGCCGTAAACTATAGTGAAAGGGAAACTGTTTTAAATGTCCAGAATGAAAAGAAATAGGATTTTTGACATATTTCATAAGAAAATTAAAAGAAAATATGTTTTGATTACAAAGATAATTCTGGCCACAAGGCTGTTTGTTCCTGAATGGATTTTGTCCATTTGGCCATGATCTTTCCACACGGTGCTAGCGGTCGACGTTTATTCTAGTAATTTTCAACATTACGACCTCGAAGTACAATAACTACTTTCGTTTTATGATTACAATATTTGTAGAATTGAAAATGACTTTGAGAAATAATTTGTCAAGTTCTCGAATGCATTTAAAACAAAAGATATTTGGATCAATGTAACACTAAATTATATTATAATAAATTTGTAATAAATATGTGATGTTACACAGGACATTTGTATGGTAGTACACATACAATTAGGCATGTTATTATCAGGCATTTTGTGCAATAATTTTTATTCCTATTAATTTTAATTTTTAAGACTATGTATTATTCTTTTTTTGTTTTTCCCACTCAATGTTTAATTTTCCTAAAATATTCCTTAAACATGATGTTCGATGCTTTTAAAACATATATCTTGAATCTTTTGAATGTCTACAAAATGGATCAGTGCATTTCTAAAATAATATTTTACTTATTTAATGAACAATAATTTATGGAAAAAATACAGTAAATTACTCGTATGGTATATACTTCTAATATTATAGGGTAAACGAAGATCTCCCAACTCCTGAAGTAAGTAACATTGATAAAAGAAATAATGTTATTCTATTGAAAGGTTTTGCTAGAAGAAAGAAAGTATCAACATATATCTTCCTACTTTTGAAAGAAGAAGAATCAGTACAATGAAGGGAAGAAGTTAGGCAGCTAGAAGCGGATTAACAACTTTGTCGCCTGTAAGCAGGCGAGAAATTGCCGCCAATTTCAAATCAAACAGAAAAAAGTTACAAATATATATATATATATATATATATATATATATAATATATATAATAACGATTTAATTAATAAATTCAATACGATTTAATCAATAATTAATTGGTGTTCAATTTTTTTGTAAGGGAAATCAATTAACTTTTAAATCATATATTTGTATGTATAGAAATTACATAAATTCAATGTTTTTTGTTTTATACATATTCATTATTCTATCGTTGTTCTACCTTTAATTCTTAAAATTACCTAGTTGTCTACATTAAACACTAGGAAATATGGCCAAATTAGGACATCTCCCAACAGAGTATCAAAACTACATGAACTAAATATGTATAGTTTCTAAAATTTATATTAGAAATATTTATTATTTAGAATATAAATAATTATTTATACGCAAGATGATTTGGACAGGTTCGCAGGCTAAGCATCTGCGAAAATAAACTGAGAGGAGTAATCTGTCTCCATGGCTATTGCGCCTACTTATTTATTTTGTGTTATCACAATCTGTATAATAAATAAATATAAATCACATTCATTTGGAGATAGAAATATTTGGTTTAAATTTGATATACAAAATTTGACTTTATTCTTAATTTATATTTTGTATAAACACACATAATAAAGAAAATATATTTCTAAAACAGTAAATTTAAACTTTTTTGTCATTCCCTTCGAGTAATATGAAACATTGGAATTTAAAAGTTGTCTTCCTAGCGATGATACATGTAGTAAATACCCTTTTGACGTTGTCAAAATTTTAGAATCTAATTGTGAGTGTTTTCATTATATAACCTAAAATAATAATTAATAATCTTAAAATAAAATGTTCAAAATTAATTTCGATAAGTTAATTTGTGTATAAATATACATCTCGTATGTATTGTACTATGTAAAAAAATAAAAAAAATATTAAATTTCCCGCTAATTGCTAAAACTATTTTTCTCCGCTGACTGAATCCCAAATCTGGCAGGCTGATCTGGCAACAAGACGACAACAGAGAATTTTAAATTCTAAGAATTCCCATCAAGGCAACTGGAATCGAGGTAACCTGACTCCTTTACGGTAATTGTAGTTAAAGTTTAATTGTATGATTTCATAAAATGTAAACATTTTGACTTATTAATGTACTCATACCCTCTATAAATTAACTCATTTTGACTTAATACATGTTGTGTAGCAGAAGGTATTATCAAACTGTTTATAAATTAATTTCCGGGCATTTAATCATTTTGTTAAAAAATTCAGAGAATAAAGTATTTAAAAAAAAGAAAAATCGTTTGCGAAAAAGAAGAGGCTCTTTGAACACAATTTTAGTCCACAATTTTTGCCGCCCCCTAAACTTTGCCGCCGTAGGCACGTGCTTTATTACAATATACGAAGTTATTATTATTATTTTATTATCTCGTATCTCTACGGTGACTACATAAATTGTACAGATTGACATAATCACAATACAAATTATGGTTACAATTTTGAATGTTATTATTCACGTTGATTTCCTACAAATTTTCTGACGATTCTGGCCGTTGAGATGATAGTAACCTTCTGCATAAGCTTCCATAGGTTTTCAGGAAGATCTAATTCCTTGAGACTTTGATGCATGGTCTTCGGGATGGCGCCAGTACGTGGTACTATAATTGAAATGATTCTCACTTTGCAAACATTCCATTGTTGGATGATAGATTCTGAGAGATCCACATACTTAGTCTTCTTTTCTGTGTATTTCAGCTGAAGATTGGATGTGTTTGGAATTGAGACATCGATAATGTCGACTTGCCTGCTTTCTTTATTGAACAGAACAATGTCGGGTCGATTGCAGATGACAGTTCTGTCTGTGAGAATCGTTCTGTCCCAGTACAGTCGATAAGACCAATGGGGGGCCAATTTTGTTACTGTTTCTGTAACTAAATTCAATTCAATTCAATAACTGTTTCTGGGCCAATTCTTGGTGGATTACTTTTGCTACTGCATCATGCCTGATCCTGTATTCTGATCCAGCTATATGTGAGCAGCCTGATGTAATGTGCTGTATTGATTCAATTTGTCCACAACTGAATCGACAGCGGTCATCGTTCACACTTGGGTCTTTCAGTATATATTTTCTGTAATTTCGTGTTGGAATTACTTGATCTTAATTGGCAACCATAAATCCTTCAGTTTCAGGGAAGATCTGCCCTGAGATCAACCAGTAGTTCGACGACAGTGTATCGATATGTGCTTGGCCGATCTCGTTTGGATGTCTTCCGTGAATAGGCTTTGCCATCCACGCATCAAGTTTTTGCTGGATACTGAGTGTCGTAAGGTTTACGTCTGACTGGCATAATTTTAATGGTGTCCATTCGTCTACTGCACAAACTGCTGCGTGTAGCTTGGATGCGGTAGATTTCTCGTGGAAGAACTTTCTGGGGCTCTCAACCTGCTTGCAGATCATGGTGTTAATGTCAGTGAAGCCTCTACCGCCAAGGCGTCGTGGGATGGTCACACGTACAACAGAGGCTCGAGGGTGATGCTTAAGGGTTTTTGACAGTAGCACCCTTAACGTTCGTTGAATATTCTCTATGTCTGTGATACTTCATGACACTATTCCCGCAGAGTATCCCAAGATGGGCACAGCATAAGTGTTAACAGCTTTTGAAGTGTTCCCTCCATTAAGTCCAGTTTTTACAATTCTTTTTACTCTCCGGACAAATTCGGTGGTTAGTTCATTCTTTATTCTGGTGTGATCAATGCGCCTAGCTTGTTCAACTCCCAGATATCGGTATGTTTCTTCAGCTTCTAAACCGCATATTCTACCACAGGTCTCAAGGTCGTATGCAGTATTTTGCAGTTTTCCTTTAACCAAACTCACTGCTCGGCATTTGTCCAGTCCAAAGTGCATCCTTATGTCGTTCGAAAATCTTTCCACAGTTTTCAGGAGATATGTGAGCTGTGTGTTAGTTGACGCATACAGCTTTACATCGTCCATACAAGCTAGATGGTTAATGCAATGTAATACTTTCATTACTGATTTGATCGTAAATCCGTATTCTGTGGCGTTTAGCATATTGGACAAGGGGTTCATGCATAAAATAAACCATAGTGGGCTTAGTGAATCACCTTGAAAAATACCACGATTTATAGGGATGATATCAGTCTTAGCGGCTTGAGTAGGTGTTTTCATGTGTATCTTCGTTCTCCAGGTAGTTATCACATGTTGCAGGAACGTGATCACAGGCGAGTTGACTTTGTAAAGCATAAGCACTGCTAATAGCCAATCATGGGGAACAGATTCGAAGGCTTTTTTAAGCCCACATACGCCATATACAGATTTCTATTCTTCTTAGACGCCAGGTTACATACAACTGAGTCTATTATTAGTTGTTCTTTGACACCTTTAGAACCTTTTCTGCATCCCTTTTGCTCTTCCGCTAAAATGTTGTTTTGTTCACAATGGGTAGTAATCATTTGCGAAAGGCATGATGTGATGATCTTATACAGTGTTGGAAGACATGTGATTGGGCGGTATTTAGATGGATCCTGAAGATAATGTGCATCTTTAGGCGTCAAATAGGTAATACCTTGTGTAAGAAATGTTGGCATTTTACTCGGCTCTTTTACTACAGAGTTGATTAGTTCAGCTAGCCGCATGTGGACACAGGGGAATCTTTTGTACCAGAAATTATGGATACCATCAGGTCCAGGAGCTCTCCAATTGAATGTACTTTTAATCACACTTCTAATGTCGTGGGTGGAGATTTCATGTAACTGCATAAGTTGAATTTTACTGGAACGGTTTTGTTCTGTGGAAGTTGCAAGTTGATTGCCCCAAAATGTTTCAATTTCTTGCCGAGTAGGGTAGACAGTTTCTGAGTCTGTTGTTGTTGTTATTGTTGTTGTTGTTATTATTATTATTATTATTATTATTATATACGTAGATTATGAGATTTGAAAGAAACTATTTTAAGCGGTCAAGTTATCTGGACTAAAAAATAATTTAGTAAACAAATTACCAAGTTGCACATCAAATTATTTCCACTGTTCGTGAAAATTTCGCATCGATTATTGCATTTGTTATTCGAATTATGAAGGAAAACCTTTACGTATGTACTGGCGAGTTCTCAACCGTGTTATTCCCTCTAAACTCCATGTTCCCTTTAAATATTTAGGTATTGGATTCAAAAATAACTTTTCAATGAGTGCATGGATTTGTAATTTTTAAGAAATATATGTCAATTAACTAAAATAAATGGTTTAGTTACATTATATTCCTCCTAATGCTTTTTTTATTATTGAATGATTTTTAATGAATTATGTAGGAACAAACAGTTTTGAATTTAGTGATTCTATATTCTCAGTTCCTGCTGTACTCACAACATTACTCTAATTAATCTCTAACTAGAAAACCGGAAAAATATTGCAGGTGGTATTGTAATTTTGTAAATAGTTAATAGCAAAATTTTTGGAAGAGTCCGGTTGAAACAAAAACTTTCTATACTCGTATTTGAAATATATTTTAATTAAGTGTTTTAGTAACATTTTTAAGGAATGGAATGCCAGATAGACACAAAATTCTTTTATGTTGAAATATATAAACTATTTAAATATCATCAAAATTTCCAGAGTAATAACTGTATCATTCCTTATGTCCCGTATACCATTACATTCTGGTTTTCTGCAGGAGCGGATATGTGTTATTTCGAAGGTTTTATGGGGATTTCTACGTTTACGTGATGGATGTAAGACAACGTTACGCTTTTACAAAATACTCACCCATAATGATGTCGCGACTGTTGACCATGTTGTTCATCTCTGTTTGTACTTCGCTCATCAGCCATGGCATGAAATTGCTGCGTACATCTGGAAAATAGGAAATACATAGTAAGATTAGATATAGAATACACGAGTAACTCGTTATGATTTACCTAGTAATAATTCTAAACGAGTGAATTCTAGAAAAGTGTATTTGGTTATATCGATAAAACAATGATAGAAGTTTAATTAGAAGCAACACTATAATTTATAATGATAGTGTTGCTGCTAATACTTAATGTAATTCTTATTACACTATACGTATAATTATAGTGTAAAAGAATTAATTAGATTGTAATTTGAATTTATCTGTAGATCGATAACACTCACACTTTTCTCAGTCTTAAAAATTAGTATTATTTTTTCTTAATTAGTTTCTGTTTCATGGAAGATTAAAATAATGGTGATTGGGAGGGAAATGGAAACCCGAAACGCAATGGGAGATGAAATGTAATACCTACAATGCAATATGAAGAGCAGCCACGAGAGTTGTTCAAGCGGGTGTACAATTTGGTGATGGCTCTTCTCGCGATGGTCAACTATTATTTATCTGTGTACACAAATTCCGGAAAATGGATCACGATTTCATCGTCAAGTTTTATTATTAATTTCAATGCTCAAAAATTATTAAAATCTTAAAAGTAATAATAAACTTCTGAAATCACTATTCATTTTCCAGAATCTTTGTTCTCTTATTTTCTTAAACGTGATGTTCGTTGACGTTTCCTACTTCAATGATTAAAACATTTTTCTTACCCTTCACACAAGAACACCACGATGTCGGACACACATTTTTAAGAGACTTAACAGCAAGTAGTGCGTAATCGAAAACGGATATAGTTAAATGTTTAAGTGCTTCTGACGAGTCTATGAACAAAAATATTGTTTCATGCGGTCACACTCGGACGTTAGGCGGGCACAAGTGCGTTGTGGAGTCCGCGAGAGGGCACTTCCATTGAGGCGACGAATCAATCCAAATTCATGACAGCAGCACCTTAACCCTTCTAGCGCAAAATTGGCTTTCAGAATGGTTGACTGGATTACCAGATCTAATGCGAAATTTGGATGTGCTGCATTTCCACTGCTTTTTCTCTCTTCGGATTTTCATTCGGTTGGAAACATTTATCTTATTAAATTAAAACTTTAGAATTATAACATATTATAAAAGTATACAATTAAATTAGTATGATTTCAAGTTACGATTTATAAGTTACATTTTTAGAAGATTGTAATGTAAATATGTGATCACTCAAGTTACTTCTTTTGTCGATATTACAATAATCCTTTTCCTTGAAAACATTTGTAATTTCTCTTGAAGACGAATTCGTTACAGAAAGCGATTTCCTAACCACTGGCATTGAAAAGATCCACCAAGAAACAAATCAATTCTTTTCAAAGTGAAAATGACTTCAAATTTGGACTCTGCATTTTCGATAATGCTTTATTTTTATAATAGACGAAACCAGCAATACGATCATATAAATAGTGTGTAACAATATTACATGGTTGTATATTGTGAGGGTACGTGTAAATCAATACCATGCGCAATTTGGAGTCCAGTGCCCAGAAAACTTCTCAGAGATGTATTTTCGCACTTCTGGGAGTGACACCGGTCTGGGCGTCGGAAGTCGCAACTGTCGGCGGTCAAATTCACCCCTTTGTTTGTGCCCGCCAGTTGGCTGGCGAAGACGTTTCGACACTTAATACTTTAGTTCATATCTCTTCTTCTAATGATCAAAAGCACTTCATAATTTGACTGTTTACGTTTTCGATTATACACTCTCTGCTGACGAAATTGTATAAAAATCCGAGTGTCGGACATGGTGGGTGATGCATTTGATACTCAAAGAATGATCACCCGTACGACGCGTAGGCTTGCTGGAGTGCCTACTTCGCAGGGGTCTTTTTTGACGCAACATAGCGCTGAGGAAGAGCCTCTTGCTAGTTCCAAGGTTCACTGAGATAAACTGCTTTCCTGGACCCCCGTACTATGCGTTTCTGTACGTTTTTTGCACTAACTCCCTGTCTAAATGCAAATGTATTTGAATTCATAGATTTTTTGATCATTAATGTATCGGATAAAAAATCTTGTTACTTATCCTTTATTTTGTATGCTCTTTCTTTCATTTCTACGTTCTTTCTTCCTTGGAACGTTCTTGCTTTCTTCTATGTTCTTTCTTCTTTTTGGTCAAATATACTCGTGTTTTCTTGTCTTTGGAAATCTAAAAGAATCTCGAAAGAGAATCGTTTCATCTTAAATTTTAGTTTCACAAACATTGGCTTGTGCAAGCTTGCCGGAGCTTCAGAATTCCGTTTGATGTCCGCTTTGCGGTGGGATTGTCTCCGCCGGCAGTGACGGGTAATCCCCAGGTCACTCCGCTCCGTCATTTCCAGGTCGTGTGAAAACTAGACCGTGCTTGTTGCATTCAAAATTGAGTCTCTTGCTCGTAGATTTGTTGGGACAAGATCATAATGCAACTCGACGCACAAATGCAAACCTACCTCGCTCTCCTATTCATGAAGGATTCATTTAAAATGAAGTCATTTAAATTTCAGGAACTTTCAAGAATAAATCATCTTGTTCAGGCATCAGGGAGTTATTGGTAATTATTTATTGAATAATGTTCATTAAACGAGTTATTTTTTCAGTGATAATTTTGTCAATTTCTCATAAATTACTTCGAATGAAAAAAATATTTACAAGTGAAAAATTGTTAAATAACTTGGAATCATTCAAAATGTGTATTCATGTAAGTATGATTGAAAATTGATGATAAATAGAGTTATTTGAACACATTCAACAACACATACTCAATATTTAAAAATTTCGAAGAGAATTTTCAGTACTCCTTCATCAATATGTGAAATATTGTTCAATTTCTCAGTGAAATATTAATCAAATGACATTTTCTTGTTAAATCGCTTGGAGATGTACTATTATTGCAACTTATTTCTATGCACAATGTAAAATATTTAGTTTAACAACAATTTCCATATTTTATAACGCTTCATTTTTACGTACTCTTAGCCAGACCGAAGCTTCATAATCGCTTTAGTGCAACGTACGATTACACAATTACAAGATGAGCTAGATCAGAGTTTCTTTGTTCTTCTCTCACACCCATTATACTTCTTTTACTTTGATTGATTGATTATTAATTCCGGGCACGTCAACAGCTGTCATTCGTCCCATAAGTGGAGTGCATGATTATCGCGAGAAGTGGCGGAGATCTCCTCCCTGGATAGCGAGATCCGGCGCAAACCTCGACTCGCACGTTTTTCCTCAACCAGGTATTCTCCACTGTGGGGCACCGTCCCATCCCGGACAAATTCCAAGCTCCCGACTGCTCTCGCGACTTGTGTGAAGTGCATGTGTGACTGTGTTAAGGGGGTGAGGATAGGACAAGGAAGTGGAAGCAAAACTCGCGCTGATTCGTGCCCCTTTTGTCAGAGTATTTCCCCGGTTTTCGTTTGTAGATAAGCAGAAAAAACACGGAAAACTACCGATCAGAGCAGCCGGCCGCTAGAATTCTGCTACAGAGATCAGCTGATCAAATCTCTAGCCAGTGTCAAAATTCGTCATGGAGTTTCATTTCATCGAGAACAGAGAGAATTTACAGTTTATCAGTTATGTCAAATAATTTGTTCTCTTCAATACAAATCTCAGTTTAATTCAGTATAATCCTTATCATTCTTAATCCTCTTCTTTACTTGTCCCAATTGGCTCTATATCCTAGTATTGAAAATCCTGCAATCGTCGAGACTCGAACCCTAGGACCTCCTGGTCAGAGACACTGCAGTAACTGATGCCGTAGGCCACCTCAGCCAGTTTATTTTACTTTGAGCGCGTTTGTTCCATTTCCTGACGTGATTGAACGCCATCTTGCGTTTGCAAAGACACGCGTGAACGTGAACGCGCTGGGCCAGCGCTCTTCCCGCCAAAGGGCCGCGCCGTCTTCCGCCCCAAGGCGCGCGCATGCATCTTGCACGTCGCCTGAGATGGAGCGCGTCCACTTCGGAAAACAACTGAATGTTTCAAGGCGGGGGCGGGGCCGAGAGCTCATTTCAGGAGGCGCCGGCCGATGAATAATGCGGGGCAGGCGCTCCTCAAGGATCGCTTCGGGAACGGAAGGAGCTACTTCCCTTCTTACACGAGACCCGAAGGGCGTGCTTTCAAGGGCTCCTCGTTCGCTATATTTGTTAGTTGTTTAGGTGACCCCCGCAGATACGTGCTTCAGGGGTCATGTCGTTTCGTCAATTTTGTCGTCTACACGCACGTGTTAGATTGTAAAAAATGCGGTTAGCTCAATAGGTTTGGTTGTGAAAATTATTTTGAAAATTGTCTTCGTAATCGTAATCTGCAAAATCAATGGGAATGAAAAAGCTCTCATTAGTGTTTTATGCTCATATCTTGCTAGCAAACAACTAAAAAGATATGTATTATGTTCTACGTTTTTAATTTTGTCTCAATAGTGCAATGATGTATTATTGTAGACAGCAGATCTTCAAATTTACAAGATCTGATCTTCGAACTTCCCAATACTGCCAGATCTTTCTCAGGGAATAGAAGAGGAACAAGGATTTATTCTAGATAACGCGTTCCCGACCTATAAGTCATGCTTTTGGTAGCTTCATTCAACATGTCCTTTATCGAGCAACTTCACTTCACGCTTGAATTTGAAGGTCATTTTTTCGTCATGTAGTTCTTTTTTTATAAAGAACAGTTTCTGAATGGCATGTCAATGTTAAGAAGACTTATCTTCTTCATTGACGGACATACTTTTTCTTATTTTACATTGTGTCTGAAAGTGTTTTGTAATTTTTACTCCTTATACTGTAGTTTCTTCTTGTATCATTATTTTCTTTTCATCATCGTAGTTTGCAGCATTCAATACGTCCGTTTGGATTATATCATGGCATTGTAATGTGTACATCACATTTTCCGAAATATGAATATTCTCGTACATTTTCATTTTAATCCTCAAAACGGTAATTTGATTATATAAATTGGGATCATTTTCAACCGATAGAATATCGTTTTGAAGTTTCAATGACGCCTGAACTTCACGTTTCTGAAGATGTGTGGTATGTTGGCAGTTGGCATGTTGGTACTTGGCATGTTGGCGCTTGGCAAGTTGGCACTTGGCATGTTGGCACTTGGTAAGTTGGCAGTTGGAATGTTGGCACTTGGCATGTTGGCAGTTGGCATGTTGGCATTTGGCATGTTGACAGTTGGCATGTTGGAATGTTGGCAGAAAAAAATAGTCAAAAATAAATATTTTAAACTAATACAAGGAAAATATTGAATAATGTCAATAAAACAAGTAAAAAATAAAATGTTAAATCATTTTTCCTCTCTTAGAAAGTCATAAGTATTGATCATCTGCCGCAATCGGAGGACCGTATTTGTTAGAATGTAATAATTACATTATTGATTGTTTCGCAATATTAGAAACTCAGTCGTTCCTCTCCCACCGACGTTTTGAATATTTTGTTCAAACTGTATTATCAACATTACATTTTATATTGTACTGAAAAGTTTTTACTTCCAATTCCTCATTTTAAAATGATCGATGAATATATTTCAATGCGTGTTTATTGAAAGCTAAAAATATCAATTTTTCATGTCTAACTACGGCTTCAAGTGTACACTGAATATTAACTGTTGCAGTGAAGTCTACTTTAAATTTTACTTTATAGGTTGTGATGTGAGGTAATTGGTTAGAATGCATGCACATATTACGTATTCAATCATTTTATTTTCTGTGTACTCCCTGTACAGGCGAATTCGTTAAAATTTACGCGCCTTCGGCTGCGGTAGTTGATCGGTACTTCCTATGATTTCCGAAAACTAAAAATGTGTTAACATTTTGTATTTTTACATGCTTTATTCTCAGTGGGGTTTTATTTTTAAAATATTTTCTCTGTTATTCTCATTGATATCTTATGAACATTTTCTTCACAGATTCAACTATATTCTTGAATAGATATCCGAAAAAGTTCTTTCGAATAACTATATAATTAGTTATATTTCTCTAAACGCACAAAATATTTATATATGAGTATTATGTAAGCCTAATCATAAGATGTGGAAATTATCATTTTTATTTTGCGAAAATTTGTAAAAGCAAATGGAGGGAAATCTATTGTTAATTCTTGTTTCGCATCTGTTCTTTATCGAGTGCGAGGTGAAAGGATGACTCCTTAAAATGGTAAATGTGATTAATAGTGGTTTGATATATACGCTATTTGAAGCATTATTTCATTTATGCTCAGATAGTCATGCGGCTGTTTGTTGCTGATAAACCACGAAGCTTTTGCTATTTGTCTAAAGTATTTGCAACAAAATGTTGGAATTTTATTGATGGAAGTTTTGGCCAATTGGTCAGTATGGAGCGTGAAGGTTTAGTAGTGGCGGAGTGTCGGACAGTGAAAGATAACTGTCGGCTTTTTAACCGTGCTTGAGACTTCGTGGGCTCAGTGACCTAGAGTCCCTAGATTCAGAGTGTAGCACATCCCTTCCCCGCCGATCCCGCCATTTTATATTCAGATGTTCGCGTATTTCAAACTGTGTTGGGAATTATACTCAGAACCAATATTCATGTGTAATGTATTCAGTTATTACTAGACTGGGCTATCGGCTGGCAGAATATTGACGGCTGCCTTGCAGGCTGTGCTTCTCTGTTACTAGAAACTCTACAGCGTCCCATCTCATGACGTCACTTGCAGGGATTTGATTTGATTATTTAGATGTCAAAGGATGCAACAACCGCGTATTAGTGCCTGTAAGAGTAATGCACATGTTTGCCCCGGAGATGGCGAACATCTTCACCCAATGGATGATGAGATCAGGCGCCGACCTTCACGTTCCCTAGCGGAGTTTTATCCAACAATGTAACCCCCAACAGCGGAGCACCTCCGCAGCTGGGATGAGCTCGAAGCCTCGACTGCTCTCCCGACACGTGTGGTATTCTAGTGCAAGTGAGTATAAGTGTATGGAAGTAAGGGGTGAGAATAGGAGAACGTAAAGAAGAAAAGACCGTACACGGTCCATGGTCCGTTTGTTAGGGTATTCTGATCCTGGCATTCGCCTGATATTAATGGGAGACACCACGGAAAACTACGGATAAGAGCAGACGACCGCTAGAATTCTCGTCTATACAGCGTCCTTTCTATCCAAAAGATGTCGACAATCCTGCCACCGTCGGCACTGGGATCTTATACTTCGGTTTTCTTTCTGGGTGCGTGAGGGCGTGTCATCACGATGGAATATCTCACGGTATTTTGCGTCGTTCTCGATCGTTTCACTAGGAGTCGCATGATCGCGACTGTATGGAGCAGTGCCGGCGAATCATGCGGCGCAACCGAGAATAATGCGAAATACCTTGAGATATTCCATCGTGAGATGGATGAGACACCCCCTCCCCCTGCGCCAAGAAATAAATACCCAAGTATAGAGGCAACGACCGGCCGGCTGACTCACCCTCCCGGACGTCGTCGAGCAGGTAGCCGGACTCGCGCAGGCCCTCCAGCACGGAGGGCAGCAGGTCCTGGAGGTAGCCTTGCGTGAGCACGGCGGCGGCGACGCGCTCCTGCGTGTCCTTGTTCTGGCGCGACGCCTCGGCGAACTCGGCGACGCGCGCCTCCTTCTCCTCGCGCAGGCGCCGCTCCTGCTCCTCCAGGCGGTGGCGCTCCGCCTCCTCGGCCGCGCGCAGCTCCAGGAAGCGCCGCTGCTGCTCGCGCAGCGCCGCCAGCTCCTCCTCCTCCAGCACCTCCATCATCGGCCTGCTGGATCGTCTTGCCCACCAGCACCTCCAGGATCGGCACCACCTCCACGTCGAAGTCGAACAGCTGCGCACGCCCAACAAGATAACTCAGCGCTTGGGATTCTCACACATAGAAAATTGGTAATGTTTGGCACGAAATTGCGGAGTATGTATATGAAGTAAAATGATCCATAAAAGAGTAGGAACAATGAAGAATAAATTATTTCAAAAATGAAGTCTGGTAATTGTCATGGAAAAAATAACCCTGCATTTCCTGGGCTCTAGTATGTTCTTTTAAATTATCCTTTCCCCTCCTCGTTTATCCTCCTCGAGGAATACACTGTCGCAACCCGGTGCAAAAGTAGTAGTAATAGCCAAATATTACTGTGTGAAAAAAGTTTAAAAAAGAGTTGGGGTAACAGAAATTCTAATTTACAAAGTGATGTGTCTTCATTTCCGTTTGTTTTCTAGTTGTACGTATTAGTATATAAAATATTTCGCCATCATGCAGCCAAATATTCAATTAAAAATTGGCATTTTCTGAAAGCTCCAGTAAGCAAAAACAGCGAATATTCTCTTCAACTATAAGACTGAATATGAATACTTCATCTTCCCGAAAAATTGTTGTGCTTGGAGATAAGTCAATTTGGAAGTAAACACTTCATTTAAGTGCAATAAACAGAGGGGGAAATTAAAGAATCACCTCACGCATGTGCTGCGTGTTCTATTTTTTAATATAGCTTGTGCGAAAAATGTTTTGCTCAAGCTTCGTCATGTTTCGAACACTATTAGAACAAAAAAACAAAGTTGTTTCCGGAATACTGAAAATAAGCACGAGACACCGTGTTTTGTGCATGGCGTATTATTTTTTGTTAATGAATTCATTCAGGAAACAGTGAAAAACGAATAAAAGTTAAAGTTGAATCATAATAGTGTATCTAGGAGAAACAACGTAATTTGAAAACAAAATGTATCAGGGGTCAATTTTTCATCATTTCCTCTCCCAACGTTACTCCGTCCAAATCTTCAGGGGTTAATATTACGTGTGAAAATAATTTTGTGACACTGCGAACCATATTTGGTGAAATGGAATACGATAAGTGTTGTCTAACTTAAAAACATCGCGTGAACCAAACCATGGAATGGTAAAACTGGAATCCCTCTGTTTCGTAAGCAAATCAATACCAGCTACACTACCTAATGATTTTCTGGAAGAGTTTTGGT
Organism: Acheta domesticus; assembly: GCA_031308135.1. NCBI lineage: Eukaryota > Metazoa > Arthropoda > Insecta > Orthoptera > Gryllidae > Acheta > Acheta domesticus. The sequence goes on along the minus strand of JAHLJT010000631.1, from coordinate 203,097,096 downwards.
TCTAGTTAGTCATGCAAACATTATCATCATAAATCGGTCATAAATGAACGTGAATTGTGTACTCTTTCACAAACTTTTAGTTTATTGTTCACTATTTGTGTATTTAATGATAAACAATGCCGAAACTTACAAACAGGGACTTGATCTTGCTATTAAATGATGTATATATAAAGTTATTTGATTTTCATCCGATCATGCATTTGCTTTGTTAGAACTGATTATGGAATAGCATGAAATCGAGAGTTCCTATTCTGAAGTATACTTAAGAGTAGAAAAAAATAGAATAGTTAAAAACGTGATGTAAATACGCATGTGTTGTTTTAAACTAATAGAAACGAAGGTATATATAATTTTGTGCTTCTGATTACAGGAAAAGTAAATTACTTCATGAACAAAGCAGTCAAAAGATACCTCTTTGCTGCCTCAACTTAAGAGTTATATTTAGGGGGCGGATTTGGATTACTTAAAACATCACTCAAATGATCAATAAAATGCTCTTAAAATGTTTTTAAAATGCCCTTAAATCAAAGAAAAATTACGTAAAAATTTCGAACAAAATCAATTCTAATGAACAACGCAAGCTGTAGAATATGTTACTGATATACATTCGTCCTTTCGTTCAAGTAAACACTGCAAAGTTTTGGTTTGGACTGGACCAGGAAATATTTGGTCATTTATCGTGAAATCCGCCGAACCGACAATGGTGCTGAAAGCGTCACAGGAATCTTAGATTGCATACTCACAACTGCTGATATTACAATTTCTGAGCTAAAGAAATTGAAAAGGCTACTCAGGAATTCTGTCAAGAACGTTAGTTGTATCTCGTAAACATCATTTGAAGCAACTATCATTAAAATAATATTAAAATCGATGAAATCCGCGAAAATGCTTCAAAAATAACGAAAAAGGTAAAAGATGACTTACTTAGTCAAAATCGAAGAAAAATAGCGAAATAAAAGTCACATAAAAATAGGGTCCCTTTTGTCTCCAATTCCTTTTTCAATAACATAAAATACATTTCTATACTAAAAGGGATCGTGAGAAGAAAGAACCAAACAAACAACATTTCATTAAAATCTGACACCTATTTATAAGGCACACTTCTATGATAACAATTATGAACAACCATTGACGTGAAGTAATGAAATACGAATTTCTCTCCGCCTGATTGCAACTGACGTTGTACAAAGCAGAACTGCGCATCGCGCAGGAGCGAGGCACCGCTGCGCGCCCTTACGTCGCCAGGGTAGATCTGCGTCTCGGCGTCCTTGCCCGTCTTGGCCGGCAGGTAGAGCGGGGACTCGGGCCGGTCCAGGAACAGCTCCGTCTGGCAGCCCACGTCCACCTCGGGCGGCCGCTCCCATAGCTGCGCACACACACGCACACACTCGTTCGTCCCTTTCAGCCGACGTCTAGGCGAGCAATTCGGCGAAGTCTCATAAAATAATTTATTCAAAATGGATGTTACTTGGAGAATATTCTCACATATTGCAGTAAATTAAGCATAAAATCATGATTTTCTTCATACAGTAATGAAAAGCTTCACAATATTTACAATAACTGTTATAGTAGTAATATTCTACAGTTGGTCATTTTGGAGTTAGAATAATACTCGTACTTAAGTGTTTTTTTTTGACAGTTCGTTTGCGTCGTGTTGATCTTCTGTCACATGGGTGTGGGGAACATATAATGCTTAAAAACATATACAATTTACATTCAAATACATATCAAAACTAATTTCAAATAGGTTGCAATTCCTTTAAAAATATATTTCTATTTCCACAGAAGTAATTTGAAATGTATTGGTGACTTCGAAAAGTGCATTTACGTGGAGTAGATTCCATTACATAGATTTAAAATTAATTACGAAGGATCTGAAAATCAAATATTATTTAATTCAAGACAAATGTAATAAATTTTCGAAGATCATTAATAATTATTTATATACAACTGAGTAATCAATAATGTTAAAGATTTCTCCTAGCGAATCAAAGGTGGACATCGAAACATGAAAAACATCTCAAAATGAACTATCATACAATGGTGAATTTTTACTGAAATAATAATTAAAATATGAATTTTCTGTTCGGCAGTAATTCTTTAATTAACTCAAGGGTTGAATATCACTTTCTTTTTAGAAAACCTTGGAAATTCGAACTGTTCTTTTATGAACCGTTACGTGCTGGAGATGGCCCTCAGTGATCGACAGGCAACCGACTCATTTCAATAACCTTCTATGAACGAGCACTTGGAACATTAATTTTGTGTAAATTTGTATGCTTGTATCGCGTGATTCATCACGTTCCTCCCAATTAATGATACGTTTGTCTTCTTTTCATTAAGACAAAAATTATTGAGAATGTCCTTTAATTGATTATGTGGGATGGTCGTATGTCTGTTTTAAACGTCTCCTCGATAAATAGGGTGTACTAATTTCATATTAATCGTTATGTTTTACCAGTTCTTCTCTTTTTAGATGATTTTAAAAGAAACTGCAACAAAAGAAAAGATAAATATTCTTACACTTGTTGTACTTCTAAAAAATATGAGTGTTTCTGCCTTATTTCAGGTAAAATAATTAAAATAAGTCAAATACAATATCTCCGGAAAATTGGAGTGACATTTCCCACAAAATATCAGTGGATATTTTCAGAACTACCATTTTAAGCTCAGGAGTTCATCTCAATATGAAATTCTCTTTATTCGCTGGACTTTGAGGTATAACTGTTTCATTGCAAATAGTAAAACAACAAATATATACGTATGTTGTCATTTGACAGTGATAAAGCTGTTTTAAAAGTAAGTGTGTCGTAATTGTTTTTGCATATATAATTAGTCCCAAGAGATGCAATCATCGAACCAAAGGAAAGCACATTTTACTGTAGTTAAAAAAGAAAACCGCGTGGGTCGTAACATTAAGTGGAAGTATTTGTTGAGAACTTGCTTACCGTTTTACCTCACTCAACCTGCGACCGGAATATTCCATTAAATTGACATTTTGTGATGCTTTTCACTTTTTACCATCAAACGTTCTAGCATGCTAATAGCTATGAATATATTATCACCGCTCACGCGAATCTGTCGTCCTAAAGTACAGTACCGTCTGAGCGTATTTGGCAATGCACTCTCTCCGGCCAGACTCTTCTTCTTCTTTAGTAGATTTTTACTCTTTTTAGATGAAATTATGTCTTTCAAGGGTTTTAGATTATATATACATAAATAGAATTTTTGAACTTACATTTCAACAAATGTGTACAATGATTAAAAAAATAGAAACTAACAACTAGGATACCGAGGAAGGGTCCTTCCGAAATATACATAAAACATTTGAAGTTGTAAGTTTAAATTAAGGAATATTTGAACATGTTATACATTTAATTAAGGAGGATGTAGTAGGTCTTTGGAATATCTTGATTTGATTCGTGGAAATATAGCAACAGATTTATCTAGAATGTACAGACGAGTGCGTACCAAAAGTGTGCGGAAGAGTGAATACCAAGAGTGTACAGACGAGTGTATAAGATGAAAGAGAAGAGCAGAAACGTGAAGAAAGTTGAGTAATCCACGTTTTTAGAGGTCCGGCCTCTTGTCACGGAGGCTTTCCGCCGCCTTTGAGGGCGTCGTTAGCGCCGGAAGGGCCTTGCCGCTGTCGTCCTGCTCGGGCGGCGGGGCGGGTGCGCCGGAAGTGGCCCTGTGCCTCGCGACACGCGCCGGCGCTGGAGCGCGCTGCGGTCGCCGGGCGGTCACGGACGGAAGGGCGGAGGCGATGCAATATGCATGCAGCGGTGGCGGCGACGGTAGCCAGCGGTCAACGACACCGGCGGTCGATAACCACCAGCGCGTGCCGCCCCCCGAGCTGCCTTCATCCCCGCCCCCGCCCCGCCCAGCCGCCTCTCTGGCCCCGGCCGCCCCCGACGCGCCCTACCGCCGGCCCCGCCTCCGCCCCCGGCCCTTCCGCGCCGCTTGCGGAAGGTTAGGGCAGGGCGAGCGCTCCGGGGGCTCGCCTATGACGTGGACGCAGCGGCCGATGGAGGGGGAGTGTTGGAGGGGGAGGCGGTTATTATTGGCCCTTTCATTGGAAAATTGACTGAAAGGTTCTTGTGGAGCAGGCTTAGATACCATACAATAACGTTAGTATTGATCACTAGGGAGATTTAAGAGGACAAGGTGATGATCTGTTCTGTGGAAATGCAAACGTAAATAGGATAAGGGACCCAAATATCGCCCGTGTTCCTCATATCGCCTACTGTGCTCTGCCACTGAAAAGAACTTTCTCTAGAAATCGTCTTAGATGCATTATGTTCCTCTTTGCCATGGTAGTTGCCTTTGAAATTTGCATGATTACGGATGATCATTGTAAGCACGGGAATTTTTGAAAAAAAAATCAGACAGGTGAATTGTCAAATTACTCCAACACAATGTAGTATAGTAAGTCACGATCACAAGATTGCTCACGATCACAAGATTGATCACAATCAAGCAAGATCACAATGATACGGTCATAAGTATAAGAGGTAAGTAATATTTCGATATGATAGTTTTAGAATTTGTTTTCCCTGTACCGTTGGTAAAATTTGCCATATTATACGGTTGGGATGTTCCGAATAACATCCACTAAGAAGTTAATGACGTCTACTAAGCGATATATGGAACATTGATTTGACAGGGTATTTTTATTGGCACAGCTGCCAAAGTGTAAACAATGGGTTCAATGAAAAGAGGAAATAAGTGATAGCTGCAAAACAGAAAACTTGGCATCAGTCAATAGTTATACAGGTCTCACAGCCATCAGGAAAAAATTTAGGAATTGGTTAGTAGAAGGTTTTCTTGTACGAGCTTCAGATATAGCTCGGTGCATTTCGTTTCACCAAAGACTTCTTACCACTTCCGATACTTCTTAAGTTCGAGATGTGAATTGGCCGGACTGATCTTTAAAAAATGCTCTTACAGAATCAAACAAAATCAGTAAAATTAGATACAAAGTAAAGATATTTATTTGTCAAACATTTATCAAACCAAACCGAATACAACGCAAGGGCAATTCTAAAAGTAAAAAATTAAGAAAGATGAAATAACAGATCGCAACATTTTTCTTTACGAAGTGTAAGAATGCAAAAAAACCCTGCTTTGTGATATATTTTTCATCTTTTCGTTTTTGTAAAACGGCAAGAAATAAAATGCAATTTTCCAAGATGTTTGATATGTTCTTAGCCTTTTTTGGAGAAATTATATTTACAACATCGAAAGATGCAGTAGGCAATATTGGAAACAACTTTTTGAAAAAGTACACTATTTTTGGAATGTTTTTCTTCAATAGATAGAAATATAAATAATGAAATAATTTTTAAGTAGTGATTTGGACGAATGCCTGATGGACAATAGATGCAAATGTTAGTTAACTTCGACGAACATTAAGTATTTTAATTGTAAAACACCCTTGGGTATCCGATATTTGTTTTGCACCCATCCTTGTTATTTTCTCATTGAAAATTCGGTCTTTTAATAATATTAACACACTCGCATTAATCATTTTCAGGTCATAAGGACATGTGTAAATGTATGTAAATTCACAGAGTACCTGCATATGTGTGTGAATAGGGCAACCACTTTATTTTAGAAATGAATAGTACACCATCCACGTAAGAGTAAAAGGGGGTATTGGTGCAAGCAATACGCTTATTTGGGGTGAATTTTAGAAGAGATCAAAGTGTAGAGGAGAAATACGAGAGAGATTAACGAGCGACTGCATGCTCTATTGGCGGAGATAACCTGTATGATAGGGTGGCTGGAGCTTTCGTTCTCAAGAGCGCCGGTTCGCATGACAACGTATAACCAACGATGCGGTGAAGAGGCGTCTTGAGCTCTGTGCCGAGTTCTGGACGTCTTCGTGCTATTCTTAGATTCACTGCTCACACCATCGACCGGCGGCCACCGAAGACGGAGGAGAAAGAGGAAAATAGGAGCTCAGGCGGAAAGAGAAACGGACAAAGTAAGGACTGAGTACAGGAGATTCGAGAAGAAGCAGAGTTCACGGAAGTAATAACTATTGGTGCTAAAACAACACGTACTTTCTCTCCCGCATTTTCACGTAAAATTGCGCGTACATGACTTTATCTCAAATTTTATAACTAAGGAACAAATTTCATCAAGGGAAAAATACCAGTCTTCATAATTGCAGTTGTTGGAAGACGCCGAACCAATTTTGAACTTGAATCTTGAAAATTTGAACTGAAATCAGAGTTTTCAACGAAAATGAGACCTGAACACTATCGAACTGCAAAATTTAATCAAAAGCAATGGAGCAATTTTTTTCAAAATTTTGAAAAAGTCAAAAGGGCTTAATGTATAGTACCCCCAAAATTTAAAAAGGAATCGGTTTCAAACTGAAGGAACCGCGACATCAGCCAGATCGGATTGGGGAATACCAGTTTTGGAGAAAATCAGCTGAACTGTTTAGCCACTAGTGTTGTTCTCAGACGAACGGATGGACGGACGGACGGACGGACGGACAAACAGACATTTTACCGTCAATCAGTTTTTCGGTATTATGCTGCCCCGCTACACAATGTATTAGAGGATTTCCCCCCCTAAATTTAGCAACTGAATTTAGCCACTTTTTCGTTATCAGGGCCCTGTAGTAAGAGTTTTTCTGCTGAAAATACGCCGCAGCATTACAAAACTTTCTCTCAAGTGCGTAAGCGGTAGCGAGCAAGTAAAACAGAAAGTGAAAGTGTATACGATGACGACGGAGACAAAATGTAAGTTACCGAAGGTGAGAGAACGGAGACGAATATTCGATGTACACATAGAAGAAGAACAACAAAATAAAGATGAAAATGCGATGCAGTATGTTTGTACTATCTTTTTGAAAAAGGAAAAACCATGGTAAAACGGCTGGTCCAACGACCATTGGTCGTCGAAACAAAATTGCAATAGGAATACGTACTGAAAGTAGGAAAAGCAGATTGAGAATACTGCTCCTGGTATCGCAATGTTTTCTGCGTATAATCACGACACAGGAAAATGTTTAGGCATGAGGGAAGACACTTATAATGCGTAAGCAAAATGGACCAACAAAATGAAAATGAATGGAAAGAATCGCGGAGTTGAAACTATCAGTTCAGAATTGAAGTCAAATCAAGTAAAGGATCAGATTTGATTTGTGTTCCTTGAAGATTTTACTGATGTAAATAAATTGCAAGAAATAAAAGTATATACAAAAAGTAATTTATTGTGCTTACGATTAACTTGACAAACTAATCTTACACGTTTTTATTGCACTTTAGAGTAAAAGTAGATAAATAAAATTAGTTCTCTGGTCTGCTACATCAACATTCGTAGTTAAGCATTTCTCAGTGTTCTGAGGGGATGGTTGGGTACGTTGTAAAACAAACCCAGGTACTACAATTATTCAGCAAGCGAGGTCCATTTACTTCTTAGGAGTACATTTGTTTCGTAATTTATTCTGAGTGGGACGTGAGATAAGAAGCTCGCAGTTCAACTACGACCCAGATTTTTGAACGACGTGCATTTTCTTAAGATTGATATTTGAAACGTCTCTGATATGTAAAAGTGTTTTATGATGTAGGATAACTTCTCATATTCTATTATAACTAGTTTTGTTTCTTATGTAAAATAGTTTTTGTTTTCAGTTCCCTGTACCAGGTGATTTTTTTAAAAATTTGTACCACTGGTCATCGTTTCTGTACGAAACAAAGCTAATTTATTTCATGACAACTTGTTTCTATTCATAAAGTTGTTTTGAAGAAAATACATGCGTAAGCACATCGTGGAAGAAAACGCATGAATGGAACTTGGTTTGAGTGTTGAAAATTTTCTAAAAGTTGTTTTCTGGTCTTGTGTGTGGCAGGGGGAGGGGCGGATGGACGATTCGATTTGCATTGAATTAATAAAACACTGTCAATAATTCCATATACTTTTCGTAAACATCTCCATCATTTCACGGAATTGAAAGGTTCGTATTGCTTAGATCGCAAGGTAGTACAATGTTAAATGACGAACGTTTACTTCTTTGAAAACAAAAGTTACGAAACCGTCATATTCGTCTGGGAACCGTCATATTCCTATTTCGTGTCCCAAGCAGGAAGTGAGTAGGCGATGCGTTCCCAACCGCCCATCAGATAGCTATTTGTGCGGCCAAACATAATTTAGCGAGCGTTCGCTGGAAGGGCGGGGGCGATGGCCGCGGGGCAGAGGGCCCTGGGCATTTACGTAAGGGAGCTTGAGAGCGGCGCGTGGGCGCGCGGATGCCCGCTGCGGGCGCTTCTCTTCGCTTCGCATCGCTCCGTCGCGTGCCGCCCTGCCATCACCCTGCGCAGCGCCTCGCCCACGCACGCGCTCCCGGGCTACGACCCACGAACCTCAAAACCGACGCTCTATTCCGTTTAGACACAGCCGTATTAAGATACTCAATGACCGAAGTCCACCTAGTTTGAGTTTTTTTGATTGATTGAAGGATTGCGGGTTCCTGAACTGTTAAAGGTTGTTAGTACCGAAAGTGTAGTGCATGTTTTTATCGCGGGAGCTGGAGATGATGTTCCCAGACCAGATGGCGAGGTCCGGCACCGGTATACTCATCGATAGAGACCGGATATTTATGTAATTACATATTTTTCGTTTTTCAACTTACCTGTTCTCAAATTTTTAATCTTGCCTAATTGTCGCAGTCCTAACACAATATCCAATTTTTTCGTTACATATTTTTATATATTTGGCACTATATTACATATTTGACATATTTTGCTACTTTCTCAACATTTCGTTTTATTTTATCAATTTTCGTACATATTTTTATGAAAAGAAATATTTTAAAAAAATTAGCATTTTTTCTACATTATTACTGCATGTTACTGCGTACTCTACTCGAGGTATGCTTCGTGAAGACGCCGTCGGATATTCGCACAGTCCGACGCACCTGCTTCAGTTATCTCAGTGATGGGAAGTGCGCGTCAGCGACAGATCATTCTCACGTTTAGGTGTGAAAAGTATCATTGACACCACGTTTGGCGACCTTTTAACCTTAATTTACAAGAAAATTTGGCGACTGCCAGTCGTATAACCCTTCGATAAGAATATTCCATGCTGCAGTGATTGTTTTGCTGGTCCTAAATTTCGCCAGTTTGTACGCTGGCTTTCTATTGTGTCCTAGTCTGCTAAACTACATTCCTGAATAGCAATTTGTGAAGGTTTTACTAATGATGGGAAAGTTGTATGGTGCAAGAGTACATCAACCTGTGCTTTCCAAATGATTTTTAAAACGTTTGCATTAATTTTAAAATTTCTATAGGAATTTTTTTTATAAATGTAAGTTCATATTATGTAAATGAGTTTTAGAATTACAGTATTTTAATATTACATATTGCATCCGATTTTACATATTTATTACATATTCTTGCTATTTTCATTACATATTTATGTACATATTTTGACGTTTCATACTACATATTTTTCCGGTCTCTACTCATCGATTTGCGAGGCTTTTCCTTAACTAGGTACCTCCCAGCAGAGTGGCACCCTCCCAGCGGAGGCAAATCTCTAAACTCTCATCTGGTCTCTTGGCATAAGTGGTATGTAAGTGTGTGTGTGTGTGTGTGAGTGTGTGAGTGTGTGTGTGTGTGTGTGTGTGTGTGTGTGAGAGAGAGAGAGAGAGAGAGAGAGAGAGAGAGAGAGAGAGAGAGAGAGAGAGTGAAGAGGATAGAACAAAGAAGAGGAAGGAAACATCGCCCGAGGTCCGTGGCCTGTTTGTTAGGGGGCCACCCTGGCATTTGTCTGGTATTGTTAAGAGAAACCACGGACAACTACTGATCAGGTTGGAGCAGAGCCTAGGGACAACACGTGCACCGAGAACACGGATTTGGGTTCGAATTCTGAGTAAGACATGCTGTTTTCAGCTGTATTAGTTGGTAGCGGGGCATACCCAGTTTCTCATGTATGCTCTCTAATCCTTAATCTTTTCGCAATTCGTATTACCGGTAAATTAAATGCTCTGGATATCTTGCGTGCACCTAATGTCTAAAAAGGTTCAAGTACCAAAGAGGGCTCACAGGCTCCCTCAGGCAATAATATCTGTACTGGTCTGAGGTAAGTTCAAGGGCTACAGATGTGTGAAGTTCGGGAAGTTACGTGGAAACCCCATTGTTAGATCAAACCAGGAAGCGATAGGATATTGCGACCACTCAGGCACTAGCACCTGTGAGAAGGTCGGACAAAACGAGACGAGTTCCCACAATACACGGAATACAGAATACTTAAACTGCAGAATGACCGAGCCCTAAATGAAACCAATACTCTACTATAAATTCATGGAAATTGGTAGAAAAGGATAACTGAATCGACATGTACACACAAGTAAACTCCTTAAATAGATAGAAGAAAATTAATAATTTCACGAGTAAAATGTTTAAAAACATGCAATTAATTATGACTTTAATGAAAATCACGAGTCGTGAAATTCTAACAATTCACAGTTTTTAAATACCTTTGTGCTATGCAATGAGTGAAGGTCTCAATTAGTACTTCCCTAGATTTGATTTTATTTCCTAATATAAATCATATACTTTTTTATTAATCTTATAAACTGAGGAAATTAAATCGCATACTTGTCGTTCTAGGTCATAGTGTTATTATCGTGTGTATATGGATTGGTGCCATTTTAAATCGCCATATGTCGCATTTAAAGTGCGAAATATTCATAATCATTCCCTTCCCGGTAATTTAAAGGGATATAGAACAGTATGTTTCCCGCAGGTGGACTCAAACTGTTTTCTAAGCAGAGAGAATATAAGAGCGCTCGTGTCTAGACTGAGAAAGGTTGTCAAAACTTGATGGTAATTGGGTAAATGAATCAGTGAATATTGATTCCGGGCGCGTCAACTACTGTGTTAAATTGACCGGAAGTGTCGTGTATACTATATTCCCAGAAGTAGTGGCGTTCCTTTCTCTCTAGAACGAAATCCAGCGCCGACACAAACGTCAGTTTGCGATCTTTTCTCCAATTATCTTCCCCCGCGGGGCATCGCTCCAGATGGAGCAAGTTCTAATCTCGTCATTGATCTCATGACTTGCGTAGTAGTGTAGTGTCTGTAAGTGTATGTGCGTGAAAGGGAGGAGGAGGAAACAAGAATGAAGAAGGAAAGGTCGCACGTGACCCGTTTCCCTTTGTTAGGGTCCTGTTCCGCCGTGCGCATGGTTCTTACTGATCGGAGAAATCATCAATAAAAGCAAACGGCTGCTAGAATTCTTTTCCATGTATCGATCCAACTACAATGTTAATAAAACAATTTCCCCACCATCGGAACACAAAATCCAGAAAAATCAATAATGCAAGTCAGTGCAAGTCAATAATGCTGCAGTTACATCTATGTCGGCGCTGAACTATATTGCATGCAATAATGATAACACATGGAAGTAGGGTATGAAACAAGTGGGAAATATCAAGTACTAAAAGATCCCAAGAACACTAAAAAAAATCTAACTTAATTAGCATACTCGGGGTTGCAATTAAGGATTTATCCGTGTGTTGAATTTCGCAGCCCCTTCCGTTTCTTATTTCTTTGGAGGGGGGAATTTAATTTTTAGGTTTTTATTTTCTGTGGGCTTTAATTTTTAATTGTTGTTGTTGTTGTTTTTTGCAAGATAGATCGCCTAGAGGTAATTACCTTACCCTAGAGTGAAAATTACTAAGATATTCTAGGAAATGAAAAGAAAAAACAACATAACCTAACGTAATCTAATTAGCATACTCGCGGTTGCAATTAAGAATTTATCTGTATGTTGAATGTAGTAGCCCCATTTGTTTTCTGATTTTTGGGTGTGTGGGATTTTAATTATTAGTTTTCTATTTTCAGTGAGATTTAGTATTTTATTTTTTGTGGAATTTTTTGAGGATTGTTGTTGTTGTTGTTGATGTTGCAAGCTAGTTCATTTTCATCGACGTAGTTACATTACCCTAGAGTGTAAATTTCTATGAAATTCCAAGAAAAGGGAAAAAACTAACCTAATCTAATCTAATTCGCATACTCGGCGGTTGCAATGAACAATTAATTTGTTTGTAGAAAATAGCAGTCCTTTTCATTTCCTTTTTTGTGGGTTTTAGTTTTAATTTTCTATGAGTTTTATTTATTTATTTTGTTGTTGTTGTTGTTGCTCACCTCCTCGAGGTAGTTCTCCGTCTGCACTGGCTCGTGCTTGCGGCCGGGCACCGGGGGCGGCGTGCCGAGGCGATAGCGCGCGTGGCGCGTCTGCTGGCCCTGCGCGCGCCGCCGCGCCAGCGCCCGCCGCCGCGCCTCCAGCTGCCGCGCCGCCTGCGACTCGCCGCACGTCTGCGCAGCGCACGCCACTTCAGCGTCACTCATCGCCCACGCACGCACACACACACACACACACACGCACACACCCGCTCCCTCGCCTCGCGGCGGCGGTCCGCAAACGCTTTGGTTTTGGATCGATTAGCGATTCCCGGCGCGTCAACGGATAAGGACATTAGTCGCGTAAGCGCAGTGAGTATTTTCATGGGGAGGGGGCGGTGACCTTTCCCCGCTGGATGATGAGATCCGGCGCCGACCTACGTCGGCTGGCGGGGATTTTCCGCAACAAGGTGCCTCCTACCAGCGGGGCACCGTTCCAGCCGGGACAAGCTCTAAACTTCCGAACCGACTTGTCTTCCCTGCAAGTGTGTATGTGTCCGTGCAAGTCCGTGGCCCATTTATTAAGGGACTGCTCCGGTATTCGCCGGGTGTTGATCGCAGAAACCACGGAAAACTATCGATCAGAGCAGCCGGTGTAGAAAATTCTGCCGTAAAGAGATTTTTGCCCGAAACCTCTTGCACGCGAAACACGAAATCTGCTTGAAATGGCATCGATGGCTTTCACGGCTGAAGACAATATTGATTATTGTTCTGTAGTGCTAGGCCCTGATCCAATTGGAACTGAAGAGTCAGATACCCGCCATACCGATTACTTCGCCAATGAACCCACCGCCACAGAAGATGTTCACCGCAGCCGTGGACGAAATATTTTGCCTTTCAACTCCAATTAGAGCAAGGCCTATCAGACGGGAAAAAATAATTAACACTAAATCTGTTTGTTTACTTACTACTGAACCCACATCCTGTAAAAGAGAAAAAAGTGAATGTTGCTAGAGACGTTTAGACGGTTATAGTTTACGTCCATGAAGAAGGAGTGCTTTAAAATAAATATTGTGATATCTTCGCAAGAAACGTTTACGAAATAAACGTGTAGACGAATTTTCTTGTCTCCTCAGTGAATGACCACCCTTTATCCAAAACTGACTTAAAGTTGTTTATATTTCAAATGGAATCGTTCTAGAGAGCAAACGGTTATTCCGTACATTGTTTGCGAACCGCCGCTTGCATTCATCCTCTTACATATAGATCTTTCAAAAGAGGAGGTAATACATAGAACATAGACAATAACTTAAGAAATAATTTAATGTGAGTTTGTGAATTAACGATTTTTACAAGTATTCCAAACTTTTTGATACATTCCTATTTATCTACACAATTTATTTTCCTTCCACGCTTATTTCATTCTTACTTTTCATTTTATGTTGGTGTCACAATAATCTGTAGACACGTTGCTTCTAAATTTCTTTAAATAATAATGAACCTGGAATGGTGTGCCAGCATATAAGTAGTTAAAACTATATATTACACACTCCATCGATCATTTGATGCCAGATCATCAAATGATCATTTTTTGCCATGGAACATGGGACAAGAAAGGTCATATGACAAAATTACCGAAGTGATATTTCGGACAATCTGCCCCTAATTGGTAGGCAACTCATCCTGCATAGATGTTTGGCAAGAACACGAACTCTCAGAGGGCGATCTCCTTGCTTGCTTGCATACTTGCTTGCTTCTTTGAATATTTGGCGACTTCTGCTAAGGTCATTAGTCCCCCAATAGTAGTGCATGTTTTTTCCACGTGAGGTGGCGGTGATCTTCCCCCACTGGATAGCGAAATCCGGTGCCGATCTACCTGTAGGCTTGCTGGGTTTTCCCCAACCATTATCTCTCAAGTGGGGTACCTTACCAGCCCGGAGACGATCTAAGCTCCCAATTGGTCTCCAGACATGTATGTCAGTGTAGTGAAAAAATTTTATGTAAGTAAAGGGTGACGATAGGACAAGGAAGAGAAAGGATCGCGCGAGCCCCGTTTGTTATGGTACTGTTCCAGCATTCATCTGGTATTGATAGGAAAAACTAAAGAAAACTACCGATAAGGGCAGCCGGCCCCTAGAATTCTTCTGACAATATTGGTTAATTTTACTTCATTGCTCAGCTTTTACAAAAAAATTCACCAAGTGGCGAGGTGTTCTTACCAGTCAAAATTGAACAATAAATCACACTCAGTGTTGTAACTGCCAATGGGCATATCGTTCCCAGAAAGTTCGTGCATCTGCCAAACACCAATGTATGTAGTTTTGCACATCAATCGGAGCCGCATGCCTGTTGTGTCACTTGTGTAAATTAGTTTTTCCAGATTTTCCAGCTCATGTTCCTTGGTCAAAACTAATCATCTTTGACTCCTCTAAATGTCATAGAAGTTTTTGTCATTTATTTTAACTATCCGACATTCATATGCGAGATGTGGATGTCAAAGTGATGCAGTTTTCAGATCCACATCAAAATCTTCAGAAAAAGGGTACTTGAGATGTTTTCCTTATGTACATACGATGAGGGTAAGGAAGAGTGAATTGTCTATAGTGTGAAACAATTGTTAAAACAGAAGACACACCCTTTGGAAACTAATGCGGTGCAAATAAACATAATTAAGCTTCATGATTCATTTCGAGTACATTTCTTCCTTGAATGTATTACCATCTCTTTTGAAACACCTTTTCTAGCACATTCAAGACAGCATTTGATATTTCTAATAGAACACCACACTAACAAATTTTCAGATAAAATGAATTTATTTTATAATATTGTGTGATGAATACATTAGCAACATTTTAAATTTCGATTAGAACATTAAAATATTGACCTTAGATCATAAAGGCTTACAGTCAAGCCTCAGTTTTCCATATGTAGTCCAAAATATAATGTCCCATGTAATCATAAATATCAAGAAATCAGAATTTTTAAATTTTCATTTCAAATAAATCTTTATTGCATAAGAAAATAATATTTTGATTGACATTATTTCCGAACCACTGTTGTATACTTTCACACCATCTGGCAGATCATTGCGAGAGACATTGGCTTTGTTCAGTTAAAGTTGTACCTTTTTGGCGCAAACAAATAAAACTAAAGCTAGAGTTTGTAGGAATTTACAAAAAAAGGTAACGCAGGGTAACGCAATTGTACAACAAAATTTACTACATTAAGAAGCAAATAATGTTATGAAGTAGATTATTTAGGCGAATTATTGAAGTAACAGAAACGTAGATCAACAGAAAACTTTGCTAAAAAGCAGATAAAATAAAAAGAACGTTGGAACATTGGATTTCAAGAATACGTAACATTGGATAGCACTGGATTACGAAAATACCAGCGATCATTTTAATATGAGAATCTTTTCATAATTCGAGGATTCTCTCGAGCACCATTACGACCGTCTAAATAGGGGCACATTCGTAAATTGTAATGTAAAGGTACCGGAAAGATTGATTTTCTTTTGTAGGTCAAACCTCATATAAAATGCAATTTAACAAAAAGAAGAACCAAAAAGTAAAAAAAAACAATTACGCAAAAGCAAATTGTTAGTAAAAATATATTTTTTTAAATTTATTCTAAAAAGCAGTACAGAAACGGCAATTCGACACCACAGCATCCTTGCTTTTTAAAATAATGTAAAATCATTTATAAAACCTGTTCATAAAACTTGTGTGTAAAACCAGTTGATTGCAATTTCTCGTGTTTACGATGAACATTTTTCAATTAGAAACTTCTGCATGTAATTGTCAGGATCGCTAAGGCACCAGAGCAGTAACTTTTTAAACTGGTTCATTTTCAGCCCCTCACCACATTGGAGTATCATTTTCCCTCACTGACAACTATACGTTTGGTATTGTTTACTCTTCGTCTCACTGTGTCAGAAAACGTTGACAGTCGGGAGTAAGAGCACTGAACGAGAAACCTGGGAAGAGGGGTCCTTTACTTGTTAATCATTGCAATGAAAAAAAATCGTTTCATACAGACCACAAAAATATAAACAACATAAATGACTATATTGTATCATTATAACAGCTAATTGTTTTTTTTATATATACACAAATTTGAGCCCAGACACATGTCATCTTCCCAAGCGATTCGAACTATTGTTAAAAAACTTATAATACAGTGTTTATATGTGTTTATTCTAGAATTGCGTTAATCGATTTCACACTAGAATCTCGCTAATTAATGACAGCTATAGTTTGCTTTATTATTGGTGTTTTCACAAAATTCACATTTCACATGTACTTCCTGTATGAGGTTTGATTAAGGTATTTTTAAAGTTGAGTTTCTGCAACGCAAATTGAAAAAAAACGTTAAGTCCTTTTAGTACGAGTGCTTTATGAATGAAAGTCATCCGAAAAAAGAAGAAACTCATCTACTTAACGAAAAATGTGAATTCCTGATCGCGTGACACAACGATTATCTCGTTCACAATTTGTTTCCTGTTCATGTGTATGACTGGGAATAACAAGGTCAGATTTTCTGGGTGTTATCCGTTTATCTTCCGTTTGTCCATTAAGCGAGTCTTTCTTCCAAATTGTGATTGAACGGCGTCCTTCACAGAAATGGGAAAGTCGATTCGGTTATGCTGCTCGTTAGGAAGCAGAGCCGACCAAAAGGGCCAAATGGACAAACGTGTTTATTCCTACTTTGCCCAATGTAATGCTGAAATGCTTCTTTCTTTTGCTGTTTTAACACGCTATTGTAGGGAATCAGACAGTAACACCAACCTATTTTCGCATATTTTCGAGTTTTTATGTTGGCTGGTGCTCGCGGTCCGTTTTTAACGCTCACTTGGAACATGGTTTTACAGATTTTTAGAACTTATCCGTAAGCAAGAATGATCTCCGTCGCTTCGGGATGTGATGTGTTTGACGTTACTTTGCCTCCCTTAAGCCCACCCATAAGTCTACACGATGCGTCTTTTCATTCAATTTTGCGCCTGCGTGCTAACGCACGGATAATAGCGCACGGCTTCCCCAAGGAGACGGGGATCTCGTGCGTCGGGACCTTGCTGACTTCCAAAGAACCAATAGTATACACCCTTTCACCCTTTAAATTAATTAACTTGCATTTCTGCCCCTATTTAAGCCTCATGGAGCATTGACTGTAATAGAGTTTCCAGAAATTCGTTGCTGTAAGTAGCAGATTATTGAAGACTCTTAGAGACTGAGTTTATGTATTTGAAAGAAAATCGTATGTTGCTGATTTAGCACAAAATATAATATAGTTATTAAATTTCAAAGTAAAATATCTTCCCTCATTATATTCCTTACAATTTTTCCTCTTACAATGCTTTTTTCCTATTATTATTTCGCCTGATTGTGAGTATAGACAGTACAAACCCTAAGCATGTCAAATCCAATTGAACGACCAGGAGGAACGGTGCGGACAGTATAGCGTATGTAGGGTCTAGTTGCACGTGCGTCTTTTTAACTTCACGCATGCAATTTTTATGCCGAAAAGACGCATCCTGTGGACGCAGCTTTCGAGCGCTCTTGCGGCCGACAGCCCCGCGAGGGCCCCGCCCGGCCGCCTAGCTTTGCACGGCGCGGAGGTCGCGCTGACTGGCGGCTGCCGTGGTAACCATCTGATGGCGGCGGTGCACGCGGATGTTTATCTCACTTTCTCCTCTCACCCCCCTCACCCATCCAGCCGCCACCATTGACACGAACCGCTCTACGTCTGCTGCACATGGAACTCACTTCATGCATTTCTGTCGTGAAAAACCGAATGAATTGAAATGCCTCTGGATAAAAAGGGAATTGAAGGGGTAAACACGTGGCTCCTGATTTAGCGTATTTGAAAGTACTTCTGACTTCAAGATGTATTACGGCGAGCTTTTTAATTGTTAGTAAAATATTGTGAATAATGTTTGTGAACATTGGAAACGTTTCTTGTTTTGCAAGGTTGACAAAACGTTCCTAAATGCTTTTTTCTAATATTAAATGTGTTATTTTGGTTTTACGCACTGACAACAAAATTTATTTTAAAAATTTATAATCAGAGGATTTACAACACATTAGTGCTTTGGGTTACTGCGCAACTCTAACACTATCATTTCTTGGCTGAACTCTATCCCTTAGTAAAATAAAAGTGGGACATTGTGGCACACCAGACTTTTTCTACGAAAGCCGCTACAGGTGTTATGCCCAAAATGCCTTAATGTAAAGACTATGGACTGATGCTGGCACTTATACGTGTTTTTTTTTGCCCAGAAGGTTTATAAGCTGTTATTTTTGTTGTAATTCCATTAGATGGCATTGCAGCACAAAGTTGTGCTTCATTTTAATTGAATTTCCATTCAAAATGAGTGCCACCTGGGTTTCATTGTTTCTGAGCGTTGCCTCGTGACGCAGGGCGAGACCGAGGACAGGACAGTGACGCTTAAGTAAGAGAGAGAGAAACAGAGAAAGACAGAGGGAAACAAGACACAGAGACAGAGAAGGACAGTGACAAACAGAAAAGGATATATAGAGAGACAGAGAGAGGCAGTCAGAGAGAGACAAGTAAAGAGACAGAGGAGACGCAGGGAGAGACGCAGAGAGAGAAACAAACAGAAAGAGATGGAGAGAGAAAGATACAGAGACAGTGGCAGACAAAGGCAGAGACAGAGACGGAGAGGGAGAGGGGGAGGGAAGGAGAAAGAGGGAGATGGAGGACAGGGCAACGTCTACCGGATTCCGCTAGTATTATAAATTGTCTACACATGAAATTACAATAGTAAAAGATAAAATAATAAAACGTCTCACAATTATACACTTGAAACTTTTGCGTGAAGATAATTGTTAATAGTATTTAATTTACTATTTTATAATAGTAAAACTTGATTTAGACATCTTTAGTGGTCAAAAATGAACTCAAAATAAAATAAACCATAATGAAAATAAAAACTCATAGTAAAATTGTTTAATATATTTTCTAAATATTTATTTATATTCATGTGAACAAATTAATTCCCAACATTTAACTCAATATCAGCAGAGAAATATAAACAAAGAAAATATGTACATATATTTTTTAAATATTAATAAATTAGTAATTATGATTTCGTCATCATCCCCTCTAGCCAGAGAAAATTCACAATTTTTATAATTTTGTTATTTTATATCTTGTATATTTCTTATGTTATTTTATATCTTGTTTCTAAGTTACCACTCATTAAACGCGAATGTAATTTTCTCTGACTGAAACATACAGGGCAAACACATTTGTTCTGCCAGATAGATGTTTTATTCTCGCTTCGAAAAATTTTCTCAGAAAAAGATACAGCGAAGATACGCGATAGGCTCTTTTAAGAAATCAGTGACGCGATGTTAGATGGAAAACCTCACGGCTTCGGGAACAAAACCACTCCGTAACCCTGACCAAGCTATTCCGCATATGTATATTTTTAGCGCTCTAACTACGCTGCGAGGCGTAAAGCTTCGATCGGGAGGTCGAGTTCTCCGAAGGCGTAGTGCAGCCGCAATTCGCATTTTATTGCGGTGGAGCATCATGCGCCATCCCGCGGTCTCACGCGCGCTGCGGTCTGCTTGCCCGCCTGATTCAGATAGCAGCACTTGCGCACGAAACCAGGATGCGGATTGAAGGGGGCATGCCGGGTATCGAACCCCCTACAGAGATTGATGGCCCCTACTGGAAAATTATTCGTTTATTCCAGCCAGTGTCACAATTAATTCATTTACTGGTACAACATTTACGTCTATCGTACTTTAGAAGAGCATGTAAATGAAACAAAACTGCTTCAAAAGCACTCGTAATATTTAATCAAAGTATACTGAGTAAGCAAGATCATCTTAGTTTGATTCGTTAATAAGGCGATTTGTCGCTCCCTCCCACATGAATTTTAAATGTTCGTCCTGAAGAACATTACTAAAGTACACCCTAAAATAATTCAGACAACGAACAAATTTATTATGATACATTGTGGTGATTTAAGTGAGGTATTATTCAAAATGGAAAGAAAAATGTGTTAAAATATTAAATTAAACAAAGACGATTAAATTAAGCAAATATCAACGTAGGACTCATTTTAATTGGCTGATCTTTAAAGTTTTTTTCATGTTTTTTGTTCTATTTTTCTTCTATATTTACTTCTTTTTATCGATTTCATATATTTTTAAAATATAATTCATTATAAACGAGAATTTGTTTGAATTCAAAATAAAAGGAAGATAACCCATAGCGTTGTGAGGGAAGAAAATTGCAAATTTACGGGACGGGTAAAAAGAAACGAAAATTGCAATTTTACGGGACAAGAAGGCAGTCCAACGAAATATTTTCATTTCAAAACCATGACCTACTCTTGAAACAAAAAAAATCCAGATTAAACAAATTGATTGCAATCAACAGTAGTTTTACGCGTTCACTTTTATGCATTTATGTTAAGTTTTAAAGTGTATTTAACTGGATTTTAAAGATCGATCTGTTCAACTCGTAAACCTCCCTATATTCTTTGCCTTCTGTAATCCAATAATAAGTTGTTTCAAGTATTATATTTGCAATACGCAATTTGCTGTGTTCTTCCTCTGTGTGGACGGGTGTTCTCGTAAGAGGCGACCGCCAAGTGTGTGCTTGCGGCGGAGGGAATGGACGACGGGGCGGCGGCGGCGGTGGCTGCGTGCGCGACTCACCCGTGGCTAACCGCAATCTGCGCAACCGCATGGCACCACCGGCCCGCCCGACACACCCAACGCGCGACCACCGTCCGCCCGTCCAACCACGGCCCGCCCACCGCCCGCCCTCCGCTCGCCCACCGCCCACCTGTCCAACTACTGCCAGCCCGACCGCCCACCCAATCGCCGCCCGTCCGCCCGCTCAACCAACGCCCAGCTGCCCAACCACTTCCCTCCCACCCAACCATCGCCCGCCGACCCAACCACCCACTGCCCGTCCACTCAACCACCCACCATCCAGCCGATCACTGACCGCCGAACCACCGCCCGCCCGACCACCGCCCGCCCGACCACCGCCCGCCGACCACCGCCCGCCCGACCACCGTCCGCCCGACCACCGTCCGCCCGACCACCGTCCGCCCCACCTCTGCCCGTCCGACTACTACCCGCCCGACCACCGCACGACCACCACCCGACCGACCAACCGACAACCGCACGGCCGTTCACGCTCGACCGGCCGTTCACACTCGCACGCGCGCCTTCCCGCACTCCCCGCCCGCCCGCCACACCCAACGCCCGACCACCGCCCGGCCGTTCACGTCGCCCACGAGTTCAAAGGCCGCGCCACGCGCGTCGCATGTTTCCTTCGCGGCGATCGCGATGACGCGGGAATTTCTTTCCTCCTTTTTTTCACGGTTTATTTTATTACGTAAACTCTTTGCGGGCACGCGAAAGTAATTGGCGTTTACCTCGAAATTCTCGCGGCAGACGAACGCAGTGAAGAAAGAATGTCGTGCTAGGTGTCAAGAGCAATGTCCGTTTCAATTCCCAAAAATTCACACGCTGTTTATTCTTTTTGAAAATTACTTTCATCTAGTAATACATCGTAATTTCTATGAATTTATCGTCGAGCCTATTGTGCCTCTCGCAATGCAAATGATCTGTAAAGTATAAACATGTGTAGAACAGCCAGAAAGATGTACAATATCATTGACATTAACGCTTTTTTTGTAGATCATGTAAAAGTATTGGTTTTATAAACAACATACTTGCAAAACTTATAAATCCAAATCTTCGAGGAAACAGAACAATAACATTTTTTTTTCACAGAAGGTTTGCAAAAAGTTCCATTTATATTTTGATATTATTTCAAAATTGTAACACTTTAAAAAAAAGATCAACACAAGAGACAAATGAGAAAAGTTCTTTAGATACATTTGAAAATTTGACGTGCACACATGCAACACTACTTACTTTTATTAAATTTTAATTTTGACTGTATCTACGATAATTTTACATTATAATGAAAATTGGTGAATTTAAATTAGCATATTTCGATGGAAACGCACTACGTGAATGAATACTAAACAGTGCGCTTTGATCATGCAGTGATTGTAATTCATATAAAAAATAAAGCAGACAATTAACTATTCTTGAACAATAAAGATAGTTATTATTTGCAGGTTTATATAAAGCCAGTTCATCAAGACTAATAATTTTTCCGCATTGATATGAAAACTAAATCTCTATGTTGGGTTTTCATTAAAATGTGAAACAATAGTACCAAAACAATCTGTGTTTTATTATAATAAAATTGCTTAATTCATAACCTAAGACACAGGTATTACTATGTCCATTTTGCATTAGCTGAAATAGAAATTGTTTACACAGATTTTAAACAATATGGATTTTGGGGTTATAGAATAAAGTGTTATAATTTTTCGCTTATTAAATATGAATATTAGAAGAAATAAATGATTAGTTCACGCTGAAGATATGGGATACCTGAAATGTATTCAAAGCACAAAAAATTATATGCTTGTTATTACGTATTAAATGTAATTTAAATGCATATTATTTAGGCGTAATCAAGATATATTAATATTTTAAGACACGTCTTTAATCATGATACTTGCTGCAAATGACTCATCCCGGTAAGAACATTCATTGGAATACGCTAGTACAATTGCAACGTCATAACATTTTCTTGAATCACAAGATTTATAGAACACCACTTGTTTCAAAATCGAACATATTCATCCGATCCTCCCATTATTTGAATACAAGTAACATTTGATATATGATATTGACTGACAGACTTGTTGCGACCGCACGCTGGCCTTCCGTGTTCCAGTATTCACAAGTGCATCCGGACATGCTAAGTGAATATTAAATCACAAACACAAAGTACCTCCTCCTCCTCTTCCCCCTCCTCTTTCACGTCCTCCTCCT
This sequence comes from Acheta domesticus, assembly GCA_031308135.1. Classification (NCBI taxonomy): domain Eukaryota; kingdom Metazoa; phylum Arthropoda; class Insecta; order Orthoptera; family Gryllidae; genus Acheta; species Acheta domesticus. Next base: position 203,074,040 of record JAHLJT010000631.1, on the reverse strand, counting down.
TCACCTTCATCTCCTCCTCCTCCTCCTCCTCTTCCTCCTCCACACTCTCCTGCCCCACACGTTCCCCCGCTTTCTCCTCCTCCTCTCGCAACTCTTTGTCCACTTCCTTGTCCGCCTGCTTGTCGGCGGCATCTCGCAGGGCGTGGACCAGAGACAGCAGAGCGACGGGCTCCGTTTTGCCCCCGCCGCCGCCGCCGCCGCCGCCGGCGACGGCCACGTCGCGCCAGCGCTGGGACGAGCGCGAGTGGGAGGCGGCTCGCGGGCGGGGGCGGCGCGGCGGGCGCGGCAACGGCGGCAGCGACGTCGCCGACGCGGGCGACGCCGGCGTCTGCAGGGACAGCGGCACCGGCAGCGGCGGCGACGACGCGGGCGGCGGCGGCGGCGGCGGGGGCCGGCAGCGGCGGCAGCACGCGGGGCGGTCGACGCGGCGTGGCGGCTCTCACGCCCACGCGCAGGCACGCGTCCTTGTCGGAGAAGCTGAACCGCAGTCCCATGGCCCGCCCATGGGGCACTGGTCGCTGCGGCCGCCGCAGTCGGCGGCGCTGCGGCCGGCCGCGCTCGCGCCCGCGGGCCGCATCGCCTTTTACGACCGCTCATCTTCCGCCCCCTCCCGCTTCCGCACTGGCGGTTTCTTTCGCCGCCATCGACCCGCCTCGATCACGGCACTCCCGCGCCCGCCGCGCTCCACATGCCCACCTTCGCCACACTCCCGCCCCCCGCGCGCTCACCGGAGGTTTCCGTCCTTTCGGCTCTTTCGACGGCCGTTGACCTATGGCATCATGGGCCTTCCGCGCCAGGACTGTCATTCTCTTAAGCTTGCTCATACATGTGCATTTCGCAAGCTTTCGTTTTCTTTGAGGTTTTACTAGCAGCTGCTTTAAGTTCACGAAATTCCGCTCTTGACTCTGAACTTGTTCTTTGTACATTATATTCAACAGATTCATCGCAAGTTTACGTTTCGTCGTTAATCTCTTTCTTACTCCTTTAACATTTTTTCTGCATCTCTTTCGTCTTCACGTGCGTTATTTTCACCTTTCTTTATTTTTACCTTTACCTTTAATCACTTTTGTTATTTTATTTTCACATTTACCTTTAAACATAAGTATCAATACATTTTTTGTAATGTCTACTTCTTTCACAATTTTTTTCGTCCAGCCTCTTTGTTAACTTTAGTTATTAGTTATATTTATTACTTTGACTTAAATTCTTGCATTATGTACATCATGTGTGCTTCATTTTTTATTCAATACACTGCAAACCTTTTTTGCCCTTTTTGCTTACTGCAGTTCCAGATGTTCTGCTCTGCGTGACTATCTTGAACGAGGAAGTTTAGAGGCTTGCCCGATTCTTGTAGATGCCTCTTGTAGTAGAGAATATTTAGAGGTGGACTAGAACATCGGCTGTTCACGCGATGGGTGCATCTCCAAGCAGAATTTACTACTATCACTAGAGAAAAGAAGCAGTTTTCAAGACAGTAAAAAGCCTGCTTGTATACCTTAACATCTAACAATTAACTCGGAATACAGAAAATGTTCACAATTTTCAGACAAATAAAAAACAGCAATGACTTGCTCCTATCCATTATTACCTGTTTTATATCTTGTTAAATCGAAAGCCTAATTATGCTGATATTTTTAGAAAAATAAACAACTTTCAATTTTATGTTTTGAGACTCGTATCTCCGTACTTGCTTACATTCAGGTAGTAGTATAGTGTCTTAGTATTCTTGATCATTCCCCTTTAACAAAATCCCCGAATATTGAATCTATAGTTATGAGCGTGTTCGAAGTGAGAGCTTCGAACTTAGAATTTTCAAAATAACTGAAAATAATATACGTTTTAGGAAATTATCTACAGAATCTGATCTGAAAATAAGCAACCGCTTTGTAAATAAATAATATACATTTTTGAATACAATGCGGGGATACAAATTAGAAACCTTTATTTGCATTCATTTAGGTATATCAGAATTATGAATGCGAATAAAGGTTTCTACTTTTTTCGTATATTTTATTTATTTCAATTAGTGATATTTTTATTTATCATAGGGAGTTCTTTCCAATGATTTTCTGAAACGAAAAAAATACATTTAGATCTAAGAGTTTTTCCATCATTCATTCGCGTACCTACTGAAGAACCTATGACACTGGCCGAAATATTTTATTCGTACTGAATAGTGGCATTTTGGAGAATGTTTTGAAATTTTCTTGATGTTGAAGACATTTTCTACATTTTAACATTTATCTAAATAAACTCATTTTATCACCACACTAATGATTTACAATAATGACAATTTAATAGCGTTTACAAGCAGAACTTCATTTCCTGGTTCAATTTTACCAAATGGATAATGAATGTCAATTTCACGCAACTTAATCCATTTCTTGCCCATTTGGGGACGCACATTTCTGCTCAACTAAAATTTTCTTGTCTTTGCTGAAAACTGTGAATATCAAATCCTCATATCGCTAACAAGCCAAATAAGCAAGCTCTGGATGGTAGATGTTAATTTGGCGGAGATTGCTGAAGCATTGAGTGCTCCTGGCGAGTCCATGGCTCGTGACGTTCGAATCTTCTTCTAAAACCATTCTTTGCTGCTGTGTCTGTGGTTAAGTCAGTGGCTAATGTAAAGCAAACTGTGGTTGGTTCGCACCGCAGGAGAGAACGAATGGAGTGTTCATTCGAGGCCGGCATATTTCATGCTGGACAAACTTGCGTGCGTAAAATGCGGTGAAGATCCGTGTTTTGGCAGGAACTAATTGCTCCATAACGATCTTTCCATTGAACCTTTAGCAACACCACGTCACAAGTTTAGCACCTACATTTCATTTTCAATCTTCTCCATGTGTTTAGTGCAAGATTCTAAAACATTAGTGACGCTATCTAAATTTCTTCCTCGCATAGTCGACTACCTTCTAGCCAAATCATTTTGAAGAAATTACATAACCTGTAGACAACGTTTCCTGTTTTATCTCAGGTAGTTTTAGATCCAACTCTAATGTAGATCGATTAATTGTTATTTAATAGATAGTAGCCCATAAACACTCATCTGAAAAAGTTAACATAATTATACAAAATTACAAATATTTTCAATTGAACTGCTGAATGTTGTTCTCAAAGTAGGTTGATACAACAGATTTGAAATATTAGAAGTTATCAGATTTTAATACGTTAAATACGCATGATCGTATAATACGTATAATTTTAGATTTGATGAGATGCTGTATGGTAAACGTAGGCGATAAAGTGCTACGTAGTTGCACTACTCATGATTTATTTCATTTAATTACAGTCTTTCAGTGTCAAATGCATTACTTATCCACTGAATACCCTTGAATACAAAAGAAGTAGAATTTTAAACTCTTAAAATAAAATGCATAAAGCGATTTCTTTGTGTCATCAAATATATCTTTATCACTTTACCATTTATTTTCGTGAATTTGAATTATTTTACTGTTAATTTCCCTGATGGTCACTGACTCAAGTGTACTAATATAACAAGTTTTAACATTTTTTTCAGCAAGTAACTTGCAGAATTTAACGCTCGATTCATCATTAATTCCAAAACAATTACTCAATATTTAATCAGTTCCCTCTAGATCAAGATGCCTTCTATGAGTGAAGAGTATTTTCTTGACCGCACATTATTAAACCTTTCATTCACTCACTATTCATTCACTATTTCAAACTTTTTTTTTGTAAGGAAGAATTGTTCTGAAGTGGACTTGAGTTCTTGCGCAATAATGAGGGCAATTTTCTACATCAGAAGATAGAAAACAAGTACTTATAACTATACACAGAGCTTTCAAAAATAAAAATATTTATTTTACAGTATTTAAAATACTTTGTAAAATTAATTTAAAATACATTTTAATATTACAGTAAATAAAATATTTTTTTACTACAATTTAATTTGGAAACTCTATAAATCTTGTGAATTATTATGACGACTGTCTTATACATATATTTACAATATTAAATAGGTGAAATTATTCGTCGTTTTTTGTAATTTCTAACACATTTGGCCTCAGTAAGTGTAATGACGGGGTACTACTTCGTAAATTCAATCTCAGGTTGGTTTCTCAATTACTTCGATATCGTCCGAGTTTCATTTATTTTACCAATTCAAATCCTAAAGACCATGGGAAGAAAACAGCTGAATGGCGGCTATTAATTATTATTGCTAGACGCTTGTCAATTATATCTTTGCTCTGTCTATAATTATATTTACGTTCTGTTAGTGTTCATAAATGTAATAGTTTACTTTCTTACGTCATTTTAGATTAATGAGTCGATTTGTATGAGGTTCTGTTCAGAATACGTTCTGTTGGTAAGTGAATTCCTCCTATATCCCTTCCACTTCATGCCACGAACACTATTATATCGTACACATCTATTCAAAGTAGCAGCTGAGAAGCAAAGGCTGGCGTAAAAAGGCGAGGTGTAGGCGGAGGCGGCAGAAAAGTAGCTAAACGCGGAAAAGCGGCGGCGAGCAGGCGCTCGGCGGCAGCCGTCGGCGGGCGTGTCTCAGCGGTGCCCAGCTCGCTCTGCAAGTGCGTGACGCATGCGGGGGTAGGTGCTCAGAGGCCTCCGTGCAATGCCCTGGGAGGGCACAGGGATCGTGCGGGCTGCACTGACCTGAGACAGCAGTTTGGCGTATCCGAAGTACGGGTTCCACTTTGGCTGCTAAGGAACGGGGACACAGTGGGCTTAATGGAACGTAACGAGGGGACACGACGATACGGCCTCCGTTGGGCTCGGAGGCGGTGGCGGCGGCGGTGGCGGTGGCGGTGGTGGTGGTGGAGGCGGTGGTGGTAGAGGCGCAAGACTCGCCGCCCGGAACCAATTCGCTTTTAAATGTCACAGCGCATTTTCTCGTTGGACAGGCTTTCAAAATTTAATTCCCATAGATGACAGTCACGAGCTTTGATGCTCTTATTCTCCCACTTCGATCGAGCTGTCATTTCCATGAGAGACGTGACAAACGCTGACTGCTTGCAGGCGAAGCTTAAGCTTTGCCGGTAGTATTAAGGTTGGATTCTGGAGAGGACATTAACATTACAACTGAATCGTCGTAATTTTGTTTAATTTGTTAATACTGAATACTGATATTATGAAATTAAATGATTAAAAATTCACTTAAGTTGTATGTAGTGTTTGTCTTTGCTGGAAATAATTTGATTTTACTTCTCAAAATTAGTCGAAGCTTAAATTACTTGCTTTCCAGAATATATTTTCTTTCACACTGTTATTGGCAGAGCATGTGCAGAAGAAAGAAGTTAATGCTTTTTATAATTAATGGCAATTAAAATAATCACACATGGTTTCTTAATGTTGACAGTTTTACAGAAAAAAATGTATGATGAATATTAGTTATTCGGAGAGAACTGTTGCTTTTGTGGAATTATAGTAAAGCCAATCAATGACATTCTCTAAAACAGAATAAAACAGGAAAATCCTATAAGTTATTCGTACTTTTTTGTTTCTTCGTCGCCCATTTTTTTTGGTATCTGAAGTGGTTTACGAAAAAGTAGTAGTTATAAGGGTCCAACGTAATTTAAAGTTTCTGAATACATAGACTTCTTCAGGGCGTTGTTTTCATTGTTTCCGGCCCCTACTCAAGCCAAAAATTGTTTTTAATCGCTCAACTTCGGTGGCAAATTCCCGGCCAGCGGAAATGCCAGCAGGGCACGAACTTCCGCGAGCCCTCTGCCGGAGCGTTCACCCCGGGCGCGGCCCGGCGCTCCGGGGGACCTCCATTGTCGGGCGGCGGCGTGGCCCACTTGTCGACCCTTTCTGCTCTCCCTTCGCTCCGCCCCTCAAATGAACACGCTGCGTGGCAGCACGGCACGCAATTTAGAAAGCTTTGCTAGTAATGGCTGTTCCGTTGCGTTCAAACCAGTTCAACCCTTTAAGCGAAGCCATAAAGGAAAAAAGTATGGAAATGAATTTATCCCCTCCTCATTTTGAAAGAATATTTTTTCTTATTAGTTTTTATAATTTTTATCTTGGTTTATAATTCAAGAAAAGTAGCTTCAAAAATCAAATTCATGTATAATAGTTAAATAATTCAATTGAAAATCTCAATTTTCTTGAATATTTTCTGTATCTCACGAAAGGTATTTCGCGTCACCGAAATATTTGCACTTCTCAAGAACAGTTGAATATTGTAGAAATTTCGGTCGCTGTGTCCAGGAGAACGTAGTTCGATTGACGCGCTCTCTGCCGTAGCTTGGGCAGGCGAAAGTGGCAGTTTATGACGTCAGAATCCGTCAGCAATGAATATTGCAAACTATCGACCGCCGCGCAGGCGTCTGGCTCTAATTGTGTCTGTCCCCTCCCTCTCCTCCCCAGTCGCTCATCCCTTGACTGCCCTTATTTAGCTTCATTGTCCTCCCAACAATACGACGTAACTAAAGCTTTTTTTACATTCCAAACCCATCTCTTTGTTTTCAAACAAATGCATTTCCAACGTGTTTGTTATAAGGCTGGAAAAAATCTATTTATTTTTATAGATATTGCCAAGATGTGTGTTTTGTTTGAAATGTCTACAATCTACATGCTTTAGGCATCTGAGATCCTTAAAATAAGCGAAACGTTTGAACTTTTGAGGCAAATATGTGTTTAAAAGAATGCAATTTTCGACCTATTATTCCTTGTAATTTCACAGAAATCACCGCCGAGGAAAATTTTCCACCATTAGGGAGCCCGGCTTTGACAAAACGATAACTGATCCTAAATTTACTTTCTAGAACATCATACTGTCCTCCGTTTCTTGATAGATATAGAATTAACACAGGTATGTATCGATTATTTTGTTCTATTTTGATATAAGAAATGCACCTGGAATTTTCAACATTCTTCATTGTGAATACAAGTTTGAAATTATGACACAAATATAGTACGTAGTCCTACTTTGTGGGTGTTACATTTCTTATGCAAATATATTTCGACTGTTTCCTTAGTTGAGGATGCTGTCACCGCAACCACCATCACCGTCGCCGTCGCCACTGCCGGCGCCACTGCCGTCGCCACATCACCTCTTGGAATATCTCATTGGAATCGCGAGAAAAAAAATGCAGGGGATGCAAAGTCACAGTAAATAGTTCATGTCTACAGGCCCAGAACGTGTAGTTTAAGATAAGTGGAAAACTTTAAAGAGTTAATTTATGTTTATGGATTTTTTAAAAACTATTAGAACAGATATGCTTTTAGTTGTAATTTTAAAGAGGTTTATTTAAAATATAAACTACTTAAAATGCGTTCGTCTTCTGCACACATACACCCTGCAGAGAGAAAACAAGTTAAGATGTGTTGTGCGTGCCATTTTAAAATGAAAAATTCATTTCAAATGTAGAGAAACTGTAAGGAAATAAAGCAAAACATATCAAGGGGATAAGGGTGTGTTATCGCCGTGTCTTGAAAAACGTCACGCCACAGAATGCACCCTTGTCAAGGTTGAGCTAGGACATCATGATAGGCAAAACGACTTGTTTTCAGATAAACTCCTTCTGAATATTAACTACAGTTAAGGCACAGATTGTAAAGAACTGTTTTCTAGAGACCGACTAGAAAATAAGATACATGGCTATAGTATGTTGTCAACTGGAAGGTTGGTTACCAGGTAACTGCTGCAATATTTCACTCAAAGAATTGAGGCGCTTGGAAATTAGGCAATAGTAAGCCACTCAACGAGCAAAATTGAGATATGTATCTGTTTCGTTTATAATAGTTTGCCAAGACATTGGCGAAGTAATATAATGCATTGCAATACAACTTTTATGTTGATCATCTGATTTACAAAATTTTTGCTCTTTCAAATGACTGTTGTAAAAGTCTCTTCAGGAGGATTACCATTATCTATTCCTGAGCTCATTCTTAATTATGTAAGTTACAGTGCAGCTTTCTGCCAGTAATAATACCAGTGACATTTAAAATATGTATGAAATATGTAAGTGTATACATTTGTTGAAAATATCACAAGAGAATTTTTAAGATATCAGCAAAAACTAATTAATATTTCTAACAAAACATAGGGCAGGTGAATATAAAGAAGATTATTTTGTTATTCAAGCTATATCTGAACATATATACTCAGTAGACAAAATAATCCCCTAGTTTCTTAATTGTATTTCAGAAATGATTTTTTCTTTATTCTTGGGATAATCTGCACTTTGTACGTTAGTAACAAATACGTTTTAAATTCTTCATGCAGCAGTGTTGCGACAGTAATTCAGTAATTTTGCACCGAGTTTAATAACTCTCTGGCAATGCACACCTTCATTTTCGAATCATTTCAACTCAATTCATGGGATCAAAATTTGCGTACCATTGTTCCCTGGTGATAATATGCAGCGCGCAAAAGGAAGTTTGGGTATATGAAAACAAAGTCAAAATGAGCACAGATATTTCATTTCATGTAAAATATAATTGAAATTTAAGACACATTTTAAGGACTTGTCCCGTGACCCCTCAATGAAGTACTGATAACACGTGAGTCCTGTTCTATTACACAAATAGTATCATTATCATCCAGCGGAAGAATGCTTTAGAGAAGTCATAGTGTTCATAGAAGCGAGAACAATGTAATCGCTAATTGACAGGCTGCTCTAAATGCAGCATCCCTACTTTACGTTTTGGTCGACGTTAATAAATGGGAGATTGTAAAAATAACAAAAAGTATTATTATTGTTTTTTTACATTGCATAATATTAGTTTAATACTTTTGTCAGGAGCGACTTATTTACATTATTTCAATTTGCTTAATTTTACGTTAAAAACCAACGAAGAAAGTTTGAAAATAGAGATAATAGAGTAATATTAACAAACTTTGGAAACTTTGCAAACATTGGTAAAAAACTTTGATTTATAAACTAAAGATCTTTTAGATGACAACCGCATGCTAAGGATGATCAATGTCTTCATTAGAAAAGTAATATAATGTAACTATGAATCATTGAATTGGGTAGGAAACAAACGACCACAACGGTTATGAAAATGTTCAAAATAACGAACAAAATGAGTGAAAATCTTAGGCGCATGAAGGCGTTAAGAGTATGACGATTGTAGATAACTAGGGAACGGATTTCTGTGATTTTGCATATTTTTTCGGTGCTTCAGGGTATAGCTAAGTTAAATTTTCTTTACACTTGGTTAGAATTGAATGCTATGTAGATTAATATGTGAGTTCATATTTGGCCGATTTTTCCTGTTGGTGTATATTAGTGTAAGTATAAACGCATACGATTTAAGCGCATACGAACACCGTATTTTGCTTATTTTTTAAATTGAGACTTATTTCTAAAACGTTTTATGTTTTCATATATTTTTTTTATTTCTGAGAATGCATTAATTCGAATAATCTTGCCGCAATTTCCGTTCGTTTTTCTTCTGCTTTTCTATAGATGATAAAATACATGTGCAAATAGAGGTTTTTGATACATTTTTTAAACCAGGCAGAAGAAATGCAAAAATACGCACTAGGTGAATATTTTCTTCAATTATTTCTTCCGCGAAGTAAGGTAGATTATATTATGTTTACACAAATACATATCTTTTAATTCAAATGCTTCTCCTGAATTTTATCAAGAATTTTTTTTTGGGGAAATGAAATATTGTAATTGTAATTGTATATGAAATATTGTAATTGTAACCTGAGCGACTTTCTTGTGGGGAATATTACGAATGTGTATGTTTGCAATTCCTCGCCAGTTTTGTAATTCCTCTCCAATTTTAACAATTGGCCAAAAGTAAACAAAACCACATTTTTTTAAATTGTAAAAATATTGCAATAACTATCAGATCATTTGTAATTGCTCGGCTTGTAATAACACTTTTATAGTGTTAAGGGCATAAAATTTTAAGGTTTTCTTAAATTTTTATCACATTAGTTTTATGATAATTTCACCTAATTTCACGTAATTACGCGACACACTGCTGGGTCGGTATTTGAAAATAACTTGGTACATTAAACTGTCAGCAACACTGTCGTAATTTTTCTAAATGAAAGAATACAAGCAACGGTGCTCCGCTGCAACGAATATATACAATGCACGGATTCTTTATTGCATAGATTTGGGTTTGTTCTACAAAAGATAATTATACATTTTGTTTAATGTATTTATTTATAAGTTAACAAACGGAGCTTTGTGAAAAAAAATCATTTGAAAATCTCTAACTATATATTACCTCTTGTGATATTAAAAATTGAAAATTGTTGTGTCAGCGAGTTAGCGCTAACATGGTGACTAACGTAAACAACTTTTGATTGTACGAGCATATTGGTTAAAAAGGAGGAGTCATTGGTAGGGAGATGATACATATTCCAAAGTTCTTAAATCATGTATCAGTTTCCAAAAGACGGCTCCAAACGATACGTTAAATTCTGTATTTTAACATTTTTAAAGTCTGTATTTTATATAAACAAATAAGACTTTTTAAACATCCATTCATTGTGGAGGAAGTATTAAACACAAATTACTTTACAAAATCAGAATGTGGATTAGGAATGTGTTGGAAGTTAAGCTGTTCGCAATTTCCTTTCAGGGTTCACTTTCGATGTGCCGTTTTTATGTCCCAATCATGCGAAGGCGAAAGGCTCTTGTAGTAATTTACGACCTGCCTGGCCAATCGGGCGCTCTACTTTTCCCAGAGACTCCGCCCGCCCACGGGAAGCGGCGTCAACCGAGCGCAGCGCGCCGGTCGTAAACCAACCACCCTGCAAGGCTCGCCCCCTCAGCACACAGTGCGCCCAAACCACACCGAAAGGACGTAGGGAATACCTTCTCTGGAGGATTTCAACCAATTAAATATCTGCCATCATGTACGTTGCAATGAAATACAACGAAATTGTGACTTTTACATACAATTTTGTTCCCAATGTTACCGATAACGTTCATCTCATATTTTTGTGGAGAGACGACCAGCAATGTTTTTTTTGTTTACGTATATCATTGTCATTTCCCCCACAAATTCATCAAGTTTTTGTCATATTAACGTCTGAAAACGACTGCAGTTGAAAATTGCACTATTAACTCTGCGATACACGCGGTCGATCTCTCAGATGATTCAGTTGTTCTCCCGTTGATACAGAGACATAGATGTATGCATAGATACGGATAACACCGTCATTCTCACAACTTCTCTATTGTTGGCCTCAGCTCTCATAGCCTCCAGTTCGTGCAAATAGGCTTTATGTTATCGTCACAAGAATAATCTCAGTGAAACAGGTTGCAGCGCAGCACACCGAAGGCCGGAGATTACAGTGCCAATTACAACTGATACAATTTGTTTATATATAATGTATATAAACAAATATATAACAATATATTTTATATATATATATATATATATATATATATATATATATAATGAGCTTGTAAAGCAATATAAGCAAAAATTCAAAGGACGCATATGAGAGATCTCAGCGTGTGCTCAGATAACCTTTTACTAGTGCATGTACCCAGGGTTAAATCTCTTAATTAACAGCTGGATATCTCAATACGTTGAGAACTTTACGCTCTTTCTGTAAAAAGTTGATCATATTGAGTCAGCATGTTTTCCATACTTCTTTCTGTTTTGATGCTTTGTGGGCCCTTTGACCTATTTCGATCCAGTGCACGTTGCCTCAGTAGGTCAGCCTGTGGCCTCTGCCCGCCACTTAGACGCCGCACCGCGCCGCTCCGGTCAACACAGTAGCCGTGCGCCTTGCTCCGACCCCCCCCCCCTCTGCTCCGCCTTCGCCGCTGATTTAGGGCGAGAGGAAGTTTTACCGTGGCGTCGTTACCGGCGTTATGGAAACCGGAGCGAGGACGCTCCATTGGTCACCGATATTATCACACCGCTTTTGCATACTCCGTGAAGCGCAAGAGAGATCCTTTCTGATATAAGGATTAGTGCCGCCTATGAAGGGGGCGTGGTCTTCAAGTGGGAAATGGGTTCTTGATTTGTTCTACACTCTTTTCCTGATATTTTTTGCTTTGCACTATATACCTATTTCTTTATGGTACCATTAAATCAACTATGTCTTCAACAAACGCATAATCAAAAAGAAATTCGCAAGGTGAAAAAAGTAAAACAGAATTCATTAGGTGTAGGTTTTTTTCCTAATTTACTTTTTATAACAAGTTGAATTAGGACAAATATTCTTCTTCTAAAATTGTATGAATGCACTCTTATTGCAAAATATGCACACGCTACGAGCATGACTTTGGTATATGCATGTGCGTATTATCATAAGCACATGCACATGACTTTCACAAATTTACATTCCGTATGTTCGAGGCATATTTTTAAATTCATGTGACAATGGAAGAAAAGTGTTTATGATAGTGGCAAAGAAATTGAATTAGAAATAACCGTCGAATGGGAGGAAGGCAAAATCTACAAAATTAATAACTTTTGGCAAGCAAGGCAATGGTAATAAGCCATAATAGTGTGATATTATGTCAAAAGATGTGTGGAATCCTTCTGAACCACGTGTGAAGTTAGATATTAAACGCAAATCACATTTCTACTTTGTCTATCCACATCGTCACACCAATACTGTATGGGAGGCAGGAAAGGACCATTCACTATGGAATAAAAACAACAGTAATACAGATAGCAAAGTAACTCATCGACTCCAAATAGTTGACTTTTGTTTCCGGGCGTGTCAGCAGCTAAGGCCATTGGTTTCGTGTGGGCGGTGCACGTTTTTGTCGCGGGAGGTGGCAAAGATTTCCCTCGCAGGATAGGGAGATTCGGTCCCGAACTACACGTCAGCTTGCAGAGTTTTTCCTCAACCAGGTATCTCCCACTAGCGAGGCAAGCTCTAAACTCCCGACTGGTCTCCCGACGTGTGTGCCAGTGTAGTGCATGTAACTGCGTGTGTAAGTAAGGATTAAAGGTAGAACAAGATAAAGGACAGATCGTACTCTGTCCGTGGCCCCGTTTGTTAGATACTGCTCCGGCATTCGCCTGGTGCTGTTCGGAGAAACCACGGAAAACTACCGAGGACAGCAACCGGCCGCGATAATTCTCCTCGGGACAGCGGCTCTATATGAAGTCTTAGGCTTCCGCGGTCAGAGTTGAGATCTCGGCTGTCCGGGTGACGCCACGTAACAGGCTATGTAGCCGACGTTTTGACCGCGGAAATGATCGAAACGTCGGCTACACAGCCTGGTAAGCGGCGTCTCCCGGACAGCCGAGATCTCAGCGGCTCTGTAGCTAGTGCCGAAAATCCGGACAACCGTCGGAGCTCGAACCTCAGGCCCTCGCGGTCAAAGACACTGCAGTGTCATCAGTCGATGCCCTGAGCCACCTAAACCAGTGAAACCGAATAGAATGCCTCTGCTGTAAGAAGGACAACTAGCAACTGGTCCACATCAACCATCCAAGAGCAATGCAAGGGCGCATTCTGTGGCGTGGGGGGTTGGGGGCGGGGGGCCGTGCTGCAGAAGACGAACGCCGCTTCGCGCCGCGCCGCGCCGCGTGCTGCCGTGCGCCGCGCTGTGGGGCGTGCGTGCGCGCGTGCTCACCGGAAATGGGGTGCTGCGCGTACGTGCTGCCGCGCACCACGCGCCGGTCGAACATGAGGTTGCCATAGGGCGGCGGGTGGTCCAACCTGCAACACATGGTCAACGACGATGATTTAAGTCAATTGATTTAATAATTGATTAAAAAGAATCAGTTTTGTACTTCTCCTCCCTAGAGTATAGTCATTAAAAATATTGGATTACCCTCCACAATATGAAGTTCCTCTGCCCGTCTTCCGAACATTCTGTAAAATAGCTGAATTTTTTCTTCTCATAGAAAAAAGAGCGTTTAAAATATTAAACCGTTCCGTTTGTCATTAAAACCTACGAAATGGTTTGTACAACGTATAACAATAATATATAAATATCCTCGTCACAAAAACTCTGTTAGTGAACCACTGCTGCTGGAAAGGGAGTTACCCCCAGTGCAACATTTATCAGATATAAGTCGAAAAACAAATGTTCTTAAATTCTGACGTAGATGAAAAATGAACAAACGTAACCTGCAACAAGCATATGCTGCTTCACACTCACTTGTCCATCCTGGATAACTAATAAATTCGAAAAAACTAATACGGGAAAGTCTGTGCCATTCTGTAGCACCACTAGTTTGGTTTTAAAATACATTAAATTTTTTATCTTTCAATGTATGGTAGTTAAATCCATTCTAAAAAAATTGAGCTGGCTTTCATTATTTTTATTATATTTTTTAAATGTTCCTTTGCCTTGTAGGTCGTGTTGTTGGAAACACTGGAGGGTGGCTTGCAGTATACAGCTATTTTCAATTTTAAAACAATAAGTTACAAAATGCGAATGTTGGCTCAGGTCCGCTGCCAATAATGTATTATTAAAAATTAGTATATTGTAGTACTATTGTTTTTTAAGAAGGAAAAGATTTGAGGATGAGTTTAAGTTAAATTAATTATCTTTTCTTGAAATATACTGTAAATCACAAGCTCTGTCTCATTGAACATTTTTTAAAGCTCATTTTAGTATTCACATTTGAATATTAACTTACGTAAAACATTATATCGTTACTTTAGAATAACTTTATTTTCGGTGTCTCAGAAACGAAAACACTTTGTAGTATATTCTTTTGTGTAGATTATCATGTATTGCTAAGTTGGGTGGAAAAAATTTGGTTGCATTAATTATTTCAAAGTAGAAGCCATAATAGGTATTATTTGTCTAAGACGTAGTAAAATCCGTAAACGTTCGAAAATATCATGAAAACGTTACAATATACATCATATAAACGGAAATTACCGATTGTCATAGGAAAATCACGCAAATAATACATGATCATGCTGTTATGTAATTACAAACCATTAGAACACCTTATAAACATAATGACATTTTCAGACACGACTTTCGTAGAACCGCATGCAATATTTCTTTTTTTAAAATATTTATTTGCTACCTCTTCAATTGCATTACAATTTGTCAGAGAGATGAATATAATATTACAAAACGTAGAGACAAGATGTCAGCATTTGATTGTTAGGTAAATAGTTATCGATACTTTAATAGAAGTGCTATCACTAACTTTAACTGCGTATTAAAAAATAATTATGAAAACCGAAAATTGGAATAAAGTAAGTTTTAATTTACGGAGGATGAAAAATATCTTTCGGAATACGTGATCGGATTCGGGGGTAAGCAACAAAGTTTTGAACTAGTGTTTTGAAAAATGGGTGATGCTGATAATTTGTTACAGAAAGTTTATGTGAAGTTTTGTATAAACGATTCGAAAGAATCAATTTTGTTCTCTGTGAATTTGATTATTTTATATAAACCAAGACATACAATTTTGCGAAGGAATTTATTTTGAATTTTTTGAAATTAGTGAAGATGGACAGTAGAGGCATTACATCAAAAAGAGATTGCATACGAAAGAGAATGCCTAATTATAGTATTATAATAAGATTCCACAATTAATTTGTAATTTGGTGTTTTTATTTATTAAAGAATATAATTTTGATATTTCATTATACGTTTTATCTATTGTAATTTGGATGTGAGATTTCCATGTTGTCATTGGTACAAATAAACTCCTAAATATTTAACATGACTTTTATTTTCAAGCTAGAGGACGGTATTGTTGTTAATAATAAGAGGAGAGGGTTTTGAAGGCAACATAAAGTAAAAAGTTTTGCTTGCGTTTTCTGTGGATTAATACGTATTCTCCCAAAATTAGTCCCGTTAGTCCAAAAATTATTTTTGAATTGCATTCTGACTGATGTTACATGCAATATTTCTTGAAAAGATGATACGAAATCTGGATCACATTGTTACTTAAATACTCTCTTCTCGATATTCTCTCTGTTCCCGAAAGGAAGTTGTTCATGTAAACACGAACAGACCACACTTTATCGGTTAATGAGTTGCATCCAACCAGCAGGTTTGGGAAGAAATTATATTCATGGAAGGCTTTCTGTTTTGCCCACAAAACTCTGTAACGAGTCGGGACGATCTGTAACTAGATAGGAAGTTGAATATCTCTGTCATTTGAAATAGATGTGGGATCGTAATATTAAACAACTACCTCACCAAAATAAATCTCATACATCCCTATCAGTTTGGTTTTACTAATAAAATATCCACAGCGCACCAGCTCTTACATATAACCGAATATCTACATACATCATTCCAAAGAAAGCATCACTCAATAGCAGTATTCATCGAAATCATCAAAGCCTTCGAGTTTGGCACGAAGAGCTAATATACAAACTATGTACAATTAGAACCTCAGTGTACCTCTACAATATCATTAAATGCTTCCTCACAAAACAGAACTTTTGTAGTCGAAATAGAAAATCACATCTTGAACCCACGCCCCATAAGAACAGGACTCCCACAAAGTTTGCCCCTCTCCCCACTACTATTCAACCTCTACACAGCGGACATTCCTACCTCCAGATTAACCCAAATAGCCCAATTAGCAGATGACACCGCAATCTACATGTCTCATCCATCATTAAACTTCATAGCTAATGAAATCCAATTACATCTTGAATTATTAGAAAGTTGGTCCTCGAAATGGAAGATAAAGATAAATCCTACCAAATCAGCTGCGAAAATATTCACATTCAAACCTCATTCTCCCCCCCCCCCAGCCAATTAAGAACTAGTGGTGCTACAACAGCACTTACTTTCCCGTATTAGAGGAAACAGCTAAGTAGTACTGTAATATTGCACTTTATGCGCTACTAACATCTTCGCTTGGAACTCACTATTTCCATTGCAGTGTTGTCAGAACTATGTGAATTCTACAACTTCACAAAAATAGAATGCAAAAGTTTTGTAACCCTGTATTGGAAAAAGAAGCCTGATACCCAGGAAATATAGAAATGCCTTCCATTGGGCCATGATTAGGGAAGAGTATTTTAAAACCATGCAACAAATTGTCTACTCACTACAAATGGTACAGCATTTGGTGCAAAACTAAATATTTGCCTGCAAATATCAATATAAATTAGACAATTATAACTCCTTTTCATACAGCTCCATTAGGTCACAACAATGACACTAATTCATAGATATTCGCGATCGCAAAGTGAATTCCATTTTTGCAGACCCTGCATTGTCGCTATTCTGAGAGCTATTAATTCTTTTTACTTATTTCAAATATTTCAAAATAAACAATTTCTAAAATATTAATGTGTAAGTCTATAACAAAGTTCGAATGTAAGAAACGAAGAAAGAAATAATATACAAAATTGCACATTTTAATTTACGACGCATCCAGCTGTCCGAAGCGCAGTAAATTTACAGCGGCCTATTACGTTTGTCACAAAATTAAAGAAAAACTACTCGTATTTTGAAAAAATTAAGCATGACCATATTTATTTTATTTATTTATTTGTCAAAAAACAGAAAACAGAATGGCACAGACTTTCCGTATTAGTTTTCTATTTTCCTGGGTCTTCGCTAGCTATTCGGAATTGCCACATACTCTTTCTTGCCAGCTACCATCTATCATCGCCAAAAGTACATTTTTTCGGTTTCCTATAGGTAGAACAGAAACATTAATTTTAGAATATTAAAGAACACAAAAACCTAGCCGTAAATGGCAATTTTCTTTTAAAAATCATGTGCCGTTTAAGAGAAAATGGCGTTTTAGCACTTCTAAAAATGCGAAATTTGAAGCTCATTTTCACAGAAAATTTTTGAGTTTTCAAAATACTTTATTTGAAGTTATTTGAAGCACTTATACTCACAAATATAATCATCTTTACAAATTGCGGATAATGTGCATATTAAAGATGTGAGAGATCTTTCAAAAAATTTACATTTATATAATTTTTGAAAAAAACAAAACAACACTCAAAATAAACTTCACGCTATAATAATAAGTCTAATTAGCACTATCCGTTACAAAAGTTTCAAGAAAAAAATTGCAGCCATATACGAGAAAATGACGTTTGAGCATTTCTGAAAATGCCGAAATTTGAGCTACTTTTCACAGAAAACGGTAGTGTTTTCGAGAAACTTTACTTGACATTATTTAAAGCATATATACTCGTAAATATAATAATGTAAAAAATCGCCGATAATGTAAATATTAACGACGTGAGAGACAAGTAAAAAAATTTACATTTTTGTAATTTTTGAAAAAGCCAACCGATAGACCAAAATGGCTTTTATGTCATTGATAGAGTACATTTACCACTATCCCTACCAAAAGTTTAAAGAAAAAATTTAGAGCCGTTTTTGAGAAAATTTTGTTTTTGTAATTTTTTAAAATTGCACATATTGCAACGCAATATTGCACGAAAACTACAAAATTGTGAAAAACATTTACATGACCTTTATTAAAGAACTCAATATGCAGAACAAATTTTATTTGAAGAAAAAATCTCTATCTTCAATTTTGTAGTTGGAGAAAGACGCCGAAAAAAATTCAAACTTTCACAATTTTCGAAAATTCCGAGCTGTACGTGAAAATCGGACCTATGCCATGTTAAAAAGTGTATTTTTCCTCTATTCATACAAGAAATTTAAAGAAAAAATTTGGAGCCGTTTTTAAGAAAATGTTGAAAATCCCCGGGGGCTTCATATAAGTACCCCCAAATTTTAAAGAATCTTTTTCAAAATCACAAAGCTTCAACTAAAATCATATCGACTGGGGAATATCAATTTTGAAGAAAATCGACCAAACGGTTTAGGCGCTACCGTTGACCACAGACGGACAGACGAACGGAATGCCGTCAATCGATTTTTAAGTATAAAAGAAGCAACAAATCATGGATTTTGACCACACCACGAGATAGAGGATTTTTTTTTCTTAGTTTAGCAACTGGTTTTATCCACTTATTCGTTTCACGGCCCGGCAATTAATTTTTTTCCGCCGAAAATTGGCCATTTTTTCGCGCAGCATTACACAACTTTCCCTATACTACGTATATCACTCCGTGTATACGTACGTATACGGGAAAGTAAAAAAGAATAATACCATCCTATGGACCCCAAATAATCAGGCAGTTAAATATTTAGGACTTTATCTCGACACCACCCTCAACTGGAAAATTCACATAAATAACAAAGTTCTGCAAGGCAAAATAAAAATTCTTCAACTGAAACTGCTTATAAATAAATATTCCAAACTGTCATTAAACAATGTCATTAACATTTACAAATCCATCATCAGACTTCTCCTTCTGTACGTCTCCCCAATATGGACAAATGCTGCCAAATACAACATACAAAATTTGCAAGTCATCCAAAATAAATTTTTAAAATCCATCACCCAAGCCCCCTGGTTCATTTCCAAAAAGCAACTACACACCAAATTAGACATCAAACCTATCACTCATCATATTGTGTATCTCACCAATAACGTCTATTCTAACCTGCAGTTGATCAACCAAACCAGAAATCTCAAACTGGGTAAATATACAGAACGTCAGACTCGAATAAAAAACATATCCATTACATGCATTCGTGGAAAGTTTCAGCAATATATACAATAAACAATTTTTGACTGAACTTTGTAATTCCATTCAGAAAATATATAAATTTAAAGAACTCTATAGGTGCCGTAAGTCACTGAAAAGTCACTTTAGTTGCCTAAAAAAATACACGTTTTTAGATAATTTTCTTCGAATATACACAGATGTCTGCAGAAAATGATCAATTCCCTACCAGACGCAAGACGCGTCGAATTGCACGTCATCAGTTTCGATTGGTGGATCAAAAGTCCACAGAAGTGACTTTTTGTAAACCCAAGAATTTTAAAAGTTTTCCTTGCCTTTCAATCCCTAATACTTTTGTTACATACATAATTAACTGGTATTTAATGATGATTCTGTGCATTTTAATTATTCATGAAGCAATGCCTCAGAAGCATTCTCTTCAGTAAATAACGCTTGGGGCTAATGAGAAGATATGCGGATATCGCAGCTTGATTGTTCAGGCATATTGTTAAAGAAAATTCTATAGCAAAGCTTCAAATGGATTCACCTACAGGTGTATCTGGTATTTAGGACGTAGGTATCTCATCGCGAATAAGATATCTGTATTCTGCTATAATGCGCATGTTAGTACAGTCATGGCCTTTCTAAACATAACATAACCATACACGCACGGTATTGCCTGCGCCACAGGAGAAACTACCATCGACAGGACCTCGCAGAACAAAATGATCAACGACGGCAATATGCATTCATTCTATTAATTTTAGTATTTTGTTAAAATGTAATGTTCATACTATAAAACTGGTAAAAATAGCCAGATATGACACATCTGGGCGCCACCACCTTCCTTTTAAAGCAAAAATCACGAAATTTGGTTTATTAGAAAGCTCAAACAGCTTTCTAAACGAAAACCATTAGTGGTTTAAGTATAAGGATATTATACGTAGTAAGTGGTAACTTTGAAGATTGAATAAAAACTTACATGTGATTACAAACTTGGAACATCTTACAAGTTTGTTCCAATGAGAACACCGGAATTTCTAGAGTTCATTTTCTTAACAAATTAAGACCGCTTCCTTTAGTTTTCTTAGAGTAATAATGATAACATTTCTATGACCTGCGGAGAGTATCGCACTCAATCTTTCGAACCTTTATCACTGCAGTTCTCTCTTCCAGTGTTATTTTCCAAGCATATAACGAAAGAGTATTAACTGCACCCTTCCTTTCGATGCAACCGTTAGCGTGAGGACGAGCATTGCTCCGTGCATTGGTAGAAAGGGGGAGGGGCCCTCGGAGAACACTATGTAGTGGCGCGTGACGTCATGGGGAAGCGGCGGGATGCCCGTGGGGCGTCGGACTCTTCGCCGCGCGCATCTATTTCGGCCTCCGCCACCCTCTCCCTCCCCCTTCCACTCCGTGGCCGACGCCGCTGACCGCAGGGGTGGGGGCGGGGCGCGAAGCACTGGCGGCGGACGAAGCGCACGGTGGTTCCAAAGAGCCAAACAAGCGGGGAAAAGTAGTTTTTAGGCCGTCACTAGTAAACGCGGTTCTGTCAGGGCATGCGCAGTGTATTAAAGTTCAATTTCTAGTACTGGTGCTAAAAGTGAGACAATGCTTAAGAGTTCAGATAAATATATGAATGTAACGAAGAAGACCAAATAGTACTTTCGTCTGACTGCATCAGCTACTGATGACCGTAAAGTATCATTAAGTGTTATGTATGCTTGGATTGAAATAAAATGAAAGTCAGTAAGGCTGACTAATAAGTAGTGTAACACACGTGGTAAAAGTGATATTTTTTTGCTAGTAGTGTTATGCCTCTCGGCCTGTTGGCCTCGTCTAGCAACATTTCCTACTAGCAAAATAAAATGCCGCTTTTACCACTTGCGTCATAAATATTCAGGTACACACGAAGTGAAATGACCTAGTTTTACACTTAATATTTTTCTTATTTTGATCCATTTTAGATAAAAAATAAGTACAAATATGTGGACTTTTTTTAAAAAGTCACACGATCATATATTCCAGTTTAAAATTCACTTTTCTTTTTAAAACATCTTCATTGTCATAATTATTTATATTCAAAACATTCCCACCTTACTTTCTGTTACATCTTGCGCAATAATATTAATTTAATATTTGTAGTATTTATTTTTTGTAGAAGTATCATTACACTTTTATGGTTCCCTTACAAAATTTGTCACGTTACTTGACATAGAATTTCCATTTAACTTATAGCTCTATTTTAAAAGGTTGTTTTCGAAAACGTTAGTGCAGTATTTATCAGCAACTTTTGCTATGTCAAATTAACTTTAAATATGGAATGTTTAATTAGGATAATAAAAAAGGAAGAAAGCAGCGCAGTCCTTAGCTCTTGATTTAGGGCATTGCAGCAGCATCCACCTTGCGTTAATCGGGAAAACGACGCGACCGGAGACGCCGATCCCTGGAAATCTTATCCAGGCGCTTCGATTCGTATTTAGTTAATACAAACAACCTGCTTTTGTTGGAATTGGAATAAATGACCTCGGAACCTACGAAGCCGTAGATTTGCATTTCACTTTATTATCAAACGAGGACATGCGCCTTCGCTGGCGCAAGGACTTGTCGAAGTATTCGGAGCCGAAGGTTATGTGTTACAGTCTCGCATATGACAGTTTCTTTTCCCACTATGTGTTTTCATCGTGGCAGAGCTTCTCATACCACCATGTGTCTCATCTGATCGCCCATCAACCGATCCATAATCATTCATCTTTCATTCTCATTCACCCGTGAAAACTACACCTTCCTTCAGCCACTCATTAGAATGCAAAAAGATACCACCACTCTACACACCTGCCTATTGAGGGGGTGATTATGAAGGCGCAAGACCCACCCTTCCTTACCCTCAGCTATCGGGGTATGGGGCCCATCTTAATTTAAAGCCAGTTTTACACGGTACAGTTTTCGTGCAGTTTGCGAACAGTTTTCGTACAGAAAGCGTGCAGCTCAGATTGCAGTCCGACGACGCGCTTGTAGCGGCTTGTAGCGTTAGTTGTTCACTAACGACTTTCTTTACTGTGGAAATTGTCCATCCTTTCCAATTTTGTGGTTAGGTTAGATACGATTCGTGATATTTTTTATCTATTGGCGTGGTGGATTCGAATTTTGGATTTTTTAGAGAAAATATTTCACAGCATCTTGCAAATGTGAGGTTGCTGAATCTCACTTCTGCAGCCAAGACTACCTCAATTCGGAGCGTTTTTTCGACTCACTCTCTAAAATCTTCGCAACCACAACATACTTTTGGCAACAACTATGACGGCCTTCCTATTTTTTCTCCCCACGTTTAATCAATCCTTTAAAAAACATTACCCAAGTCGCTCAGCACACATGTACATAGATGTCAGAGGAAGAGCGCTAAAGAGTGCATAAATAAATAAATGTCGAGAATGATTGTACTTGCACGACGCAATTTAAGAGTTCATTTGTGTGCCAACAGAGCCCCTGGCGGCGTAGTGTTTAGAAAACGTGGAGACATAGTAAACACAAGTCTTGTCCTTTATACTTCTAGTTTGGGATGTTGACGTTTCTGTACAGATTGTGTACGAGAGTGTACGAAAACTGCGCCGTGTAGAAGGGCCCTAAGAATCTTTAGGCCCACAGTGGGGGGCGGGCCGCCGCGGGCGCGGGATCCACCGCATAAGCGGCGAGGGCGAGGCCCAGGGCGCCCGCACGCGAGGGCTCCGCTGGCGGCGGGGGCGAGGCCCTTATTATTCAGCAGCGGGGTCAATGCCACCGCGCCGGTCAGCGGCCGTGGGCAGCACCAGCCTGCGCCTACCCCCCCCCCGCACCCGCACCCTCACCCCAGCGAGCCACCGGCGATGAGCGAGCGCTCTTCCTCCGGCGCGATACCCTGGTGCAAGAGATCCGCGTCTTCACGAGTGTCAGAGCCTCTAAAGGTGGCTCCAAACATTCGGCATTCGCCAAAGAGCGAGCTACTGCTCGGCCAATCCTGCAGCTAATGCGCTCCGCGAATGTTCGCTTTCTTTGATGTGATCCACACGCGGTGGGTAGGGCGAGCACCCAATGTTCGTCGCTTGGCAAATAGCAAGCAGCCCACTCACGATACTGGGATTCGGCGAGCACACGCTCGATACTCGCCCAATACCGAATGTGTGGAGCCGATTTATAAATGGCTTCAGACTTGCGACGAGTAGCGAGTCCCTTTCGAGTCCTCTCGGCAGGACAAATCGATTGTTAAAATTCTTACCCGATTCTCATTATAATATGCCGAAAAAGCGAAAGAGCATGTATTTTTGTTGATTTTAATTCACCTACGAGAAGACAGGTAACTCTGTAAATTACTATACTCTCCTTCCTAATTTTGTGATGAAACAAAAATGTAAACATATATTTTAATCGATACACTTTAATGTAATTTTCTACGTCCGAAAATGGATGAATAGGACAACTATTATGTTTCAGTTTTCTTTACTGTGAACTTGCAAATTACTCGTTAAACTTTTGAACATGAAAATACCAGCACATTTCCTTGATAGACTCCGGTTTCTATTGATCGAAGTGGATGCAGATTTTCAACTTTCACAGGTGGGGTGGGTTATTTTCGGAAGAGAATTTCCGCTAATGGTTAAACCTTCTAAGGTAGCCTTAACCAAAAATACTTCAGAGTAAAATCAATGAATAACCCAACCTCCAGCGTGCGAACATTTACCATTTCGATTTCTGATTCTTGTTCGCAAAAAAAAACTAATAAAAACATAGGGGTGCTACAGAATGGCACAGACTTTCCCGTATTAGTTTTTTGTATTTCCTTGGGTCTGGGCTAGCGATTCGGACTTGACACATTCTCTTGCCTGCTGCCATCTATTGCCACCCAAAGTACATTTTTTGACATTTTCTTAATTTTTCGGTTTCCTAATGATAAAACGGAAATATTAATTTTAGAATATTAAAGAACAGTTAAACTTCGTAGTAAATGGCAATTTTCTTTGAAAAATTTGGGGCCGTTTTTTAAGAAAATGGCGTTTAAGCGCTACTAAAAATGCCGAATTGTTAGCTAGTTTTCACAGAAAACGGCTGAGTTCTCGAGAAACTTTATGACATTATTTAAAGCACATGTTCACATAAATATAGTAATGTGAACAAATCACAACTAAAGTAAATATGAACGACGTGAGAGGCAAGTCAAACAAATTTCATTTTGTATATTTTGAAAAAACAAGAGAATAAATCAACATGACGTTTATGTCATCTCACAGAGTACATTAGACACTATCGCCACCAAAAGTTTAAAGAAAAAATTTGTAGCCTTTTTGAGAAAATCTTGTTAATGTAATTTTTTAAAATTGCACGCAATATTGCGCGAAAACTACTGAAATTTTCAAAAAATATTCTTGACCTCAATGAAAGAACTTACTATGGAAAACATGTTTCATTTGAAGGAAAAATCTCTACCTTCAATTTTGTAGTTGTAGGAAGAGGCCGAAATAAATTTAAACATTTGCAATTTTCAAAAAATTCAGAGTTAACCATGAAAATCGGACTATGCCACTTTTATAAGTGTATTTTACTCTATTATTACAAGAAATATAAAGAAAAAATTTGGAATTGTTTTTGAGAAAATTTTGAAAATGTCCGGGGGGCTTCATGTAAAGAATCCCCAAATTTTGAAGAAAGTTTTTTAAAATTTCAAAGCTGACTACAACCCGATTGACAGGGATTTCTTCAATTTGGAAAAAGTCCTACGAGTGGTTTAGGCATTAGTAGTGTCGAAAGGCGGGCGGACGGACAGACGGACGCTTCAATTGGTTTTTGGTATCAAGGACCCACAAAAACAGAGATTCAGGCTACAGCACGTGTTAGAGATTTTTTCTTAATTTAACAACTCGATTTATCCACTTCTTCGTTATCACGGCCCGGCAACGAATTTTTTTCACGCAGGATTACGTAACTTTGTCTATACTACGTGTATTACTCCGTATATACGTACACATACGGGAAAGTAAAAACAACCTGCCGATTCCCGGTGGCCAAGATCGTTAAAGCAGTAGTGTCGTAGCGTTCTCGTACCGAAGGTTCGCGATTCGAATCCCGCCTCGGGCGTGATTGTATTGTGTTCGGCCTTTCACTCCATATCATCACCATATCATGTCATCTTCACAGTTACCGTAACGCTAAACCTGGTCGCTAAAGGCCTAGATGTAGATGGGATCTTAAATTTTAAAAAATTAAAAAAAAACTCTCAAAGCAATATTATATAAAGGACTGGAAATCTTTACAGGCAGGTCTCTTACATGCGGGAAGAAACTTCCCATAATTTATACAGCCATATTGCTTCTTATAAGCGGGATCTTTTTAATAGGTTTTACTCTACTACCTATGTTTTCAACAGGTTCTATTAAAAAGTTATTTTACTTCAATACTATTTTGAAAATACTAAAAATATGATTATTATGTGTACATCACAAAACTAACATTTTTAAACAAAGAACTAGACATTTCGTAATAGGAGTGCCTCACTGATGCAGTTAGCGTGGCTAAGCCAACCATCACCACTTTCTCGTTAGAGTTCGGTTCTTATTTTTCTTACCTGAAATTAGAAAATATAGAAGCAGACAGATAGATAGATCGATTTGATCTGCCTAGGGTTTAACCCTTTAACGCACAAATTAATTTTGTCCTATGTTCTAGTTCTTAAACAAAAGAATAACGACAATAACCTAATATAATAATACATCTGTAGTTTACATTATTAGTTTTAATTAACCTTTGCCTCCCCCCGGGCAGTCCCAAATGCTTCCGCACCGGGACTTGTGAAATATTGGATTATTCATTAGATTTAATATTGGTTTGCAATCGTTGTTATTTTACTATCGTCGTCACATGGTGACAGCTTCTTTTGTCATATGTTTGACAGTTTGGAAACACGTGAAATTCATTCGTTTATCTCCACGGATTTCCTAAGAAAACTTGATAAACTTCATAAACGGTCTCCGGAAGAACGTCTGAGGAGGAAGTTCTTGACACCAGATCGTGAATCACGTTATTCATTTTAGTAATTTTCCTGCATTCTACATCCGGAATCGTTGCTTCACACGGAAAGTTCAATCTTGTTTCCTGTGATCACTCAGAACTTGAAGTTATCAAGGAAGAACGGGGCATTGCACTAACGGCAAGTGAGCTGTATTTTATAGAACTTTAATTTCTTTTCCCTTGCCAATTGAATGATTGGTGATTGCGCGAGAAAAAACGCGAAGGACTTGCGACCAAAATCCATTCTTGACCTCTATGAAGAGAATTTCACAATTTTAAGAGGCATACAAAATTGGAAGTTTATAGGACGAAGAGGAAATAAAAATATGATTGATGTCATTGGTGATAATAAATGTTCACATTACCATTATGACTGCTTAAATAACCAAAGACAAAATCCTAGTAGCAATATTGTCTCATTGCTTCCAATCGCTCTTCATATTTTGTTGTTATGAGCTCCAGCGAAGAAGACTTATCGAATAAGTCTACTAATCCAAAGTTGCGGGTTCAAACCTTGCCAAAGTCGAAGGATTTTTACAGTACGAAATTTTAGTTAGATTATTATAGACACAAGAAAATCCGAGAAACTGCTCTTGACTTCGTTGAAAAGCACGAAACCAGAATTCTATTTGACTACTAAGATATTAGCTATTAGTGTTTGCGATATCTATGGTTGAATCGAATGTCTAAATTACCAGTGTTCGTGAAGAAGGGAACGGAAAATTACTCCCGTAACAAATTACTCAGGAACCTCAGCGAAGGAAATGGAAGACTTCTCAGGGATGTAAATTTGCATTCTACGCGGCATGGGCAATCATATTCGAGGATTCTGAAGACGATACAGATGGGTTCAAAATAAATATTACACACTTGTAAGGCATGTAGAAGGTCGAATGTACTCTCTTTTTGCCAATGAGCATGTGGTGAGAAATTTTATGTAACGAACTTCTAACTTACAGCCTATGATATTCACTCCTGATTCGAAGGCACCTTCTGTGTTGCACAGACATTTCTACAACAAAAAAGCGAAGTAATTTTGTACGACATATCTAAATATTGTAAATATGCTCAAATAAGGCGGATAACTAATTGCGTATGAGTTAAAGAGATTGTTGTCAAAGAAACGTTAACACATTGGCACATTTCGACATACGTGAATTGTTTTAGCGGGGGTACATACAATTTGCAACAGTGGGTTAATTATTTTAAAAAAAGTGAATATAAATAAGAATAAAATCGTTTGTGAAGTCAAGAAAACCGTACAAATTGATAGATGTAAAACATAGATGCAATTGATAAAATATTTTTTTAAATTAAACCTTTATTCACAACATGTTCCGACATTTTGGTTATAAGTCAATTTGTTCACTTACATAATTGACACTGATTAGAAAACATATTCAGTAACATCTTCAGTAATACAGTTGATATACATACATTTAACGTTAGTAATACTTCAGAATTGATTTATTTGAATTTGTTTTTAAATCATTTTCACTTTCTAGAATTACTAAACCACAAAACTAGTGAATTGTACAGTAATACACACAGTTTTCATTAATCAACTGAAATTGCGTGCAACATAGTATTTATTTTGTGGAGATGGGAGTAGCCTGGCCAGGTAGGAGGAACCCGTGAAACGGGTGCGATTGCATCGCAGTCCCTTGTCACCAGTCACGCTCTTCACGTTGGACAACGTGACAACCACGCACGTGACGAAAGAGAATTCAAGCAAAAACACTGAATTAGAGTACAAAAATGACGAGTCCTCCACGCCATCACATTAGCTTTCTTGGATCCTTTTCCTTACTCATTTGTATTTCATCCCCGGGTGGCTGGTAATCTCGATTTTAATGCTAAGTCCAAGGTCCTGTCCCCGATTGGGGCAATGGAAATGTTGGACTCGCAAAAATGTAGCAAATTTTCTGACGAGGGCAATAAGAAAACTGTTAACGACATGGGTGGAGCTGAAAATGGAATTCGTGCTATGAGAGATGTTTTTTTCTGTTAATGATTTTGTACTTTTTGTTAGATGAGGAATGCAATGGCCAATTGCCTCATTTCCGGCAAATTGCTAGTCTGCTTCGTCGTGGTGCGTCAAGGATGCAGAAAATTAGATTTAGAGATTTTGTTGTAATATCTTTTGGAGGTATATCGAAAAAGTATCGTAAAAGCCAAGACGCAATGGAATAACTAAATTACTAGTAGCAAAACAAATGGAGTGCTTTGGGACCGAAAGAATAACATCGATAATCAAACTTGACTTCGATTTTTCAATATGTGAGTCGCGATATGGGTCTGAGAACATTTATAAATTGAACATTACATGCTAAGATAATAGCAGTTTAGGTTGTGGCTTCCACAGACCGGCGCGGAAGTTCCGTATCGGATACGCTGCGGAAAGTTCCGCGCCAAACGCGGCGGCGAAATTCGCGGGTCCGTTCACAGCGCACCGTCAATTGGGAGCCAGCATTTGGTGGCAGTCATCCGATAAAGAAAACGCTCTCGCTTCTATTCACGCAATGTCAATGCCAATGAAAAAGCCAATACTGGTAGTACGTTTTTTTGAGCATATGCGGTACGGTGCCTTTTGTTATCTACAATTTTCCATCAGTTTTTAATATCTCTTTAGAAAACGATGAAAAGGCTCCTTATGCCCTAGAAAGGAAAAAAGTACGGAGAATTTCATACTTTGACTGCTGTAATGATTCAGGATCAGTTACAGTGATTTACTATGAATTACGGCAATTTTAAGTTATTCAATAAAAGAACAGACTATAGCAAAACGAGGGCCATATGTGGGGAACAGAGTATAGAAAAAAACAAAAGATAGCCGCATTGCGTAGAACAATACTTTTAGTTTATTAAATCGCGCAGAAATAAAAATAATTGAAACATGACAATTAAATGGCCACTGATTTAAAACGAGTTACAGTGTTTGTTTCATCGAAATGGAACCACGGGTTATGTAATTAGAACAGCTTTAATAAAATGCATAAGTGAGCTTAAATGCTAGGTACGGGAAAAATAAACATTTTCAAGATTGTGAGTGAAACCCGTAAATTGTGCCGTAATGGTAATTACAGGTCGGCGTACCTGAATTACGGCAAATTTATGACATTAGTAAAAGACATGCAGGAGGCCGTAGAAGTTTATTTTTCATAATTTTTATATTAGGAAACAACAATGGAGAACAATTGATGTGTAAATGTACAAGTACGTAAGATAGAAATAAGCGTTTTTCGGCATAATAGGGCCGAAAATGTGTGTTATGGCTACTTTTGAACACTGTGGGAGAATTATAAAATGAAATTTGTGGAAATAAGAAATTTCCTTAGTAAGGTGATAATTAACAAGAATGGCAGCGGCAGTGGTTTGTTTTGATCGAAACCGTATAACCTAGGGAACACAACAAAGAGAGGAGCAGAATAGCAGAGTGTTTTGTGACGTGTAGCGGCATGAAAAATTTATGTGTGAGAACGTGTTCGTACTTGAACTTTAAGTTTGAATTGAATTTGTTTTAACAAAATTTAATTACAAATCAACGTAAATTTGAAACAGTGTCGATATTTTGAAAATGTGGCAGTGCGCAAATTTCAGTTTAAATTTTTTTGCGATAAAATAGAGAAGTTGCCTTAATGGTGATTCTAATGTAAAAACTGAGTGATTTGCCGCGGACGGAGCGCGACGATAAGAGGACTGCTTGTGAGGGGAAGTGGTTCGAAGCCCAGGAGACGTGATGTGTTGTCTGGACATCTAGCAGACGGCAGCAGCAGAAAAAAAGGGAAGTGTACGCGGTTTTTCTTTTCACCATAGATAATTTCTTGGTAATACATAAATAATTATCCAAGACCAAGTTTGTTTAGTCGTAATTGATAAATAAAAATATTAAAACATTAAAATGTGCAGAAATTTCAATAGTATTCAAATCTCATTCAGGAGTTTTTTAAAAAAATAATAGGCAGATTTGCATTTATCAGAATAAAATCTAGAAATATTCATTCAATTTTAAAAGAAAGCAAGTGCCAAAATAAAAAGAAAGGAATTCCAAGGAGAAAGTGTTAAAGTTGTGTGTATATTTAGATGGTTGATATATGTTGTTTTGTCAGTGTGATATATATGTTTCAGTAATTTGTTTTATTTATGTGTGTTATTTATGTGTATTGTATGTAGTGATGGGCTGGTTTAATGCAGATCATAACAAGTGGATGCGAAAGGGGAAACGTTTTTTTTCTGTGAATAGATTAAATGTCGGAAGGCGAGGCTGCCGACCGAGGGTTTTTTTTTTCTCACACTAATGTGTCATTATTTCAATAGTTAGGAACCTGGATGCACTGCAAAATTAAGCTACAGTTTATGGCTTTCCGTACGGAACCGGTCACGACTCATCTTGGAAACAAATTTTCTGTAATTGTGTATTATATTTTTTGAGAAAATCGGGCATTTTAAATTATTTGAAAGTAAATACGTTATGAACGTTATGTGTGTGTGTGTGTGTGTGTGTGTGTGTGTGTGTGTGTATGTGTATGTCGGAATGGAACCGTGTTGAGCAACCGTGCGTTCATGTTTTATGTTGTGTTTGACGAGTTGATTGGTAAATAAATTAAGTAAGCATAGCCGGTGCGAAAGGGGAACGCACGTATTGCAACGCGCACGCGCACACGCATGACATTGCGATAAATAGTTGGTGAGAAAGGAGCAGGTAGAGGGAAACAGATTACAGAGGCAGCCCAACATGGGGCGTGAATAAACGGAAACCGATTACAATGCCACAAAGGATGAGAAACGCTTTTATATTTATTAGAATGATCAGTGTCTTGTGTTTTGTTGAAATATTGAATCTGATCGCAGAAGATATAAGAAAATCTGACACTTAACAATCATGAAGCTATCTCACCTGAATAACGACTTGTTATTGCATCATGTGAATATACATGAGGCTATGTATTTATTCAATAGGATTAGAAATGTATTGAAACTTTTAATTACTAAAATGTACTAAATATTAAGAACGAAAAATTTAAAAAACCAAAGTTGAATGTTATTTAAAACAATTTAAATTACTATACACGATTAGAAGTATTTTTTCTGGCCGTTCAGAGCTTAAAATACTCGACATCTGACATATTTGCCTTGGTTTCTACAGCGGAACTCAAGCGGCAGCGAAAAAAAACCGTCCGAGCTCGAAACAAGATCCACCGCGAATTAGATGCTGCCGCGATGTTCGTCTGCCGCTCCTGTCTGAACGTGCTCATAAGCCAACACGTGACGCGAAATGTCCGCTACGGACATTCCGCCTAGACTGGGGATATTTCGCGTCGGTCTGTGGGAGCCTTTATTCGATGAATATCCATTAGGGAAATACACGTTCCAATATTTGTAGGACATGATTTCAAGAAAATACTACATATATTACGCATTGTATGTAAAACAGGCTAATAATGCTCATTGGTAGCATTGTCGTAGTGTACATAACGTCGCTGACTGGAAAGCAGGGGGCTGGTTAGGGTTAGAATCACGACGATGGCGGATTTTCCACACTAGCTCTATCGTTATCCTGAATTCAACCGCTGTCTGGAGGAGAATTCTAGCGGGCAGCTGATGTGATCGGCAGTTGTTTTCCACAGCGGAACTCAAGCGGCAGCAGAAAAAACCGTCCGACCGCGAAACAAAATCCGCCGCGGGTTAAACGCTGCCAATCCTGTGCCTGGTTTCTCCAATCAGTACCAGACGAATGTCGAAGTACCTTAATAAACCGGCTAAGAACCTCGCGCGAACATTCTTCCTAATCGTTGATCTCTCCTCGCCCCTCATACACACATTTATTCACACACCACTTCCACGACCAGACTTTCGGGAGATCAGAAGGGAGCTTAAATCTTGCCCTGACTGGGACTGTGGCCTCTGAGGGAGATACCCGGAGTAGAAACCTCGGAAGCCGACGCGTAGGTGGGCGCCGGAGGTCAAGTTGCAGTGGGAGAGGAACACAGCTACCTCCCAGGATTTAATACAGAGTACACGGACAGATGTAATGACGGTGATAGTTTATGAGCCGGGAAACACGAAAAAATCGTTCAAATTAATGATAGGGAAGAATTCCATGAAAACTATCGCCAGTTGAGTACAATTTAACTGTAGTAAAAGTATGAAGAAAGAATCGTACTATTTTGGAATTTGATGATTGCATCATCTAAATGTAATCGGCTACGATCTTTCTTTATGACGGATATTTAGCGAACCCAGAGCAATGTATTTGACATGCAGGGTTCCGCACACACGACTTGAGTAATCCTTTGGTTCATTTCATGATTGTCTACCTTGGTGAGAATGAGAGCAAATTTTTACTTATTTACATAGAAAACCAGAAGATAACATACAGACAACACACTAAATCCTGCGGTGGAAGAACGGGTAAAAGTGTCAACATGTGGTAATAATTGCATGATTGCATCGAGAACGTCGATTCTCTCGCGTGACTGGGATCACATCCCATTTATCAACATTCAAAATAAAATGGACATTGGCGTTTCGTATCCATGGGGCGAGGCCAGTCACTTGACAACCTTGGAATTATTTCCCAAGGGGAATGTATAAAATAATTATGACTGTATAAAACAATTACTTTGTTCTTGAAACTTGAAGACAGATGCCACACACTTTTGTAGTTTTTGCTTTATTTTTGGAGAAAAATATGTAAAAGAGCGTTAATAATTATTTCGATAATTTTAATATTTTCATTTTCTTGTCAAAAAGTCTATTATATACACGCACACAATATAAAATAATCTGTCAATGCTTCAACTAAAAATCTTACTATTGTTTATCACGGTAATAAGAAGTTTCAGGCAAGAAGCGGAGGGGTCGTAGTGCGAGCGCGGTGGTGGGAGGCTTTAAAAAAATTACATTTAGGAGGATTACATGGTTCAGTTACTACAATTTTGTCACATGCATTGGTGGATTGAAACTAACTTCTTACAGCTAATACATTGGCTGAGGAAATCTATTAAGGCAGTTCGGAGAAACAATTTAAGAAATACATGGAATTGATACGTGTTTTTGATTCTTGTGTTGTGGGTTGGGTTTTAGCATAGCGTGAATTCGGATAGCGTTAGTATGTACATGAGGTTTATGTGAAAAGTTTGAGGAGAGGTAGGTGATGTGATGGGCTAATTGCTCTAGATGAAATTCTTTATGTATTTGATTGTTTGTAACATACCATGGTGCATTTGTTAAATTTCTTACATATTGATTTTGGATGATTTGCATTTATTAATGTTTGTTTTGGTTGCATTTAACCATATTGCACATGCGTTCAGCAACAGGGGTCTTACTACAGTTTTCAATAATATCAAAGCAATGCTCAATGGCAAATGGTTATTTCTCTTTATAAGAGGTTTGAGTTGGTGTAATTTATTTTTGGCTTGGTTAATTTTGATATCGAAATGTTGTTTCAATAATTAAAGCGTGTGTCAATGTTTAATTCAATATATCTAATTGGTTTATTCGGAGAGAACCAGTTTATTTGGAAATTGTTTAAGATTAAGGAGCGAGTAGGCGTGCACAGTCTGAGAGTGAAAATTTTGCTGCATTTTAGTTCGATTCAGAAGAATTTTAGATTTGCAAGCCCAGCTTTCGTGGTGAGAGGGTGACGTGCTGGGAGATCCAGTTATCGGCATGCGGCGTCGGCGTCGGCGGGTAGGCCTCTGGTCGAAGGCAGGCACTTTGGCGTGTGACCTTGGGTGGTGGCGGCGGAGTGGGTCTAGCCGCCGCACCGCGCGCCACCTCCGCAAGGTAGGCGCTACGATGTAGGCCACCCGCCGGACGCGGTGACCGCCGCCCGGGGTGTGCTAATGCCAGACGTTAACGTCAGTTATGTTCCGAGAGATAACGCCACTTCATGTCACCTTCCGTAACCCGTACGTAACACGTCTGCAACGTTCCGTAACACTGTACACAGAAACACTGGCCTAAACCAACAGGCTGTAGGTCGGCAGGGTAGGTCGCGGGACATTCGAGCGATAGGATCCCGCCAACTTGGCAAAGTTTATTTTTGTTCTGATTTTGAATGGTGGATTGATTCATTGATTCATTCATTGATTGATTAGCGCTTCCAGACGCGTCGGACGTCCGATCTACACGCCGATTCATTGGTTCGTGATTCCGGAAGCGTCAACTACAGAGGTCATTAGTCCCATAAATTTAGTGCATGTTATCCTCGGGACAAGCTCTAAGCTCCCGAATGGTCTGCCGGCATGTGTAGTAGTGTAGTGCAAGTTAGTGTAAGTGAGTGTAAGAGGTGAGGATAGGACAAGGAAGAGGAAGGAAAGATCGCGGCGCGGTCCGTGGCCCGTTTGTTAGGGTACTGCTCCGACATTCGCTTAGTGTTGATCGGAAGAAACCACGGAACGCTACCGACCAGAGTAGAATTATCCTTTAAAAAGCGACTGAATTCGACCTATCTGAAAAGCTAATGTCGAAAATCCTGCCGCCGTCGGGACTCGAACCTAGGACCTCCTGGTCAGAGGGACTGCAGTGACACTCAGTTGATGCACTGAGTCATCTCAACCGGTCCTACACGTTGACTTGCGGGGTTTACCTCAACCAGGTATCTCACACCAGCGGAGCACGCGTCCCAGCCGGGGCAATCTCTAAGCTCCCGACTGGGACTGTCGACATGTTTTATAAGTCGCATTTAGGTGGAAATGTTAGAAAGAAGCGACAAGAGGACAAGCGAAAGGAAGCAAAGATTGTTCGCGACCCATGGCCCGTTCTTCA
The DNA here is from genome assembly GCA_031308135.1 of Acheta domesticus. NCBI lineage: Eukaryota > Metazoa > Arthropoda > Insecta > Orthoptera > Gryllidae > Acheta > Acheta domesticus. The sequence goes on along the minus strand of JAHLJT010000631.1, from coordinate 203,038,801 downwards.
GAATAGTGCTCTGCCGGGATTAAAATCCTAGGACTTCCCTGTCAGAGGCACTGCCGTGACATAAGTTGATGCCCTGAGCCATCTTTGCCGGTTTAATTAAATTCAATTTTCTAATTATACTTCACACTCATTGGTATTCGCCTGATGTTGATTGGAGAAACCATAGAAAACTACCAATTAGAGCAGCCGTCCGTTAGAATTCTCCTCCAAAAAATACTGAATTGGACCAAGATTTGTAGCTGGTGTCGAAAATCCAGCCACCGTTGGGACTCTAACCCTAGGACTGCAGTGGCTTTAATTATTGATTTTTATTCACCTAACCGGGTCTGATTTTGACGTGAACTCGCTGCCCTGTGCCTTCCGAGAAACGGAAACTTTGTTAATCGTCTATTTGAATTTATCGTTGGCCTCCAACATGTCCACAATGAAATATTTTTTCCAAGTCGTCTTTCCTGGCGAGCCAGCTACCCGCAGATTGTGATTTTTCGTCGTGGTCTGAACAGGTTTGTGTCGACCAACTTTTTCGTATTTTATGAACTACATTTTGTCGTTAAACTGCGAATTATGAAACGTGGGGGAAAATCGGCTTTTCTGGGATACTTTCTCTCGGAATATTTCATTAGTTCCACAAAATAAAACATTATCCACAACCAGTTCATGCTGCGAGTTGGTGGTTTGCGGCGGCCCAGCTGCAGCTGTGTCACGAAAACGTTGATCAAATGTCGTATGAAGTATAGATTAATTCACCATGCGGACCAATGTTATTTACCACTCTACAGGCAATCTCCGTGGCTTGCGGCAGGGACCCCCTCCCACTAGCTCCCTCGGTACACTGGAACCTCTAAACCAGTGGCGGATGCTCCTTACGGGGCTCTAGGGCGGCGCCCTACCCTGAAAAACATACTTCGAGAAAAGTTGCAGAAAGTATTAAACTTGAAATAAATCAACTCGTTTAATTTGTGTAAACCACCAGCGCAATATTTCAGAACGAATTTAATTTTAAGTGCCCGATTATGCGAAATATGTTTTTGAAATGGGTAACATCGTGGACTTTGTGGGGCATTGTGGTCCTAAACGGACAAACAAAAGGACCTCATTAGAGATGTGAAAGAAAAATGGAAAGTAAAATCCTTGACATTTCACTATAGGACAGAGTTTTCTAACGCAAGTCTCCAAGTTATCACATCCTCCAGGAACGTTGCGCAGCAGGCTGCAAGAATTAAATGGAAATAGGCGGATCAAGACAAATAGGTGCTTGAAGGGACCTCAAGACAAATAGGTGCACAAGACCACCATGTGGGATTCATACAGCCGAAACCGAGGAAGACCAAGAACCCCATGGGCCGACTATTTCAATGACTAGTGGGGCCATAATGGTCAAGTACACCGAGGTGTAGAACAATTTGGAAGGATTTTGAAAGACACCTGTTAGGAAGAGCAAATGTGCAGTGCTAATTCATACGTGGAATAGCTCACCACGTGAGTTTCTACAAGAGCTTCCTCTCTTGCAGGAGGCCTTTGCGGGAGTTGGTTCGTAGCTGGTGCATGCGAGGCAATGGAAACTTGAGGAAGAGAAGGGGTACTGGGAGTAGGGTGGGGGCAGCGAGTTCCTATTAGGGTTTTGTTCGGCTGAGTCAGCGATTAAGCTAAGAATACCGATCCTTTCATCTAATTTCATAAATTACTGTTTTGTGCGCTGGAAATATTTTTTTAAAATCTGTTATTTTCGCGTGAGTACAATTGTATTGTCCATTATCAACGTAAACATTGTCTTAGACAAGAACAAAAATACCGATTAGTGCAAATTAGAGAGAGATTTGGGACGAATTTCAATAGCCAATAGCTCAATAGAATGACAACCAATATTCGCGTAAACCCAATTTGCACTTCTTTTCAAAGGCATAACAACCTAATTTAAACTTCGATCCGGCATCTGAGTATTAGCAGAATGATTAGAACTTTTAAACATTACATAGGATGTATATACCCAGAGGAGCAGAACAGCTTCAGATTATAAAAATGAGAATGGCTATATGATTAAGAAGAAAAGATTATGCTCAGCCCGCGGCATATTTGACAGTGGCGTTCTATTAATGGGGGTGATGGTGGGGACAACAATGGACACCATCGTAGTTTTCTCCCTCTATTTTTGTTTAGCCAAGGAGTTTCTATTTCATCGTTCAGGGTTTTATTTTTAGAATCTTTATTAACCCCGAATGATAGAGTCGTATTTCACTCATTAGACGTTTATAAAACAATTCGAAACCGTCGTGATGCGTAATTGCTTTGCTAAAACTTCAGCGTTCTCTTGGAATCATGTCTGCTTTTAACCCTTCATACGGGTGTGATAAACCTTTACCATAGTTATAAACGATCTTTTATGTTGCAAGAAGTCGTTCATAACCGAGTATTTTACTACACAAATGATGACATATTAGCATTTTACGGTACGAATGATTGCGTCATCACACGTTCAGCCAATCGTAGCGAGAGAATAGAGGGGAAGTAAAGGAAAACGGAACAGCCGACCATCGTTTTCTCTCACATATGTCACATTCATGATACTTCACAAGGAAGTTGTTTCGCAAAATTAAGTTTGATTCTCTTATACAATGCTGTTATACAAAAAATACCGGAAGCAATTCGTTTATGATGTTCGTACAAATTTGATAACTACCTCCTAACGCCGCTGGTTTCCAAATCATTTACTCATGCAATAAAGCTTATTATAAACTAATTGCATAAACTACTATTACATATGTAGCCAATTATTCCATTATTACGTTATAGACACTAGTTTAGAGAACGAATATATCCATACTACAATCTTAAAATATTGGCTAAAAAAAGAATGTTTAAGATTTTCCCGAGAGAATGTGTTTTTGTGTATTTTAATAAAAAGAGCACAAAATGTTTATTTACAGCCTTTCTCTTTGAATATGGTAGTTATTGATAGACAGTGAATGTGTGAAACAAATTCTTTAATTTCCTAATATTACTCGTTTGGTGTTGGGCGAAGGATACCTTTTATGTTATTGTATTGTCATTTGGTCATAAAAAAGAATTTAGTTTTCCTTCTACTATGGAGTTTTCAAGATCTCTTATTATCTATTACATGTTATAATTTGTATTCAGACTTAGGTTCATTTTTAAATTGCATGAAAGGAATTCCTGATCGTGTATTGCCTTCGATTTTAAAATAAAAAAGTAGTCACAACATCTCCAATGAACTCTTTATTTATATTCAACATCGTCGTTATTCCATTACCAAAGACTTTGAATAGCATTATTCTTTTCTCAAAATATCCCTTTTAATTTTGTTTAATTAATGATCGTCAATTGTATCACTTCATTCGAAAAAATAGAGTTAACTTCTACATTAGAAGTGATCTTATTTGTAACATACAGATAATATTTTCTTTCCTTTTAATTAAAAAAATATATAAATATATTTAACTTTGCAAAGTGTCTCACCTTAGAATAGGTTAACATTTTTTCTAGTTTAATTTCACAAAAAATTTCAGAAATTTAAAATTTTGTGAGACAAATTGTCCCATAATAAGTGGCAAATAACTGTCATCCAATTTTTGAGTAAAATAATTATCATTAATTAATAATTCTTTTATTTAAATTTACTTTTGTAAAAGTTATTGGATTGAGAAACATTTCTCAATAACCTTACTCGACGTACGTGACACGGAATATCTATGAAAAATGGGACGTGATAGCTTATAAACGTCAGGAATCAAATCAAACATTCGTAAGAATGTGAGAAAAAGGTCAAGGGAATTGAATTGACAGGCGCGACAGCTAACGCAAAATCGATTTTCTCTCAATCATTCTTAGAAAGTTGTGAATAATAGTGATCAAATGGAGGTGAAGCGATTTAGAACAGTACTACTTTCCTTAACTAGGTCAATAAGATCTAACCATTATTGATGATCCTTTGAGAGACGGAAAACATCATATTTCATCCAAATCATTTAATGATTTTCCCGCTTCAAACAAAGCCTAGGGGTAAAAAACTACTTCCATTGTGAACATAATAACAGAATTCAGTAAACTTATATTGAAACTGATGTTTACTAACATTTAGATAGAAACTAATCTCATTTATTCTCGAGACAGTAAAGTATTTTCTGTAATTATTTCTTTTTTATACGATCTGTGGTACAACATTATACGATACTGGAATATAAAGAAGAAAGATGATACTAATGGAAGTACAAAAAAATAAAACAGAGACCTCAATCTTCAGAAGTGGTTCTATAACATCACATACTTGATCGTATGTATAACAATTTTATTTATAACTGTACATTCTACATAACCATCCCAAGTAGATTCATTTTGTTTGTGAAATTCATCACCTAATTATCTTTTCCTCTAATTCTTATAACTCAACACCCCTTCCGGACACAATCGAAATCCTCTTGAATTTCTCTCTTCCTCCATCCATACTTTTCTCCAAGACATGTCCCAAAGTTTCTGCCCCCTCAAAATTCTACACAAGCTTTCGCCTTCTTTCAATCTATGTTTTTGAGCTTTTTACCCATATATTTATCTACAGTACTATCTGCATACCCACTTTTCTTTATTCGAACAAAAAATTGAAACAATTTTTGAGAAAATCGTAGTTTCGTATTTTTTTAATCGACACAGCTCCACTAAATTTAATAAAAAACTACTCATAGTTTGAACAAATTTTACCCTAGTATTATTTAAAGGTCTAAGTTTCACATATTAACATATTCAGCGTTATAAGGATTACTAGCCGTTTGGGTAACAATATGTGATGGTTGCTTAGGTCAACTTCCGGACAACTGTATCAATGATCTAGCTTATCAGAATATATTATGAAAAGTCCAGAATTAACCAGAACATCTAGATTCTGACTGCGTTGTAGGCATCCTCAATTTCATTTTACGAGGGAATTTTGACATTATTATAAAAACTGTGGACCAGTTGTGGACATTCATCTATTGCACATATACTGACATGTAACAGCGTGGATCAGGGAAGCAAAATGGGTAGACCTTGTCGGCGACCGGAAAAAGAATGTTGGGCCGTCATGCCGGTTGCCGATTCGCTCCTAGATAGCCACAGTCAAGACTCACGCGACGCCTATTGTACGTGACTTACCGAGCACTGGAAACTGCCCGTGAAAGAGCAATTTTGGTAAGAAATTAAACATATTGAAACATGTCAGAACATTTTAATAATTCCAATTTAATGACACTTAAAAAAAATAATTCAAATTTTCAGTTTTGCATTTTGCAAATGTGAAAACCCTACCAAATATCTCTCATTAACATTAAAATGGAGGTGTTTCTCTAGATAAATATAGAAAGTATCTTACAGTTACGAATGGCAATACTCTTACATGCCATTGTTGCTCTTAACTACGTAAAGGTGAAATGAAAAGCACACAACTAAATTACAGAGGAACAATGACAGTTTTCGTAATACACTACACTGCTTCAGGAAGTAGAGAATAGTTTTTAATTTATGATCTCACCGGACGTGAATCACTCTAGAGGCGAATGGGATTCGATCTCGACCAAAGGTCAACGAGTGGGTGCCACCCGTCGCACACTTGCAGCGCGCGCCGCAGGGAGCGTTGCGTTCGCCTAGATGGCGGTGCTTGGTCGAACGGCATGGCGTGCTCCGTGCCGCACGAGGAGGGTGGCGCCGCAGATATGCAAATGGCAACGCTGGCCTTGGAAGGGCTCTGCGTTCTGCCACATGAAGAATTCTCCAAGTTTACAAGAGTATTTGGAAGCACCGAAGTGAAATACTTTTTTTATACAGCCATTAGCAAAAGTTATTTTTAGGGCGGGCCCAGCTTGCTAAAAGTTCAATTTTTAGCACTAGTGCTAAACGGAGACGATGCTCAAATATTCAGATAAAACTGTGGACACTACGAAGAAAACAAAATAGCCTCTACTTTCGTCTGATCGCATCACCTACTACTGACCTTACGGTAACATCGTATACAAGAAAGTGATTCGAATTCTTGAGTTAAAATGAAATAGAAGTCAGTAAGGGTATCTAAAACACAGTGTTTCGCACGCTTGATGAAAGTGATTTTATTTTGTTCTTATGATTGATTTACTTGGTTTATCGTCGTCGTGTCGCATTCTTTCCTACTCGCAGAATAAAATGTCACTTGTTCCACTCCTATCATAAATAAATATTGTTTTTAGGGGAAGGTGGAAAGAGTTCCCATCGCTGCGACAAAAGTGAGCAGGTGAGGAAGGGATTGATGAAAAAAAGCATGTTTTCACCTCATTTTTGTAACATTTATTTATTATAGTAAATATTTCAGAGTAGAAGTTAATGTTAAAATTAATTTAAAATGTTTTTTTAATTAAAAATGTATTCGAGTGTAAACTCAATTTTCACAATGAAATTTTGTTTAATTCAGCAGGTATTTTGGTCGAAATGGAAATTTCATCTCAGGAAGGGATTTTGTAAGCTTTACATCTTGTTATAAAACAGAGGGAGGATGTTAGAAAAAGTTGATCTTTGCGAAATGGCTTTTGGTGTATGACACGAAACCAGTTTCCTTAACTATGTTATCATATATTAAATGTTTGACAGAATTTGAAGCCATTCCAAATCCACCGTCAATTTTCACAGACTGATATACTATATTCTAATGGAAAGTGTTTTCTACATTTTCGTCTACACCTATGGAGGACAACCTCTGCAATGGCGCCGTTTCCGGCGAAGCAATCAGGCCAGTGGCTTGCTGGGGACTGAAATAGCTGGCAACAGGAACCTCGACCAAATCTTTTTGCCCCATACCACACCACCAAGGATTTCCACGTCAAGTGTAGATGAAATGTCTGGAAATATAATTTTCATTTGGATACGGCTCATTCTTCATGTTTTACAGAATGAATTGAAATCCTTCAAAATTATGACAAATGCTTCAACTTCACAGTTGGATGCAAAGTCAGAAAGGATTATTAATTGCTTTAAGTAGGAAATTGTCTCTGAATTGATACTGTTAAATAATTTCATGACAAATACTTTTGCACCTGCTGCAACGTCGTTCTCTCTAGATAAAAGTAATGAAGTTAATGAAGTGACAGAAGGATAATGATCAATTCAAGGAAGATAAAATAAGAAAGTCAGAGAAGTAAGCCAGTGGAATACACATTCATAATTAGTTTCAAGGTGCTTCTTTTTCAGATATGCAAACAGTTTTAAAGTTTCAGAGAGATGGTACGCAATCGTGAATGATTTGCGCGACAGCCAGTAGCGGCTCTCAACGTGTTGCCGGTTCACGTAAAAATAACAACTTTCCGCCAGGTCACTTCGACACCACACGGTCATCGACTCCCGCAATATATCTGTAGAAAGAGGCGGCTAGCAGACGCTCGGTCAAACAGAACCGGGGACTCGCACACTGGAGTGAGGTGGGAAATTTATCGCAACAGAAGCACATTGAATTTATTTATTACGTTTTCCCTATTCGTTCTAACATATTACATTAAAACTTACTAATCCATAAAAAATGCTGAAGTTATTCTATAATTCGGATTTTCATTCTCATGTAACGTCAACTCAAGTGACGCACAATACAATACGATTTATTGTATTGTTAAAATACAAATATTTTCGGAAGTTTGGGAGAGGAATTTCTCTGGTAGGTGCTTCTTGTTGTTCTTTCAAAGTCACTCTCCATTTTCTGGGATGCACTAACTCTGCCAAACAGTATGATGATAACTATGTTCCTTCCAATACATTTTAGACTCACATTTTTCAGAGCTGACCTGAAGTGATAAAATGGACCCACTTGAAATATGACTATTTATAGGTTTGCGACACAAAATCATTTTCCCCTAAATAACCTATAAAAATTGGCCACAATAATGAATCCAAACCTACAGTAAAAATATTAATAAAATAAAATTGGTATGTCTATGAATTCAAAATAAGTGATATTTCAGAAGCTCATACAGTTATTTGTAATATATAAAACCCCAATGAACAGTTGTTACAACTGAGGCTACTACTCTCTTATCCAATCACGAGAACGTCTACATAGGTATTGCGGCAACTTTTACTGAAGCGTTTTGTCCCTATAATTTAGGACACTTTATTTATCACATTAACTTTTATTATAGAAAGAAGAATGTTTGTATATTTTAAGTAAAACTTTTCTCACTCCACAATAGATCCACAGGGAGCGTAATGGAAAGTACAACGCTTATTTTCTTCCTAAGCTACGCGTCAGAACCGAAAAGACTCCGTCACGAAAATCAAAATGTTTCTTGAGGTCCGCATGTCCCTCTATAAACACACTAGCGCCTAAACCAATCAGAGGATTTTCCTCAAACTACACATTTCCCAATCGACTTACCCTTTTTCTTTCATCGACCCCTTTTAAAAGCTTTTTCTATCCAGCACGTCCTTCTCTATTTGTGTAAATGGCCCTATATTTTCATAACGAACATTGCCAACGAAGCCAAACACCCAACAAATAAGTGACGCGTAAATGAATTGCAGATAATTACACAAATAATATGTACAAAAGTTTTAGAAAAAATAATGGATTTGTGATTTTTCCTTTTGTTCTATTATCATTTTTAATTTTACAAATATAAATAACTTTCAGAAAGAAAATTGTCCCAAAATCTATTTTTATTCTAGTGAGCGAGTACATTCCAAATGAGCACATTCGTAAACTATCATCAGATTAAAAGAAAAAAAAGTCTCTCCTCCAATATCGTAAACAAAGAGACAAATTGTCTAACTTTCGCGAGAACTTGGTGAACAACACCATCGCACAGCGCCGGCGCGATCGGAATGGCGTCGTCGTCTTTATAACCTCAAACTTCAAAGGCGCAGTGACGCTTCGCTGCGCTTGTGGTACGTCACGGCGGGACTCTGGCCTTTGCCCTAAGCCATTAACATTAACAAATCTTTGAGTCTGTCCAATGCTTTCATATCAAAGTACTTTTTAGCTCAACACTTTTAATTTCACATTTTGACCCTTTGTTAAGCGTGTCAAAGTTTGCTCATAAAGCTCCGTAGTTCCGTCTATTAATTAATGCGATTAATATAAAACACCTTCGAGCCTGAACCCGTGCAATTCCTAATTGTCATTAGAACTGTTTATGGTAATGTATGTCATAACCGAATGTCATAATCATTCGAACAACATAATAGAATGTACTCGTTCCCGCCACTCTTTCTTCGCATTCGTGTCGCGGCTGTGGCTTCGTGACTATACGTGATAAGACCCCCCCCCCAAAAAAATACAAAAAATTAATTAAAAGAATAAAAATAAATATTAGAAAACAATATTTTCGTAATTAACAAGATCCTATTCTAGAATAATCCGATCATCTAAAAGAATATTTTGAATTGATTCTTAAATGGTTTCAATTTTTCTTTAAATTCGTTGTAAGAATAATGCTCAATTATAGGGCATATTGAAACTTTTAAAATTTCAAAACTTCCTCATGTAATTACATTGTTGATAAACTTAATGTCTTATTGGATTTTTTAACACAAAAACTTTAGTTTCTATTGAAGTTTCTGGAATTCCCACGTTATAAGTGAGCCTAAAACGTCATATTTAGAAAAGTGCTGGAACGAAATTTTTGCGTAAATGACTCCTAATAATTTCTACAAATTGTTGATTCTAAAAATATTGCTTTTATATTATTTTTCGAAAGGTACACTTCAATGAATTGCAGTGGAGTTGAAAAGAAGAGAAAATTTGAAAAATATATGCACTTTTTGATAAAAATGTATATATTACCTTTGCAACAAGTAATACTTGTTGAAAATTAACAACATACAAGTAATATTTTTCTGTAAACAATACATAAATATTACTTGTAGAAAATTAATTAAACGTGTTAATTAAACAGTTCCCTAAATTATGTATTCTATTTTTTTTCTTAAGAGTTGCCTACTCTTGATCTATTTCATTATTGATAGTAGAAGAAACATTTTAAAGGTAAGGGAACATTCCAGCAACCCGTTTTCTACTCTTGAAAGCTGAATTTAAATATACAATTTTTAGTGCCAAAATACGGTTAATGCGAACGGAAATACAGGTAATTTCACTTTACAGTCTAGAAACATCGAATTCATTGCTTTTCGTGCATAATGGATGATTGTGATAAAATGCCGGGCAATCTACGTTATTTCCGCTAGTTGAAAATGCCTAGACACATTCGATGTACAGGAACAATTCCAAAAGAAAGTCTGGAAATGCTACTCATTGAGGTATCGGTCAGAGTCTTTCGTTAGCTTTTTCTTCTGGAGATCTTTGAGATGCTATCTAACCATCACATTGCCTCATGCAGAGCACCTACCAAACATCCGCCGCGATACACACGATTCGCCTACGCCGTCTCCTTGGGGACCCTGGGAAGCAGCTCTGTGTGAACTACAAAACCGATAATACACCTACAACGCTCATTCCTAAGTACCACACAATTAATATGTGTAAATGTAATGCGATAAGATTTACAACTACAGTTAATATATAGTTAATAGTTGTAAGATTCACACTGCCATGTTGTGGTTTCGTCTGTGTGGCACAACATCGGTTCTCGACAGGTGACAGACACTTGTCATCGCATTTTCACGAAGGTGGGCGGACCGAGAGAGGTTGCAGACGACGTCAGCTGATGCCACCAGTACCTCTGACCGGGAGGTCCTAGGTTCGAGTCCCGACGGTGGTAGGAGTTTAGACACAAGCCAGATAGCTGGGTCGAATTCATCCGCCGTCTGGAGGAAAATTCTAATGGCCTGCTGCTCTGATCAGTAGTTTTCCATGGTTTCTCCAGGCAACACCAGACGGATGCCGGAATAGTACCCTAACAAACGGGCCTCGGACCACCTGCGATCTTAGCTTCCTCTTCCTCGTCCTAACCTCAACTCTTGCTTACACACTAATATTATATGCACTACTCATGCTCTACTATACATGCCAGCCGGGAGTTTAGAGCTTGTTCTGGCCAGGGTGGTGCCCAGCTGGTGGGGAAAACCCCGCTAGCCAATAGGTAGTTCGGCGCCGGGTCTCACTATCCAGCGGGGGAGATCACCGCTACCTCACAAGAAAATCATGAACATTTACATTTACGGAATAATGATCTTACAGTTGACGCGCCCGGAATCACTAATCATTCAATGGGCGGACTTATTTCAAACTGTCGAATTTTGTAATTTGTACCTTATCTTTAATACATGCCCCTACTGAAATTCACATCGAACATTCTACAAATCACCATTCCCTAACACATCGTGTAACTGTATCTCGACACAAATAATTCTAAAGAGGTATGTGCTAACGCTTTTAGATTGTTTCTTTCAACATTAAATGTAGGAGCAGGTGTACAAGTGTGTAACACTGCATACTCCAAAGGTCGTCTTTTTCTGGAATAGAGCTGTAACATGAACAGCGGTGAATGGACCATAACATTGAGACCCAGTTCTCTTCAAGCTTTGGAGCTATCTTTAACAATTTTACATATTTGGATTATCTTCAGTATGATTTGAAATTGTGGGTGTACTACATGAATATCTCTTTGGCTTGTGTTACGATATATACTAATAATAGTTCAACGGACAAATATATAAACTGTCAGAATTATTATTTAAAACCAATGATTTTTGAAAAAAAAATACTGTAAGTACATATTGAACCCAATCAGTAAACGTAGGGTTAATAAAATACTTGAAGACCTTGAGGAAAGCAAAGCAGATCAAATTCTAATAGCAATGTACTGTAAAATAAAATAGAAAAAACATTATAGTGTTGTACTAAAATTTAAACCAATTACATTAAAAATAATTTTAAACCTCGTGATTTACATCAAATTGATCTTTTTCTTCTTTTAAAGATTTTATATGAAGAAAGCCCGGGCAACGCCGGTATTTCCTAGCATTCTTCTAATTTTCGAACGCTCTTATGTTTTCAAATGCAATAAGACGTAATGGGTGGTAGATATCTGCCTCTTGAGAACTGTTTTCACGTAAGTTGGCGCGGAAGCTTCACTTGCTATAAACAATTGCACAAATTGTGTAAATTTTAATCTAGTATGCCGTAATTTGCAATATTTGGTGATGTTGTTCAAAGTCAACAAAAACCATGGTTATAATTTGGTCCTGATAAATACGAACAAAAAATGCTTTTCACCTAACTATAGTTACTATTTTATAACATGTGACAAGCATGTGACTAAATGTATTTAAATTGCGATACAAATTTTTCATACTGCGTATTCTTACATTGGATTCTATGACACAGTGCACAAGCGCACACTCGCATCAAGTTCAGTAGGACTACATTAATATCAATATTGTTTTAGTATCTCTGATATTTTAACTAGAAGGTGATTATCGAGATTTTTGCAGTAAATGTTTTTCGAATTGTAAGTATATTTCTTCTTTTTAAGCACTTTTTACAAAAAAATAACTTATAGTTTTAATACCGAAATATTAATACCCAAGTTCATTTATATAATAACTTAATAGCGTAATAATTTTAGTTTTATTAATTTTAATTGTCATTTGGAAACTTGCGCTGATATTTTGTCTCGATAACTTTTTACGAATGATAAACGCATATGATTCAGACGGCAAAACCCACAGCTTCTGCGCAACTTCTTATAAATATCAAGTATATTAAATTTGGTAAATGTTACTCCTTGATACTGATAGTTGAGCTGAACAACTAAATTTTACTTCCGCCTGTTAGGTAATACACTAAATAAACTAGATATCGTGTTGTACAGCTCGGGATAATTCTGGGACCACATCAGTTCGACCATGTTTGCCCCACACGTTTCACATAACCTCACATCTGAAACGGTGGAAAGTCCCCATGTGCCGATGACGTCATCGGTACGGACGGAACGGCACGTCAAAAAGATCTTTCCTTCGGACTTTTTGCAAACGGTGAAAGGTGCGGATCGTCCTGCCCCGATCGTGACACCTAGTGCGCGCAATGGGAAACAATGTAATCAACTTTTAAAAAAGTCTCACCCGGTCCGCCCAACCCAGTGCGTGCTAGGCCATAAGAATTATTCATCAGCTAGTAAGTGATCCTACTTAAATTGCCTGTTACTGTTCTAGGAAGACCGTGGTGAAAGTGTAAAAGGGTTGGGGATGAGTTCGGTTTCGGTGCAGAAACCGGGGCGTGACTCAATCAAACGAAAAAAAGACCTCAATGTATTGAGGACGACCGCTGTTAAATATATGTAACTCTCGTTTTGAGATATGGACAACTTGTTAGGTACGTGAGCTCTTGCCTGAACAGCTCCTTTGGAGAAATTAGATCGCCGTGGATATAAACAACTTATATTTAGAGGCTGAGAGAAAAACGCACAACGAAAAATATGGAAACTATAATTTCGCCAGTATTATACTTAAGAAGTTTTGTTTAATCATTTTTGGGGTACCCAAATTAGCACTTCATATCTGCGGCCAATGTTCAGTCTACTTATTGTGGTCACTGAGTATCGAGCAACCCACGAGTTGTAGTTGGTGATTCAATTGATCAATTATATTTAGCGAAATGCAGAGCGGCAAGAGTCGTTTGTGCTCTGTACCTCCTTCGTGCGACTAAATGGCTTGCGTGATAGAGTAGGCTGGACTGCTCTTGCCAAAGCACTCGTAAGGCGCATTTGCAAACCGCCAGGTGGAGTAGCCATGTAATTAGTTTCTTAGATCGTTTCGTAGTTTAAATCATTGTGTTACATTGCAGTTAATTAAACGTTCATTCATTTAAGGCGCGCATCTTTGAAAAGTACATCTATATTTCAACTAATTATTGAAATACTACAAGTTAAACTCTACTCAAAATACACTCATTTTACCATTATTTTTATAAATATTTATGGCGATAATTTGAATGAAAAGTTTCATTGAACTGACAAAATGTTCACAGAACATGTGAAGTTCATCCTATATCATAAAATGTATTCTGTTATCTTGTAAATCTTCTTTTCTAGTTTAATCTAGTTAGTGTGGATGTAGTGATGCGGTGTTGTTGACGTAATTAAATGGAGTACTAAAAGACGTCATATTCGTCAACTTTTTGTATTTATTAAGAGGGCCGACTTTCGACGACTTTGCCGTCATCATAAGTCTGTGTGTGTGGCGAAGGTCGGGAGGAGATGAGAAAGAGATAGAATAACTTACGGAATATCATCGTTTACAAACCTGTGGAATTTGTTGGCACGAAATTCAACAGAACTATTCTGCGTCGTCTTCAATAGTGATCAGAACCTATGTTCATAACCAGCATTCGGAATGGATAGAGTAGAAGATGAAGAAATGGTTTGGGAGGAGAGCATGAAAAACTAATGTAGTACATCAAAACATCAAAACATAATTTTTACGTCGATTCTTATCAGAGCAATTTTCACAGCAAGTGTCAAGCTCCAGAACACAATAAAAATTACTACTGAACGTTACTTTTTCAGCCTGTGCTACCCACCACACCCGCTTCAACCAATCCCTCCAATCTCACTCGCCTTGCCCACTTTGACCACTAACAGTCTTCTTTGCTTCCACCGCTCACAAAAACAAAGCAACCTATTGGTTTGCGGTTTGCATAATTCTAGTGACACACTTTGGACAGTACCGAAACTTTTTGATTTCGCAATTCCTCCTCCAATTTAGTTTACAAGACTCCTCAAAATGTTGGTGAAAAATGTGAAAACGATAAATCCAATGGTTTGAGAGTTTTTGTAAAACATACACGTACAACTGCACCAATTTTTATTATATTAAATTAAGCATTTCAGCCTTCCTTCTCAGCACGTTTGCTTTCTTTCCACTCTGCACATTCGCTCATTTATTACTATGTAATTTATCTATTTACTGTATTCTCTTTACTTGTTTCCTTCACTTTTGAGCTAATTTCTTCAAAGCGGTGGTGTCTGATTTTTTTATTTTCCTTCTTTTCTAGTCTTGCCTGACATTCTCGGAATGCTTTCTTCATAAACAACTTGTTTTTCTTCCTTTCAATCTGTCACTCTCATATTCGGTCTCACTCTCGTATTCTGTCTCACTCTCGTATTCTGTCTCACTCTCGTATTGGTCTCACTCGTATTCGGTCTCACTCTCGTATTCGGTCTCACTCTCGTATTCGGTCTCACTCTCGTATTCGGTCTCACTCTCGTATTCGGTCTCACTCTCGTATTCGGTCTCACTCTCGTATTCGGTCTCACTCTCGTATTCGGTCTCACTCTCGTATTCGGTCTCACTCTCGTATTCGGTCTCACTCTCGTATTCGGTCTCACTCTCGTATTCGGTCTCACTCTCGTATTCGGTCTCACTCTCGTATTCGGTCTCACTCTCGTATTCGGTCTCACTCTCGTATTCGGTCTCACTCTCGTATTCGGTCTCACTCTCGTATTCGGTCTCACTCTCGTATTCGGTCTCACTCTCGTATTCGGTCTCACTCTCGTATTCGGTCTCACTCTCGTATTCGGTCTCACTCTCGTATTCGGTCTCACTCTCGTATTCGGTCTCACTCTCGTATTCGGTCTCACTCTCGTATTCGGTCTCACTCTCGTATTCGGTCTCACTCTCGTATTCGGTCTCATTCTCGTATTCGGTCTCACTCTCGTATTCGGTCTCACTCTCGTATTCGGTCTCACTCTCGTATCCGATCTCACTCTCGTATTCGGTCTCACTCTCGTATTCGGTCTCACTCTCGTATTCGGTCTCACTCTCGTATTCGGTCTCACTCTCGTATTCGGTCTCACTCTCGTATTCGGTCTCACTCTCGTATTCGGTCTCACTCTCGTATTCTCTCTCACTCTCGTATTCTCTCTCACTCTCGTATACTCTCTCACTCTCGTATTCTCTCTCACTCTTGTATTCTCTCTCACTCTCGTATTCTCTCTCACTCTCGTATTCGGTCTCACTCTCGTATTCGGTCTCACTCTCGTATTCTCTCTCACTCTCGTATTCTCTCTCACTCTCGTATTCTCTCTCACTCACTCTCTTTCCCTCTCTCACTCTCATTCTCTCTCACTCTCATTCTCTCACTTACTCTCATTCTCTCTTACTCTCATCTCCGTCTCTCTCTCTCTCACAGACACACACACTCACACACAGAGTTCCTGTTGAGTCGCCCATTCATCGCTCCTCCTAAATTCGGCCTCTGATCTGCGCGGGGGCGGAGCGGGGCGGGGCGTGGGCCGGCCAGTGGCGAGCGGTCGAAGCGTTGCGCCGGCGGAGGGGGAGGTAGGGGGCCCAGCGGCGGTCAGTGGGTCGCGGGATCGATAGTCGCCGGTCCGACGAGCCAGGCGCGCGCAATGCTGCCGCGCAATCGACGCGCTTAGGGCGACGAAAAAAATCAGCAACGTCATTAAGTAATTATTGTCAGAAAATTTTAATAACCCAAGTAGTGGACGAGAATAATTCATAGTGTGGGAAATGCTATGAGATATTACATTTAATGGAGGCATTAATATCGCATGTAAATATTGCAATTAATATTTAAATGTTCACTCTCAAAAAATAATTTACGTCATGCCAATTTCAGAAAATTGAAATCAAGATACATTTTATTTTAAAAATAACATGTGGCAAATTACTAGATTAAAGAATTAAAATAAGACAGATTATAAAGTTGCAGTCCAATATGTTAAAAAATGTATTGGGATTAAACGCTGTGATTACATCCGAAAAAAGGAAGGGCTGTAGAAACGATACAACAGAAAAATAATACACATGCACTATACAGAAAGTAGAAAACTCCAAAATGTTATTTCATGCATGCAGGCACTGGTAATGGTATTTTAGGCTAGCCTGAAAATTTCATTCCCAGAAGAAGGAAGTTGAGGAATATATATCGGAGGCTTCTGAGAAAAAGCCGGAACATGAAATTGATTCCTTCCTTCGAGTTCCCGTCGAAAGATTGAGCATAATTTTGAACAAAAACAATATTTAAAACGTTCCCGTGAATTAACAAATAAGGGACCTTTTCTTTTTCGGGCATTGTGAACAAACACCTTTACCTTCGGCTGATAGACCTTAAAGTAAGGAGGTAAAAGATAATAACTGCTGTTACAATAACACATACTTTATTATACTACTACTTGTAACTTTTGCAATTTTCTAAGAGTTCAATGTAATTTGGACTTACGTAATCTTTATAAGCGTACTTTGTAATATTCGTTAATAAAATTAAAATAATAATTGGAGTCGTTTTGTGATAAAATCTTGTTTTAAAACATTTAGTTCATGCACCTTATTATAGATCAATTTTAAAAAACATTTAATTCGCAAGAATATATATATATATATATATATATATATATATATATATATATATATATTCGAAAATTTCAAAAGTGTGAAATTATTTCAACATTTGAAATTTTCGAATATTTAAAGAATTAAAAAAATTGGACCTGTACCATTTTCATATGCGTACTTTATACGATAAAAAATGTAATCCAAAAATTTGGTGACATTTTTTAGTAAATTTTGATAATGTGGCTTCATAAAAAGTACCTCCGAAATTAAAATATCAATTTTCAATTCAAAGGGCCGTGACATCAGCAAGATTGACAGGGGAACGTCAGTTTTGGAGAAAATCCTATCCTGCTTGCGGCTAAGCAGTTAAGCCGCTAAGGCAATATTTACAGCCAGCCAGAAAGATGGATAGATGGATGGATGGATGAATGGACGGATGGACGGATGGATAGACAATAAGAGGTTACGTATGCCAATTGTTCGGCTTCAAGGTCCAATAAAAAGTGGATTGTGACTACACAACCTGTTGGAGAAAGTAATTCACTACACATAGAAGCAAGAATTCACCTTTTGGTATCATGGAGATACAAAACGAATTTTTCTGCCGAAAAATTGTTTTTTCAGCAGCAATGCATAACTGTCTATAACGTACGTAGTAATTTTCATCAAATATATGAATTTTGGACACGCACGTATGCAGAATAGAGAAAGTAAAAAAGCCAAAAAAAAAAGAGAATACATTCAGACAGTGAATTATACTTGTTTAGTTTTATCAACACTTGTTTAGTTTTAAAACGACACACAATTTGAGAACGATTTGAATGAAATATTCTAGGTTAGTGGGTTGTCTTCGTCGCCGTACGTTCATTAGTCCTAAAATATCGAGGTCAAAGAGCTCTGGAGGAAGTGTGTGTTCTTTGCGTGACACCAGGCTTTGCGTCCTGGAAGGATACGTGTAGTTCGTTGACCCGAAAGTATAAATGTGTGATAATGTGAAGCATGCATTACCTGCTGGAAGTAATAAATATAAAAAAAATAAGGGAAATCAAAATTAAAATATTATATTACTCATAAATGGATTTATTTGTAAAAAGAAATCGACAGGAACAGTGGATCTTCTTTTGATTGAATGAATGAGATAATTTTTCACAGCTACTGTTTTTGGTTTTTGGGTATATTTTTACGATGTATTTCAAAGTATCTATAACATATTTTAATTGTTTTTGCAAATGAACTGTCTGGGCGGAGACACTGTAAAAATTTGTTGCAACAGTTGACAGAAATCTTTTGAATTTTTTAAATACATTTTATTCCCAAAATAGCTATTCCTTTTAATAATAGTCACTTAATGATATCTGGATTATGAGATAATCTCAACATTAATGTTACTAACCTCAAAAAGTATATGAGACAACCTGATAATCTGCATAAGAGAGGAATCGCTTCTTGTTGGAAACAAGTAGAAAGTAGTCATTCAAGAAGTAAAGAAAACCGAGGCAACTGAGCTGAACCGACATGGAGAGCTATCGTGGAAAAACCTGAAAACAAATTCAAATGATTTAAAAAAGTGAAAGCGATCGGAAATGGCTAAACGCGATTATGTTAGAACATTGAAATATAACTGAAAACTGATGAACTGAAAATATGTTATTTGATGATAGTATGTTACAAATTTTCTGAGTCGACATTTTTCGAAAATTGTTAATTTTTAGACTTTCCCTATCTTTCTCTTTCATATTAGGCATTGAAAAGTATCACTACACTGCAAATGTACAGAGGGATGTTAATTTAAATGTGATTTAAAGACGGTTGAATAAAATACTCCAAATTTGCTTACGTTGCTTAATTTGCTTAAAGATAACTCGAAGAGTTTTGAAAATCAATGGAATATAAAGTCGAATGTTTCAAGCGTTAAATTTCTGTATTGAATCTGGAAGTCATTGCCAAGGATCTGCAATTCTACGCTGTTGATCGTCCTTTCCCAATGCAAATTGATGCTTGGTTGGCAGCCAGGGGTTGGTACAAATTTATGCTGCTCATTCAAATGCCATGAAATTTTGCGGAGAAAACGTGTACGCATTTGCAGAGAAATGAATGGATATGAATGGAAGTCAAATCGAAATACTAATCCGTTTTTTAAATTTAAAATATGCTAAGCTTATGCCAACGTCAATTTTTATTACATTCCTGACATAATATCGTAACACGACAGTTTTAGAAATCACAATGTCCATTTTTGTGTTTAAAGCACGTCGTTTACTCAGTTTGGGGTTCTTGTGACAGCAAGCTTGAGAACAAAAAAATATGCTACCTTCAAAATTGAATTTTTGTGAACTCCAAGACATTAGCCAATGTTTATTACCTGGGAAATTCATATACACTAATTTCACTAAAGATTGTCGAAAAAATATGTTTGACGTGTTGGAGATAGTTTTCCTCAGAAACTATCTTATCCAATGGTTGTCGGGACATTTCTTGCAGAAAATTTTGTAATAGCCTTTACAGACTAGAACTCTAAAACTCGAATCCACTTTTCGCTAAAATTTGTACATCCTATCCGTACGTCCCACACGACATCACAATTTTACTTCTTTCTTTTGTAGAACCTTCTTCTGACGCAAAAACACCCAAAAGAAAATGAAATGTTTTTATTTGTTTTATGCAGCACATGAACGGACTATGAATTTGTTAGAAGCCAAATGCACATTTACAGTTTTTCTCAAAAAGATCAATGTTCACAATTACAAAGACACGTTACAACCAAAATAAATGTTTGCTGTTCTGAAAGATGTATTTAAATATCAATTAAAAATCTCTACAAAACGACGTTGATATTTGAATGGTGCAACAACGAATAGTGTAAAGCCGCAAATAATTGTACCCACCGCGTATAACAATCCATCATTGCCAAGTTATCAAGAAAAGACAAATGTGGGAAAAATTATGCAAAGGAATAATCCTGGCGTGTTTTTCAATAATCTACGTTCATACTTATCTACATAAGAAGCAGCCTTTTCAAACACCTTAGTGGAGTGTATATATGTGTATACTGTCGTTCATTTAATCAAAATTCTCAGTACGTAAATGAGATTGCGTGTTCATACATATTCATTGTTTTTTGGGGACACTTGGAATGTAATTTTCTTAGTACTCTTTAGAGATAATGGAAGCGCTTAATTTTTAAGGCTTCAAGAACTGAGCGAAAAGTACGATAAGCTTTCTAATTAAATAAGATATGAATATGTAACAGATATTAAGATTTAAATACAAGGCAATTAATTTTGATGTAGATCAATATTTGAAAATAATACTTATTCAATGACAATTGTGAATTTCCAGGTGTCAGTTTGCGACGGTGTAAGATCACCAAAGGTCTATTAATGCATCTACAGAGGCTAATAACTGAGTTTTCTATTCTTTTGCATCATCACGAATGACCAAATATTTAAATTTATGAACAAATTTATAAGGAGGCAAAACTGGTTATTATTCTAGGTATTTACTTTCACTATTTGTAGCTGATAAAAAATAGTTTCTTGGTTTCCAATCCATTTGTAATCACATTAAACAACACGTAAACAAGAACTTATTTGTAACAAAAGCATGCAGGAAATTTCAATAAAACAGAAGCCTGCTTGATATCAAATGACTCACAATAAGCATACGAGGTTTAGTGGTACATTTCTGGCCTCACTTACTTCTATGTTTCATGGAAAGAAACAAATTACGTATCTTTTCAACATAATCATCCTTTACAGGTTTTTGAAAAAAATACTGCGAATTTTTGTTCGCAAAATGGTAAAAAAAGCTGCTTCTTTCACCTCACTCTCATCTGAAACTTTTCTTTCCCAAAGACTTTCCTTCAGTTTCGATAAGCGGTAGACTTTGCTTGGTGTCCTGTCTGGACTGTGGTGTGAACAGCTCAACTCCTTAAAGCCAAAGTCCTTCACAACATTCTTTGCGAGTCGTAAGCACAGGTGCGTTGTGGTGAATAGGTGTGATGCGATGAGATTTCATGCGCCGCATCCAACTCAAGTATCTCTCTCCGCAAAACTAAGTGAAATGTCGGCTGCAAATTTATAGCATTACAACAATATTAAAAGTAATACTACAAACTGCTCATAAGGTTTTCCCATTGCTGAGCGATATCTCAATCAGGCCGAACCGGTTGGTAAGGTCTTTAATCTATTCGTCTTCTTTTAGGTCTACGTACTCTATTGCTTTTCCTCTGGGTGAGTAATGTAGGATTTGCGTTGGAATTCGTTCATTATTATTATTATTATTATTATTATTACTATTATCATTATTATTATTATTATTATTATTATTATTATTATTATTATTATTTGGTATTTCCATTTCTCATATACTTCGATCTTATTTTGCAAGTTGTGAAGGCCAAGAGTTCTTCTGATGTATCACAAATGTTTTGGGACTAGTCTAATCCTGAACCAAACCTAGCAGGCCAACAATATATTAGGGGATTTATATTATGGTAGATATGGGGATTTATATTATTTATATTATCTCTCTACTCCGTAGCGAAAAAGTAAAAGCACAGGCAAAGTCATCATAATGAATAGAGAAGTGAAAGTACTCTCGTACAAATGCAACTAAGTAATTGCTACGGATATTTCTTTTCTAAAACATCACTTGAGGAAAACAATTTGAACGCTTCGCGAAATCATGTGGCAACTCGGCAGCTTATTTCGTTGAGGCGCTCTTGTGATACCCCGTGATACTGGCGTTCTATTAAGAAGGTCACAAATAACTATTATATTCCAAGAGTCGTTAAGGTATTGTTAATTACAATAGATAATTAATCATGGATATTTAATTTATTTTCGAATGTTTCGATATTGTATTTAAATTAAGCATAGGAAATCACGGAAGGAAAGAAACTAAGGAAGGACTCTCACTATAGCGGAAATATGAGCATCATTATGATTTAGCACCATTAAAGATAAGATGCTCAATGAGAAAGAGAAACTGCGCGCATCAACTTTTAGTAGTGAGCTTTGTCATTCATCAGACGAACAAAGCCTCCTAGAAATACATTTGAGGCGTTGTTATGTCGTCGTGTGTGTTTATTTGGACATAAAGCTTTTTCGGTCGCATTGCGGCCATCTCCAGTGCTACAAAAATAATAATATATGTAAAATACAAATAAAATAAAAACCATTACGGAATATTATTATGAATCAAATTAGAATTAAAGAAAAGTAGAAAAATATAAAATGTGAAAATGAACATTTCATTTTGAATCGATGATCAATGGGACCGAAATAGCTTTAAGCCCAAATAAAAACCTCCGATGTAAAACCAACGCCTGAAATGTATTTCTATGATGCAAACGTCGTAAACTCCACACCTTTGCCTACCACAAAACCTCCCGTTGTGTGAGAATACATGGCGCCATTAGAACGCATGGTTACTACTGCCACCGTCAGGAAAGGATTAACCGGTGCCGTGGTCCGCGAACAAGTGTCGAAATCCCGGTGCTGTAGAGTTGCGGAGGAGGCGATAGCAGCTTGGGAGTCTCGAGAAGTAGCGCTCAACAGAGTAAAATAAAATTATCATGGGATCAGTTTTTTACGCTGCATGAATGCCAACAATCTACCGCTTTTCCACGAATGTATGGTGTTTATTTCTCGAAGAAATGGTCCTTTGGCCCAAATTCACAGAGATCCTGATCGATTGGCAGGAGAGAAGTATCACGAGAAGTGGTCGAGTTTCTCTACCGCTGGAACGACATGTTCTGCTCTGATCCAGTCAACAGCTTGCGGGGTGTCCCCTCCACGGAACTCCGCGAGCAGGGCATTGCCCCAGCCGGAACAAGCTCCGAGCTCCCGATATATGTGTCTGTGTAGTGCATATAAATATGTGTGTCTGTACGATGAGAAGTTGAGATGAGAATGAAGAAGAAAAGATCGCGCGCGGATCATGATCCGTTTGCTAAGATACTGCTCAGGTTTTCACCAGATGTTGATCGAAGAAACCACGAAAATGAACTATCAGAGCAATCGGTCGTTAGAATTCACTTCCAGAGAGCGCTTCAATTCAATCTCGTTGTGTAGCTAGCGTCAAGCCCCCATTGTCAGCACCCGAATCCTAGGGCCTCTTTGTCAGGAACACTGTAGTGAAAACAGTTGTTCTCTTGAGCCATCTATGTCGATCCGGACGAATGGTGTCACATTGAACGTGAGAGGAGAATTTGTCTGATGGGAGTCAATGAGTAAGTAGGGGGCACACAAATATTAACCAAAGTTATAGTGCATGCGCTGTACGATTGCGCAGTAAGTTTTCCTACGCGGTCTAGCTGTACGCATATGTGAAATATATAGAATACTGAATAAAGATTGAATGCCGGCCTGGATAGCTGAGGCCGCTCAGACTAAAGGGTTGTAGCTAGCTCGGCTCGAAGGGTTGCATGTTCGAATCCCGCCCTGGGCATCCATAATTGTGTATTCATGTTGTCTTTGTGTGTTCCCCTTACAGTTACTTGTATGATAAAACTCAGAGTGGTCGCTATGTGACCAGGTAGCTAAAAAACGGCCTAAAAATCCCAGTAAATTGTTAACTTTCATCAAATTTTGTGATACATCCTCTTCGGGATGCGCATTCGCACCCCTTCCATCTCTATTGATACTAATCGTCTCCATCATTGCTGCCAACTTCTAAAAACAAACATTTAATGTTGTGGAATGGGAATAGAAGGGTGCGTGGGCAGCCTAGCTCTTTACTGCTCGAGTGGTTACAAAAACGTAGCGCTGCAGGCAATTGGAGCGGTCGATGTTCACCGGAAAACACAGGCGAAGTCTTGATTCTGGGTTGCGCGCTCTGTTGACGTCCTGCGAACGAGGAATGCGTCGCCACGTCCTCATCCACTCGCCTAGCCACAGCAATATTCATTGATCTACCAAGGGTGTGAGGACATTACGATAGCAGCCAATGACTTGCGATTATCATTCGAATGACAAAAGCTATTTCCTTTCACAGCATCTACATATAAGATATTGTTTTCAATTAGAGTTTTGTATTTAAAAACGATGTTACTGAATTGATTCTTTACTTGAGATTGAAACATGACGTTACGCAAGGACATTATAAGATTGGGACGATATAGATTACTTTGGCTCATCGAGAAAACAAATCCTTACAAAGAATTAATGACATTCAATAAGGTGAATTTTCAGCATTGAAGAAAATATTTTATATATTTATAAATATAAAAAGTCTAGAAAATTTCCGGGAGTCAGCGGAGAATAAGATAGAATAGAGAGAGGTAGTCTATGTTTTCATGAAAGATCGGACATAAATAAACGACTAAACAACAACAACGTTTACAACTTTAATACATTTCCGATAAATTATGAGAGATATCTTTCCTTTTTATACCAGTGATAGGAGGAGATTTTACAAATTCCTTTTACTTTATTTCCCTTAACGTTGCAATACTTTGGTATGTTTAATGCACCCGTTAGCTATTTTTGTTACGTGTTGCATGTCGTAGCGAACTGTTTAAATTGTCCCTAAATCAACATTTACTCTCGTCATGTGGCAACTCTCGATAGAATAGAGCAAGAGCCATTCACCTCGAAAAAGGTTCATTCCCTCTCATGCAGGAAAAATACTCACGTAACTTTGCGAATAATGCTATCGATTATTTAGCAATTTATTAAAAAAAGAGTTTCAAAGCAATTAAAATGTTTGTGTTACATATGTAACGTCATTAGATGAGATCAATGACGGTTAAAATGATGTCAACTACAATTTAAAAACAGGGTAAAAAACTGTTTCGCTTAATGTTACTGCATATTCAACATTCGTAATGACATGTATCATCAGTTTTTTAATAATTTATTATGCAACAGAAACAATTTTTTTCTGGTTCCCTCTGCAAATTAGAATCTTTTTCTCTAACATCACACGAAACTATATTTATTTATTTTATTTTATTTAGTGCGATATATAGTACATTTTGAAAATCTGCGTAAGTTACTGAAAATAATTCAAAAGATGACAAAATTTTACTAAAATGTATATAGGAAATGAAATTCCATTCTACGAGATTTAAGAAGATACTGCATGTTGCTAATTGCAGTGTTACATCTAAACATCGAAATATGGTGTACTGATGTTCCAGTAAAATTTAGATTTACGAATGAATATTTATGTACAACAATAATTAATACTTACTGCCATGTAAGCGAATAAAATGTTTATTAGTTACAGCTAAGCCATACCTCAAGAAGGACGTACTATCCTGATCTGAGCAAGTGAACCTCTGCAAGTTTGTAACAGCGAAGTTACTGTATATTTATAATAATGTTGTTACTGTTCATTCATTAAAATAATTAATACAACTTAGAAGATCTTGAGTTTTAAGTTAAGAGAAGACAAAAGCACTTCTTATGGCTAATGTTAGGAGTATGCAGCTTATTCGTCCTTCGAACATGTGATGGGAATAAAGCTCTTTGAACGGCTCTGAACGGATTATTTGGAAATCCACACGCGTAATGTTGGCAACAGTAACATGGCGCTGGCTACAGTAAAGTGATGACCACATGCGAGTCATTTTGTGTGTTTGCAAGAAGCATTTTGGCTAAAAAAATGATGCTTTGCATAGGCTCGAATTTGTGTTATGTAAATCACAAAGGTCAGAATCTCGTCTCTTACTTGGAAATGCGAGGCAAAGCGTTAGTCAATGGCGGCTTGTGCTTAGGTTGCACAGATATTCCCCAGATAATCGAAAAAATTCTTAGTGTGTTAGGAAGATATCTTTTCCCTTTGATGACATTCAATACTCGAGACACCCGTATTTACAATACCGGCTGTTTGTATATATTATTGCATTGGTGAGTGGAAATGCTTCAAATGTATAATAAAGTTTCTCGAAAACTCAAAAGTTTCGGGTGAAAATTAGCTCCAAAACGCGCATTCAGATTTTTCTTAAGAAGTTATTTTATTATATGAATTCTATTACAGTCTCTTGTCTCATTGCAGAACTAATACAAAATGTGAGTGCTCACATCAAGTCAAAGCCAGAATGATGAGCGCCTGAGGTGAACATTCCTTACATGGATACTACGCAAAAAATTATATAACCACGTTTCAAGGTATACTTTTATAAAACTTAGTTTTAATTAATTTACTCGAATTGCTTACGTTTCATTACACAAATCTTCGTGCCTGAATTTTGGAATTTACATGTCCGTCATTTGGTGGAGGTGCAACTCCAGTTTGTTGGAGCACTAGCCGCCACTGGCTTCAATTGAGGTATATTGTGAGGTTAGGTTACGTTACCTTATAGGTCATTATATAAGCAAAAATTTGCCACTGACACAGTGTCGTGGTGCTCGAAACCACGCACCTTGTTTTCCACTAGAAACTTCTCATCAGCAACAGTCTCATCCCTGTTTATTACGAATTTGCTATTCGTTACCATTACAAAACTCGAGCCCCTCGTGAAATATGATTCAGAGCTCTTCTTATTTCGATCTCTTTCCACTCATTTTCGATAATGTGAACGTTAACCAGCTATTTTATGAATTACCCATCGAGTCGGACATTAACAGTAATATGTACATTCGATGTACAGCTGTTATCAAATACATTGAATCCATCCAAAGCAGTGAAAAAAAGAGATGACCTATACTAAACATGTTGCTTTGAAAACAAGTTTTTATTCATTCTATGTTTTAAATACTACATTGAGATAATTTAACAAAATACGATAACTACATACAAGCTATGTATGGATTTTAAGCTTGAAGTACATGGATTTTGCAATTAACGAGCGGGAGCTGTTGCCAGCAGATAGCATCAGTATTTTTTTTGCCGTTTTAAATTACGTCACGTTTAATGTTGTTCTGTCCGCACCCTCTGTCGCCGTGGAAGCGTCGATTTTCTGACGGGTCTGAAGGTAACGGCGAGGCCACCGCGCCTCCGTATGGATTGAGGGCGCTTCTTCGCTTCAGTAGGTCGCATATATATGGAAAGCGCGCCGCGGACCCAATAGCCGGAGCAATCCCTCCTCTCGCGGCGCCCGTGGGGCAGGTCGAAGGTGCATCGTGTGCACACGAAACGAGGCCGGCGCGGCGGCAGCTGCAAGAAATACGCCCTCTTTTAAACCAGACATCCTTGATACCCTAAATCGTACCACAACCTGGGTTGTCATCTTGCATCAAAATGTGTGAAATGGTCAGTTTTCATAATGTCCATTTAAAAACTCAAGAACTGAATTATTTAATATCCCACTTTCAGGTAATAAAACTACATTACAAACGTCTCCCGCGACCTCGTTTGCATTGCACTAACAAGTGAGATGGTCTAGTTACATAATATTTACGTCATCCAGACAAAGTGGTGATTAATGCAAATCTAGGAGAAACTATGAATTAAAGACACGATTTACTCGAAGATATCTCGCAACAATAGGATCTATGGAGAACAATACGGACATTTACTATGTTGTATTTATATGACCAAGTCCGAACCCACTGCAGACGAATCCCAAAGCATTTAAGTTTAGAGAAATATCAAGCATTCTTTCAACAGCACAAGTATAAAATTATATTAACTGTCGCAAGAGAAATTATACATAAAGAGAAAATTAATATGCTTATGCTAAAGGCTATATAAAATTGAAAATAAACAGTTGAAACGCGAGTATCTTTAGTATTGATAACAAGATAAGCATTTACTGAAGGATAAGGCTGTAGAATTGAGAAGAGTTGTGTAGCTTCAAACCGTTTAGTATTTTTAGCATTAATTTTGTAAATGTTATTAATATATTTTACTCAATTTATTACTTTTATTATACAAATTACTCAGTTTAAATATAACTTTTGAAGTAAAAATAAAAATGAAGATTATAGTTACGAATTGAAAAGGAAACTTTCTAGTTCGTGTTCATGAAAGCAGATTTCTTCAAAAAATTGCAATTTATTGACTCAAGTGTGTCAAAATATGGCTCGAACATAAGCGAAGCATAAACATAGGTAAATAAAAAAACAATATTTTTTTGTGAGTTTCTTGTCACTTTTCATTTTACTGCCAAAAGACGTCGTCATCCATTTGATGCCAACATTGCAATGAATCTGCAATAGCTGACTTTGCTAAATATCTAAAAGAGGAGCCTCTCCTCCTTGTCCAGAGCTATTCAGTAGGAATGAAGCAATGAGACGAAAATAGGCGAGAGATAACGTAGGTGAATAAGAAAAACAACAATAATCTTCGTGAATTTCATTGCACTTTTCATTTTACAACAAAAGGCTTCCTCGTCAATTTAATCACAGCATTGCAATAAATATGCAATAGCTGACAGCGCCGAATATCCAGGATATAAGCCATTCCTTGTCGTACAGAGACATCAGGTAAGAATGAAGCAATGAGATGAAAAGAGGCGAGACATAAACGTAGATGAATAAGAAAACAACAATTTTTCTGAGTTTCATTCAACTTTTCTTTTTACAACCAAAAGACTTCCTCATCCATCTAATTACAACATTGCAATAAATGTGCAATAGCTGACATCGCCGAGTATCCAGAAGACGAGCTCATTCCGAGCCTTCCGGTAGGAACGGAGCACTCACCCGTCGCCCTTGCTTTGCGTGCTGGCGCGCCGGTCCCCTGCGGGCGCCGCGCCGACGTCCCTCCGCACGCGCGTCGGGTTGCTGGCGGCGGGCGCCGCGTCCACCACCACGCCGGGCGGCGCCGTCTGCTGCTGCTGCTGTTGCTGCTGGCGCTCGCGAGCCGCCTTGGCGGCCTCGCAGCGGGCGCGGTGGTGGTGCTGGTGCAGCACGCGCGGCTGGCTGGAGAAGGAGTAGAGCAGCACCTGCTGGCGATGGCCGCCGCCGGCGGCGTCCCCGCGCGACGACGAGCACTCCGGGGAGGAGGAGGTGCCCGTGTTGGCGCCCGACGCCGCCGCCGTGGGCGGCGCCAGCCCCAGCAGCATCGCCAGCTCCGGCGGCGGGTCCAGGAACTGGCCCGTCTTCACCGTCGTCACGAACAGCGGCTTCTGGGGCGTGCCCGGCGCGGAGTTGAGCGCCGCGCCGCCGTTGTTGAGCCGGTTCATGCTTCGGCTGTACTGGTTGTTCAGTCGGTTGTTCTTCTCGTTTTGCTTGTTCTTGAGGTTGATGGTGTTGTTGTTATTGTTGTTGTTGAACGGGCTGAGCGAGTCGTCCGAGTTGGGCGAGCTCTTCCGTCGAAGGCCCAGCACCCCATTGGGCTGGTTCTGCTTCGTGTCGATGTAGATGGGCTTGACGGTGGACGCCATGTTGTAGGTGGGGGAGGTGGGGTAACAGTTCTTGTGGTAGTTACACTTGGAGGGAGGGGTCTGGTTCTGAGAGGTGTTGAGAAGGTTCTTGTTGTTGGTGGGGATGTTCTTGTTGATGCCGCTGTAGGCGATGGGCGCTTTGTCGCGCTTGGCCTTCTTGGGCGTGCTGACGTTGCTGTGCGAGGCGCTGAGGTCCTTGCGCAGCTTCTTGGGCGGCTGCGCCGCCTGGCAGATGTGTCCGCTGGACTTGCTGAGCGGCTTCTGCGCCTTGAGGTTGTTCACCTTGACGTGCACGGCGGCGCGCTGCTGCTGCGGGGGCTGCGAGGCGGCGCGCACGTAGCCGTTGGGCGGGCGCGGCTGGAACGCCTTGCTCTTCTTGGCCTCCCTGCGTGGCGAGATGCGCTCGGCGGGCGACTGCAGGTCCATCAGCTTGCGCTGCAGCAGGTACAAGTTGGCGGCCGTCACGCTCTGCTGGTCGGGCCGCGAGGCGCGGAAGCGGCGCCCGTAGATGTCGCAGAGCTCGTCGGAGTCGGCGTCCGCCGCCGCGACGGGCCCGCCGCCGTAGTCGACGACGTTGAGCGGCTGCCAGATGAAGGCGCCGGCGTCGTCCCCGTCCAGCAGGCAGACGAGCTGCGGGGGCGGCGGCGCCGGGTCGTCGTCGGGGAGGACGGTGAAGGCCGGGGGCGCGTCGGGCGCGCGGTGGTGCGGCGTGGACGGCGCGCTGGGGGACAGCAGGAGCTCCGGCGGGAAGTCGGCGGCGCTGGACGACGAGCCGTCCGCCGGGCCCTCACTGCTGGCGGAGCTGTCGGGGCTGGAGCTGGCTGTGACGATGACGGTGGCGGCGGGCACCGCCGGCATGTCCCAGCGCCGGCGCTGGCGCCTCGTCACGCCGTCGCCCGCCGCCGCCGCCCCCGCCGCCGCCGCCTCCGCTGCCGCCTCCGCCGCCGCCAGCGGGCACCGCTCGCGATGCCATCCACCGCCGCAGCGCGCGGCGCGGCGGCCTGCGACGCACGCAGCCCCCGGTGGACGCGCTGCCCGCCGCGACGCCTCGAGGTCTGCTCGGCGCCCTACTGCCTCTACTCGCCTACCGCTCGCTACCTACTATGAGAAGGCCGCTTCCTCTCCAGAATGCACCGTGTCCTCTTCAGTCCTCAGGCGCTGGCCTGCCCGCCGCAGGTGCTTCTTTGGGGAGCGCCCGAGATGGAATCCAGGGCGCGGCGCGTCGATGCGCCGGGCAGTGCGCGAGGAATGCCGCCCGCCGGCCGGCGCACGCCACGCTATCGACTGGCCGATGGCCACCGCCCACTCGCGGCCGCCGCCGCCGCCACCGCCGCCTCCGCCGCTCCGCGCACCCGCGCCGGCCACGTGGACGCACCGGCTCTCGCGCTTAATCAACCGTCTTCACTTGGGAGCCGGAACGCGCTGACCGTTTTGTCAAGGAAATCGCAATTTTTTACAGAACGCAATTTGAATTACGTTAAAAAATCAAAGTCTTCAAGGCGAGTCTTTGAGAATCAGTTCCTTGTCGGCAGGAGTGCGGGTCTTGTTGGCGACTATTCGCAGTATATTCACAATTACCTTGAGGTATCTCTTCGGGCGGGGCTTTGGCATGATGTTCTTAGTGGAGAATTTGGAGTCCTTATGAGATTGTATGCAATCACATTTGCCGCTCAAGAGTTTCTCACGGCACTTTTTCGATAAGTATAGAAATTGTTATTAGGTGATGTTTCTTAAATGGCTATATTCCAAAACACTTGCTCTTCAATGAAGAAAATTTTGATCAGTTGTTCTTGTTGAACATCCCACGAAGAAATATCACTTCTTGTAAACTGTCACAAACTTCACTGGTAGGTAAATTGTTTTCACAACAAATATTAACTTCAAAAATATAATAAAAATATTGTCACTCAGCTTTGCTGTTCCATAATCTTCAGATAATTTAAACACAAATATCTTCTTTATCACTCCCGTAAGCTGGAACCATACTATCGTATTAGCATAATTATTGGACCATCAATGAATGATCGCCTCCGAAACCCCATGTTCGATCGCGAGGTCACAAGGTGCGTCCCTGAACTTTTCAAGGACTTGTGCGGGCGCAGCGGTGCGCGGCGCGACCTCTGCAGGGCGCTGGGACGCACTGGCGCTGGCCGGCAGCGGTCCGGCGCACTAGCGGTCAGCGAGCGGGCCTTGCATGTCTGGCCCCCACCCGTCGAGTTGCCGGCCGCGGCCCTGCCCCCGCCCCGCACCCGCCCGGGCCCTTGCCGGCCGCCGGTGGCGCGTGTCGGGTCGGTAGAGCAGCCGCGTGCAGATGGGGGGCAGGCGGGGGAGCGGACGGGGGTGGGGTGGGGGTGGGGCGAAGGCGATGGCAGCGACGGAGGCGGGGCGGAGGTGGAGGCTGGGGCGGTGGTGGGGGCGGGGGCGGAGGCGGGAAAGGAGGCGGGGGCGGAGGCGGGCACTGAGATGGGTGCGGGGGCGGAGACAGGTGCGGGGCGGGGACGGGGGCGTGGAAGGGGGCGCGGGCGGTGGCGCGGGCAGGGGCACGGGCGGGGGCACGGGCGGGGGCGCGGGCGGGGACGGGAGCGGAGACACGGGCGGGGGCGCGGACGGGAACGCGCCCGAGAGCCCGGGCGGGAGCGCGGGCGGGTGCGGGGGCGCGGGTGGTGACGGAGGCGGGGGAACGGGCAGGGGCGCAGTCGGAGGCGCGGGTAGTGGCGACGGCGTTGGTGGGCGCGAGGGTGGAATCGCGGGAGGGGCAGAGGCAGAGCGCATGACCAGCGGCGACGGTGGCGCCCCTGCTGCCTTCCAGCGACCCGGCGCGCCGGGCCGCTTGGCGACTTGGCGATCGGCGCTGGACGACGCGGCGGTGGCCGAAGCCGCCGCAATCGATGGAACTTCGCGAAGGTGAACGCGCGGTTTGTAGGCCACGTGGACACTTCGCGCCTCGCGCACGCACACGCACACGCTTGACTAATGCGCCGTTAGGACGTCTGTCATTCACGCAGCACCGTACGGAAATTGGACTTTTGTTTGAGGGTTTGTCTGAGTGGATGAGCATCTATGTGGAAATCAGGCCAGGAAGTTTTTCCGTGTCATTACGAATCTCACCGTTTGACATAACCTAAATGCTCCAACGTCCCCAACGACAGTAGAGAGAATCAGGAACTTTTCTCTGCCAGAACATATGAAAAAGTAGGAATGTTATCGTGAGATCACTTTGACATCTCGATTGAAAAATGAATGCCTTACTTCTGCTCTTTGTTAACGAACGGTGCAGTTAACACACTTCCGGTGGCGTATCGAGCGAGAGATGGAGAAAGATATGGCATAAATTGACATCATTAAATTTATTTAGTAAATTGCTTATTAATAAAATAGTAATAGAGTAGAATTATTTGCAAAGT
The DNA here is from genome assembly GCA_031308135.1 of Acheta domesticus. Taxonomy (NCBI): domain Eukaryota; kingdom Metazoa; phylum Arthropoda; class Insecta; order Orthoptera; family Gryllidae; genus Acheta; species Acheta domesticus. Next base: position 203,005,864 of record JAHLJT010000631.1, on the reverse strand, counting down.
TAGAATGCTAAAACACCTACGCATCTCAGCATTTTGAAGTTCTTCAAGAGCTCTCATAAAAATGTCAACACTGAACTGGACTTTCATGTATTCATCATGTTTGGCTTTCAGAGTTAAAGGATCTTGATGGACAATTTTAAGTAAAATTACAGAATAACTAGTGATGCTACAGAATGGCACAGACTTTCCCGTATTAGTTTTCTATTTCCTTGGGTCTTCGCTAGCTAATCGGAATTGCCACATACTCTTTCTTGCCAGCTCCATCTATCACCGCCAATAGCACATTTTTTTGCCATTTTCTTAATTTTTCGGTTTCCTATTGGTAGAACGGAAATATTCATTTTAGAATATTAAAGAACACAAAAACCTAGTCATAAATGGCAATTTTCTTTTAAAAATCATGTGCCATTCAAGAGAAAATGGCGTTTTAGCGTTACTAAAAGTGCGAAATTTGAAGCTCATTTTCACAGAAAATTTTTGAGTTTTCATAATACTTTATTTGAACTTATTTGAAGCACTTACACTCACAAATATAATAATGTTTACAAATTGCTGGTAATGTGCATATTAAAGATGTGAGAGATCTTTCAAAAAATTACAATTATGTAATTTTTGAAAAAAAAAAAAAACTCAAAATAAACTTAACGCTATACAAAAGAGTGTAATTAGCACTATCCGTTACAAAAGTTTGAAGAAACAATTTGCAGCCATATACGACAAAACTGCGTTTGAGCATTTCTGAAAATGCCGAAATTTGAGCTACTTTTCACAGAAAATGGTTGTGTTTTCGAGAAACTTTACTTGACATTATTTAAAGCATATATACTTGTAAATATAATAATATGAAAAAATCGCCGGTAATGTAAATATTAACGACGTGAAGAGACAAGTAAAAAAATTTAAATTTTTGTAATTTTTGAAAAAATCAACCGATAGACCAATATGGCTTTTATGTCATTGATAGAGTACATTTTCCACTATCCCTACCAAAAGTTTAAAGAAAAAATTTGGAGCCGTTTTTGAGAAAATCTTTCCCGGTAATTTGGACCCCGAGTTCAGTGAGACATGCTTGAGATGGGTTACTGCCTTCGCTCGCGTGCGCTCTTGACAAAAGTCAATTCAGACGCATTCTGCGAAGGGAATAGTTCTAACAATTTCAGTGAGCGCCGAAATACTTAATTTCGAGAAAAGGTTGCAGGCACACACAAACAAAGGAAATTGATTACGAAGAAGAGAAGCGAGAAAGACGATTCCGAGGAGTTTCGTTACCAGCAGCTGAGTTTTCTCAGCTTTTTCTTTTGCGTTCTCTCAAGACCTGTCAAAAGATTTTAAAATGAAGCTGCAAATTGTTAGTAAGACATTTAAGGAGCGCTTGACTTAGCACAATTATGCTTGACGAATTTAGCCTAAAAACCTAAATGTACAGCGAAAGTTATCTATATCTCGTATGCTTCTGGTAGAGCGGGAATTCAATAGTTAATGAGAATATTCTGGAAGTTAAACTGCCTTCACTTTTTTATTCCGAATTCTCCCTGGAATAAGTATTTACACGCTTCATAAACTACCATTAGTGCCACAAAGGGGGATCACCGACAAAGATCTCTCCCGTCATTTAGTTCCCGAAGAGACCAAGTGAAAAAAACATTAGAATTTTCTTAGAAGAGAAAATAGCAAAGACAAACTCCTCGAGTTAACGAATATTATTTGTAACCACCTGAGTATCAGCAACCACTTATACATCCGGCAATTTTTCTAATTTAGAAATGTGCTTACAAGGATATTACTTAAAAAAACAAAAAACAAATAAGGAAAATTCTTCGATCAATGGTACTTCGATGTCAACCACGAGTGTCAATGACAATCCTCATTCATTTTTGTTTTTCCCGCGATACAAACCAACTCTTCTCATCTCAATCATTTCTCCCGGCTAGGCCGCTGGTTGGCGCCACCTCCGCCAGTGGCGCTGCGTTGGCTCTCAAGAAGAACGGCAACAGCTGCCAGGGGCGCTCCGTGGGGACCGGGGAAAACGAAGTGACTCACCGTCGCGGCGCCCTTTCACGCGTCCACTTCTTGGCCGCTCGGCCCCTCCCTGAGGAGCGGGCCCGGCTGATCGAGCGCTCTTCACGGAACGCGCGTGCGCCCAGGCGATTAGTTGCGGCCTCCTCCCGCGAGCAAAGACGCAGGAAAATTTCCCCCTTGAGACATTTCGCCACTATGACTTGCTAACATTGTTTTGCGCGGCTGCAGGAGGATAGCGCGACGAATACTCTCCGGTTCAAGGAGGGTTTCCAAAATAATTTGCCAGAACTGGTTAATCATAAACATGTTGGGGATTTATTTTATCAAATTGGGAGTAGAGTGATCATTGTAAAATTGCATGACCACTCTTTGATTCCGATACATTTCAAACGTTTTTTTACATGCCCGGTGATTACATTATCTTAACAATGCAAAAAGAATAAAGCAAACATTTTTATCACAAAATATGATAAGAACTGGCATATTATTATTAAAGATATTATTGGTACAATAAATCATTCCAACAATTAATTTTGATTCTGAAAGAAACGGGGAAATAAGGTATAAATGGACTTTGCAAACGTATAATTGGTTAGTCATTTTAGCTTCAAGAACATCCATTCAAGTGTGCACTGAAATTAGACATAATCGCCGATTGAATATCTTGTACATTACAAAGACGTAGATAACTAAAAGTGCTATAAACGCACGTACTTTCTCGCGTTATTTACAGTTACGTAATATTATAAAAACTCCATTTCTGTATACACTAAAATATCTCGGCCATACTACTTGTAAAACTCATTACCAAACCTAGAATTTTAGAAGCAAAAACTAACAGTTCTTTTGAAGGTAATATATCAACACCAATTCGACAATGATCTTTTCATACACCAGGAAAGACCGCCCAACAATGAAAAGTATCGAAATTCAGCAAATTTCAAATTGGCGTGACGCAAGGTGGCCATTCTCGTATTGCGACTTTTTATCTCATGAAATAATTTTTCAAAAAATGTACAAACCTTATTTAAAGATTTTTAGATCTAAAGATTTTTTTTAGAGAACAAGTTTCATTAAGCAAAAAAATATTAATACTATTCTAGTTTTGAAATTGCAATTTTTTGGCAACTTTTGAAAATATAATGAGTTCACCAAAATGAGCTTTGTGACATTTCTTTAAGCGTACAGCTCGCACTATTCCATTCAAGAAAAAATAAAGAAAACGTTCGGAGCCATTTTTGAGATTATATTTTTAATTGCCTATATTTCGCGGAGAATTATGTAACCCTACTCATATTTTCGAAAAATTTTACATTATTTAAATAGTTGTTTTCGAAAGTCAGATTTTATTAAAGAATATTCTTCCTCAATATTATAGTTCTAGGAAGACGCCGAAAAATATTGAACTTATGCTGTTTTCAAACGAAAAGTCTTCTTGTGACTCAAATGAGTTTTCGACAACAGTTTGACACACGACGAGTTCCTTGCAAGAGAAACATCCATAAACTGTATAATCAATTTGGATTCCTTACACTAGCATTTCAAAATGTCTATCATTTCACTCAGGTTTCCAGGTCGTTTCAATGACGGACACTTTGGGACCCCAAATCCAGATCTCAAGTACTTAAAGGGGAATCCCAAAATGCCCAGATGAGTTAATGGAGCTCAGAAGAATTATTCTTCAAGCATCCCAGGAGACTTATGCCGTAAGATTATCGCTAACGTTAATGTTCGTTTTAAGGACATTATGAATCGAAATGGTAGACATTTTGAGCATGTGCAGAGTTAGAACAATTCTCCAAAGAGAGTTTTCCATTGTAGTACAAGGTTCTTTGAGTTTCTATTCATTTTTTTTTCTTTCGTGCTGTTGCGTCTTCAGTCTTCCTTTTTCGGCCATTGTTATACAAACTAGTCTCCATACGGCGATATTGTTAATTACGCGTTATTTCATAACTTTTTTGTTTCCTCAAGCTCTACTGCTACTGCTGTTGAGATGATCAACGGGATATCTAGTGTGGCTCATAAATTATGTAAGAAACAAACGGTGACTCATTTCGTGAGCAACCTGTATTAGACTCCCAGGCATTCAATCTACTAGTCGCGTCGCGTCGTCCTCATTGCAATGACAGGCTGCTTCCATCCCCACAAAGCTGTCTATCCCTGTACTCATAAACGTAATAATGTGAACAAATTGTCGCTAATGTAAATATTACTGACGTGAGAATATAAATAATAACGACGTGAAAAACGAGTCTAAAAATTAAATTTTTGTAATGTTTGAAAAAACAAAAGAATAGAACTAATGTTTGTATCATATCATAGAATACATTAAGCAGTATCCCTACCAAAAGTTTAAAGAAACAATTTGGCGCCTTTTTTGAGAAAATTTTTGTATTTTTTTTAAAATTGCAAATATTGCACGCAATATTGCAAGAAAACTACTAAAATTATCAAACAAATGTACGTGACCTTAACGAAAGAACCAATTTTGGAGAACAAATTTTATTTGAAAGAAAAATCTCCATCTTTCATTTTGCAGATGTAGGAAGACGCTGAAAAAAATGCAAACTTTTGCAATTTTCAAATATTCAGTTAACCGAGAAATTCGGACCTATGCCACCTTTATAAGTATGTTTTCTCTGTTCTTATAAGAAATTTGAAGAAAAAATTTAGAGCCGTTTTTGAGAAAAGTTTGAAAATGTCTGGAGGACTTTATGTAAAGTATCCCGAATTTTTAAAGAATGTTTTTTGAAAATATCAAAGCTTCGAATCGGGTCAGATAAACAAGGGTTCCTTCAATTTGGAAAAAAATTCTATGCATGGTTTAGGCGCTAGTGGTGTTCAATGACGGACAGACAGACGGATGTTTTGCTTTTAATTGTTTTTTCGGTGTCAAGGACCCACAAAACAGTGATTCTGGTTACACCACGTGTTAGGGATTTTTTTCTTAATTTAGCAACTGGATTTATCCACTTTCGTTTCTTTTTTTCGTTATCAGGGCCCGGCAATGATTTTTTCTGCCGAAAATCTGCTGTTTTTTCGCACAGCATTACATAACCTTTGCTCTATACGTGTTACTCCGTATATACGTAGGTATACGTGAAAGTAAAAACTACTACACAAGACCTACCTCTAAGCGAGAGCGAATGCTAATTCCATAAGTTGAAGGATTATTTACTCGAAAAAATATTTTTATTCAAAATTCTATTGATTCAGTAAGTAATTGTTTTCAATTCCATATGATACAAGATAAAAATACTAACCTAAGTTCATTGTTTCCTCACACTTACAATGCAAATTGGCCTTGCACTTTGCCTGACGTGATATATCAAGCTCCACTTCTTACGTCGCAAGTAATGAAAAACGTCTCGCAACAAACCGATTAAATAGCCATTTAAAACGGTATAATCACAAGCACTTGTTTTATACGTCGAGGGCCTAATCCTCTTACTGGAAGTCTTTCCCCTGGGGACACGACCTGAGATCATAAATCACCAGCGCCGCGGCGGTCGCGAGGCGAGACACCTTCGCAGATCTTCGTGGCGCAACAGCGTTTCATAAATAAAAGAACGCTCGACGGGGATAGCCGTTCTGCAAAGAGGGTATTCCAATACGAAGGAGGAATATTCTCCTAGTTTGCGCAAGACCACATACGTCATCGGTCACATCTACACTAAAAAAATAATTGTCGCGAATTGCTTTTAATTTTACCTACTTGTGTGACACATCCGTCCCTCTGTCCATCCCGCCAACAACCCATGCATACAAACATACATACATACGAGTACATGCGGAGGTGGCCGTATATTCTCATTTTCGAATACAATATTGCGTGTATCTCCTGCCTTCATGGTCCAAACTTAACCATCTTTGGAACATCACTAACAGACTTAATCCCGACGTATGTGAGCACTTACAGCTCAAAAGAACCTTAAACAAGGATTTGAAAATTTGAGAACCTACAGTTGAGGAGATTTCAATATTTTCCTCCCTGTACTTTATTATACGGAAGAAAAGTAAAAATACTCTACATATGTACTTCAATGGTACATAGCGAGTACATACCCCACTTGCAAGGCCTCAAGGTCCGCAACTAAAACATCTAAATAAAAAAATAAAAAAATAAATGAATAAATATATGAGTGGGAGAGAGAAACAAAAAATTAATGACGTTAGCCCCTTAAGTGTAGTGCACGTTTTATCGTGAGAAGTTGAGGTGATCATCTTCCTCCGCTGGATAGCGAGATTTGGCGCCGAGCTACATGTACAATTGCGTGGTTTTCCCCAACCAGATATTACCTATCAGCGGGGCAGTGCCTCGGCCGAATCAAGATCTAAGCTTCCGAACGGTTTCCCGACGTGCATGGTAGTGTAGTGCATGTACGTAAGGATGAAGACAGGATAAGGAAGAAGAAGAAGAAGGAAAGATCGTGCGCGGTCCATGACCTGTTTGATAGGGTACTGTTTCCGCATTCGTCTTGTGTTGATCGGAGAAACCACGAAAAACTACCCACCGGAGAAGCTGACTGCTAGAATTCTCCTCCAGAGAGCGGTTGTCTCCGACCTATCTACGAAGCTAGTGTCGAAAATCCCGCCACTGTCGAGAGTCGAACCCTAGGACACGCGGTGAGAGGCATTCCAGTGACATCAACTGAGCGACTGCATGTTGGTGGTTGAGTTTTGGAAACGCGCAATATGGCGAAATACCATTCCCCTCGCATCATGGGAAAGACCTCCGCCTCCACCGAGATTCGACCCGCGGGCAGCGCGCCTGTGGCGCCTCGCGGTGGCGTGAGGCCGAGGCGTCTCTGCTCCCCTCGCCTCGCCTCGCCTCGCCCGTCTCGCCCGCCGCGCACGTCACTTCCGGCCGGCAGAGCTCTAATCAGCTTCCGCCGCCGTCGACATGCAAATTTCGCCCTCGAGTGAGTCTCAGGGCTGACCCGGTCGCGGCCTCGGAGCTGGTTGGAACCGACCGACCGGCCCGGCCGCTGCGAGGGGATGGTGGAATCGGGATGCATCCGTCTGTTCCACTTGGATTCGCGCCAGAGTTGTGTGCATCTTAATCTTCCTTACTAATGAGCAATAAACACTTCGAAAACATTAAAGACGACACCGAGTTCTTAACAACACTAAAAAAATTGTCCTGATTTTTTTTATCTTAGAGACAAAGCAATTTTCTGTTACTATCATTATGTGGCCGGCATATTCGACCGGCGAGAAACCGGCATTAGGTATGTCATATTTATGAATCTAGTAGCGTCTATTAACACATTCAATTCGCTGGATTCCTCGAAACAAAAGGAAATGTCGAATGAATACCATGATGTAAATAGCGTGGAAAGATAAATAATTTAGCAGTAAATAGACATTTTCATGAATATTAAGTTACTGATCATTATATTACAATACGTATTTTGTGATGCAACCACTGTTTCCACAAGCTATTTCATACAATTAGTTTTTTATAACATTTTATATAGATACGCTTTTTTGTTGAATTCAAATCACATGCGAATGGGCAAATTTCAGTGAATAATAATTTCATTATCAGTTATGAATATAAATATATCCAAGTGATAAGACAATCTATTATAGTGGTGTTAAAAAATAATAGCTCTTGTTTAGTAGATTAAGCTACCAGATTGTTTTCAAGGTGAAGTAGCTTCATGCAACATGTTCATTACGGACTGCCGTTAGATAATCTCACTCTTCACGGGTTACATCATATTCTCGGTCAACTCGGCATGAGAGATGGATAGATTCCAACAAAAAGGTGATACCTGTGAAAATTCTCTAGTTTCCAAAAAATCGAATGAATCGAGTAGCTCAAAGAAATGGTAAGCTAAGATGGCGGGATATACGTGCGCGAAGTCTGTGCCACAGTGTCCATTTCTCTTTGCATAAAGCAGAGCAGCGGCGGTGGCGGCGGCGGCGGCAGTGATGCAAGTTTTAAATGCAGCCCCCGTCGCGTCCTTCCGCTGCAGCCAACCGCCTTCGCCGCCGCCACCGCCGCCGCCGCCTCCGGCAATCGAGCGGGTGCATTATGCAGGAGGTTGCGTGAGAGTGCGCGGCCTCGGTTCGACTCCCGTGCGCAGCGGACGTGGAGGGCGTCGAGATTATCTTCAGGAGAAGGGGATAAAATGCTCTTTGAAATAAATGCTCTGAACCTTTGTGCAAGACCGTTATATCTTTGACTGTGAATATGGTGAAATCGGATATACTGAACTTTCGATAATAGTCACTGGTCTCGATCCACTTACATTATGAATAAACCTTAGATGATCGAGTTAAAGTGAAATCTGCATTGGATACAGTGAACATTGGAAATAGTACAACTTCCAGGAAAAATATACTTCGTGCCGGGACCGCGAATTCCCAAAACCAAAGAGTTTGTAGTTGGAGGATCTAGCGAGTTATTTTTGTGCCGCTTGTGATGATTGAAAGGGATTGACGGAATTTAATCAGGTGGAGGTAGTTTCAGCTCTTCTTTGGCAATTCTGTCGATCACGAAAAGTTCATGAACAGAGAGAGCGAGGGAAAAATATGAGAAATCGTACTTGGCAAGAACATCGTAAATGTGAAAGGGTCTTCCATATCAAAAGAAAACGAATATGATGACAAAGGACACAAATCAGAAAGTGATCTAACAGCGCAAGTCACTCAATAGTATAATGAATTCACCAAGATTTTTCAGGAAAACGAAGAATCGAGTGTAGAGAAACCATGAACTCTGGAGACGGGTCTCCAAAAATATTTTTTTAAATAATAAAAACATTCTTTTAAGTCTAAATGAGGATACTACAATTTTAAATTCGCGGTGTTTGGATATTTTACTGAACCTATAAAGTATCCAAACATAATCATCAGTGAACAAAATCAATCATCATTGAAAATCAATTTTATTTTAGCATTTCGAATATAGTGAACATCTCATACAGAGAACTAAAATTTTGTTCACTAAAATCGGAGGTTCACTATTACCGGAGTCGACTCTATTACATTACAATTAAATTTATTAACAAAATTAATTTTATTTGAGGAAGAGACATGAAATAAGAAATGCTAGTTAAAATAAAAGTGTTTTAGTAGCATAATATCAAAAATAGAATTAAAATAAGTAATTTATTAAGAGATTATTAAAAAACTGTTGTTGTGCGATTGTGTTATTTATGGCATATTGATGGTCCGAACGAATCCCTACATTTTTACTTTCTCATGCAAGTAATGCTGCAGGAAATTTTGCGAGTTTTTCTCAGATCGTTTCTCTGCCCGTCTGTTCACAACAGTAGCATATAAACTGTTCTCTAACATCGCTCTTCCACAGAATATTTCATTGCTTTTAAGACACTGTCAATTCGAAACGAATCTTCTAATTTTTGGAGGTTTTCACTCAAAACTTATAATTTTTTCAACATTTATTAAAAAATCAAAACTTTTTTTCAAATTTTTTGATTACAGAGAAAAGGACGCACGTAACAAGGAGCACAGATCTATTTTTTCAGTAACACTTTTTAAAATTTGAAAATTGCAAAAGTAAAAGCTTTTTTTCGATTCTTTCCTTCGACCATATTATCAAAGATAAATATGTTTAAAAATATGTCTTTTTCGAAATTAGGTCTTTAAGGAATATATATTTTTCAATACATTAATAGGTTATGCGCAATTTTTAGTAAAATAGACAATGTTTAAAAATGTCCTTTAACAACTCTCGGATGAAGTTTTGAAAGTTGCCAAAGTTTATTTTTCCCACTACTTCCAATTACTAAATTATTTAAAAAACAATATTTGATTCTTAATGCAATATATTGCCAATAATGGACAATTGAGAATAATGAAATGAGAGCATTGCACATTCCGGATCAATTTTATCAATAATCTCTGTGCGATTGTTTCTAAAAATGTAATTGAAATAATGATGTAATTGCCTTTAGCAAGAGTTCCTGTCATCCATCGTATTTCAAGGGTAATTTGTTTTTCAACAGGACGTAGGAGACAGACAATTGCTCAAAATTGAGTTTACAATTATAAGCTAAGGTATGTTGTATGAAACGTTGAGGTTCGAACTTAAAACATCGCTATCTTTGCTTCACTAACCATATCACACTCCAGAAATGACGACTGCTTTCAATAGATTATTCCAACTGGAGCCTGAATACGAAGCAATTTCAAGTAGTGTTATTGGTTTTGAAAATTAAGTAAAAAACAAACGATGGCAGATAAGCGTTGATTCTATTAATTTCAATAAATTATTAAAAAAGAGTGTTTTAAATTATTAAAATGATGATTAACAACGAATATCAACACATGTAGGATTCACTACCTTTCATTTAAAGCAAAAATAACGAATTTGTGTTGAGTTGCAAGATTAAACGTCTTCCTAAAATAAAACCATTAGAGTTTTAAATACACAGATGACTTTGACATCCATTTTAACCTCTCGAAATATAACATATCGAGAAAAGAGTTGTCAAAAAATATCGGTTGCAAAATTAATTATAAAATAATATTAGAAATAAATTTCTGCAATGGAGTAATATTTTATATTTATTTCATATCTAAATAATGAAAGTAAGCCAGACGTCCGATTTCATCAACGAACTATTATAATATTAATATTTTACTTTAAACTTAATATTTGCTTTATGTTACTTTTTAAATGAAGAAACTCTTCAAAAATGTAAACAAACATAATTTTTCTTGGATTTTAAAACCTTTTACACAAGTTAATGGCTCATGTATATGGCGAAACTACATTTATTAACCCTTATTTTGTCGTTTGCATTACTTCTAAGTGTTCGCTTCTCCATCGAATGAATTTCAAGGCCATATTCAAAGTGAGATATTTATTCATGAGACAAATGGCTTCTTGCGGATTCAATTTTCATGCACATGAATGCAAGTAGCGCAGTAGGGAGGGATAACATTACACAGTACCTTGTTTTAACACTTCAATTTGTTTGAGAATTATCATTCACACTGTTGCTTAAATAAAAGCATGTGCATTTTATTTCGTGGAGGAAGTAACCCCTACACGAGAATTGAAATTAAAAACATCAAGTCCGAATATGTTTAAAAATATGGAAATATAATCTTTTTCATCAGAGGAGATTCGATGTTAAATCTTTCAATAAAAAATTGGATGACAAGCGACAATTGTATCTTACCTTTAAGCATTTAAAACATCGGAAAATAAATTGATATACTTTTTTTATACCCATCACTGGATATTTACAATTTATTGGCCAGTTAGTCTGCGTTGATCGACAGCAACAACCCCACGCGTCCCCTTCATCGCCTGCTCCCCCTCCTGAACCAGTTTCCATGCGATAAGGCATTTGAATTTTGTGCCTGCCCAATTTGCCCGTATCAACCGCTCTGCTCATATCGAACATTCTAGACTTGAATTGAGATTGAAAGTGGGAGAAATTGTCATTTAGGAATGTCTGCCTAATAAAGTTATTTACATACTCTTCATATTTGGCGTTTCCGAGAATGTCTCAGTAACAGTCGTTCATATGCCAATGTAATAAACTGGTTGGCGGAATGGTATTTGCTGAACAACGTAATGAAACAATAAATGATAAATGTAGGTTGTCATTATTTTAAATACCTTTAGCTTGATAAATAAACTGATTATTAATTCAGTTTTCAATGAAGTGGAGGAGAATTTTGTATATTGTATTAATGCCATTTATGATATTAGTAAAATGTTATAACATTGTGGGTAGTAATAGCACGCCTGTAATCGAGGCAACCCGCCATACACTAACGTGTTGCAGAACAAACTTGTTTCTTTTTAAAAAGAGTAGAGTTCCTGTGGATTGCATCCCTACAAAGCAACCAGTCAGAGGACCAGAAACAAGTTTCTATTTTTCATGTAAAAAAAGAAGCGAAGAACAGATCATGGTTCGAAGATCATTTATGCAATCTCGTTAACGGAATTGAAACCGCGTTAAATATACGAATAACTTCCTTCATTTGTAATTTATCGATATTTTGACGTATCTAGTCGTGTTATGTAAAATTAAATTTGAGTTAACCAGTGGCGCACCCAAGAGAGGGAGCTCATGGCTTCAATTCACCCAAAAAACAATGAAACAAATTTTTAAAAAAATAGAGCTTTTACATCTTTTTTATTCCCACAAGGTAACTCAAACTTCCATATATTCCTTAATTCGATACTTTTTTGCTCCTGAGAATTCGGTATACGAAGTTTCCACAGAATAATCGTGAGAAAAAACTCGTTCTTTCAATGGCTTATTTATTTTTCCAGATCACGTTTCAGGATAGAATTATTCTTATCACATGAAATATCGCAATATCATTGATCATAACCCGTATGCAAATTTAACTTTTCCATATCCATAGACTCCTTTCATTCAGGTCTCATTGATAATCTTCCTCTCGTCGTTAATTTTCCTGCACCGCACGAAGGTCAAAGGCCGGTTGTCGGAGGCCTGGAGACCTTGAAGCCTCCATTTTGAATTCCGTAGGGTGGGCAGCGCTGTAGCGACGTCGGTGGTGGACACTAAAGCAACGGTGACGGTATATTTAGAGGCTCGGTTTCAAAGACCTGCCGCCCACTAAAGTAACAATGAAAAAGAGAAAAGCCAGTGCATACGTATTGCTTTATATAAGGAACTTTGCCCCGTAGCAGGTGTTACGCACCTTATCCACCTCTAGGAGTGGCAATTAAAACTATGTATTAAATTTTATTACTAAACACAGCAATAATGGAAACTACAATCTATGGTATTTACATGTAATATAGTGATAGGATTATACATATTTGCCCGCCCGATAAACGTTTTAATCGGCCAAGCATCTCGAAGGCGTTTAAAACCTCTTTTTATCGACAGTTGAAGAATATTAATAGGATAAAAATTGTTTTGATGAGTTGAATGGGTGATTGACAATGGGGTAGCTAGAGTAATGCTGCCCTTTCTATGAACGACACACACACACATATAGGGAGAAAAGTGACGAAATTTAAGTACATAAACAAATAAAGGAATATAGATAGAAATCAAGAAAGAATAATAATTTTCAGATCAATTATCCTGGTCAGATCTAAGTGATAGAACACTGATTTTTGTAGACATAGTCGAGATTCTTAATATTAATAACGCATAATTGTTAATGAGGCTTTAGGGTCACGAGAGGCATTGATATTGTCAAATTGTATGTGATATTTGTGGTGTCATTTCACAGGGCAACAACACTTACTATTCTCTTACTGTTATTTTTCCTAACGCGTTCTTTTCTTGTCTCTTAGGGCCGTCTCTCGCGAATTTATTTCGTATCGACGGCAGGTGTCGAGTCCGAGAGGTGGGCGTTGCCCGCGGGGGGTGACCGAACGAGTGAACGGCCGTTCGCCCTGGCGGTCGCGGGATCGATGCCCCGAGGCCGCGGACCGGGCCGGTTAATTGCCCTTGTAAATCTCACCCCTCCCCACCCCACCCCCACCACCGTTCTCACTCCTCTCCAACGTCTCGCTCCGTTTCGCTCCACCGGTGGGCGCCAGACGCGCGTGCAAAGGTCATGCATATCGTTATGGAAATGCGGCGGTGGCGCTGGCGGTGGCGAGCGGCCGGCGCCGTGCAATTTCTTTCTACTCTCGCCCACTTGCGACAGCGGGGCGGATGGCGGTGTCGGCGGCGGAGGGGATTCTCTGGGGGAAGGGGCAGTTAATGGAGAGGCTGGCGGCGCCCACATGATAAAGCTAAGCTGTAAAAGTGAAGACAGCTCGGCAAATAGAACTAGCTGAGGTGACTGAGGAGAGGGTAGATGGACTAGAAGAACCATAAGAAAGAACAAGAATAATATCGTTTATGGATATGAGTAGATATTTTGAATGTGAAGATACAGAATGGCATGGAGATGTTAATGATGTTATGATGGAAGACGAGAATAATTGAATTTTGTGAAAATGACAGTAAGACATACAAGAATGTGACGTATTAAAAATCATTATTACTGAGTTAAGCAAAGAAATGTGTTTAGAAACTTGCTCACTTTTACATGTGAAAAGTTTGTAACGATAGTTCATAAGGCACATGTTCTGTATAATAATATACTTTGTCTCTGGATGCGACTCCACTCAACTTAAAATCGTTTTCCTACGTAGCGACAACTTTTAAATTGATCACATTACTGTCGAAACGACATTATGAAAAACAAATACAATAAGATACGGTACTATAAGTACTACAAAGTGCTTGTGCTATAAGATCCAAAATATATAACGGCTCACGTGGAGACATCAGGGAGAAAGTATTGTACTTAACATTGAACATTAGGTCTCTAGTTAAATTTTATCTGGTAACATTTCGGAGGCCACAATTCAATTCAATGATACCTTATTTTACATGGCGCGACTCAGGCCGTCCGATCACGCAAATTTCGCTCTGTTCCTTTCACCATCTACCGGAAATGTATTTATCAGGCGATGAAACAGGCAATTTAAATTTTGCTCAGAGGTTACTCTGAGACTTGTGGATCTTTTACATGCAACAAATCTACAACATGGAAAAGCCGGCTCCACTTCACCAAAGAAGTCGTACACAGGATTTTTTCGACCTTAAAAATCCCACAAACCCTTGGACTCACAAACCCTTTTAAGAGCCCGATACGCTAACCATTGTACCACCAAAGCCACCCGCTACCAGCGAAAGACGAAGCCTGCGTCAGCGAAATGAACGCGGGCGAGGTCAGAGGTCGCAGGACGGCGGCCGGGGCGGGGTGAAGGTCGCGCGTAGGGGTCTCATCGCCCTTGGGAGCACGAAGCACGGACTGCGTGGAGTCATCAGCGGAGAAGAGCCTGTTTATTGGGGGGTGCGCGCTAGGGTCCCGTGCGCATTTACTGCCCCGCCGCCAGCGCCTCTCGCGTGAGAAAGGGGAGTTTCCGCGACGCTCAACAAACGGCGTTCTACCCGTGCCGATCGCGCCACCTGAGATACTATCAATCGGTTTGCCGCGGCCTCGAGATCGTTCTGAGGCGGATTACTGAGTATTTGTGTTCAGCCTGACGATTTTCCGGCGGAGAAAATTCAACTGTATTGAATTCCAGTGTTTCCCTTTTAGTATTCTTAGAAGTATCTTATGATTCATCTACAGAATGTTTCTTAGTAATGCATACCGAAAAGATTATCTGCACATTCACGCCTGTTCTTGCAATGTGCTGCTTCTGGCTATAAAAAATTTAGTGCAGCCGTGGTGACTATTTTACATTTTATTACTGATATTTGTTGATTTTTTCTTGCTTTGCAAATGGAAATTACGGGGAAAAGTTGTCAAGAGGTGACAAATGGACACATTCCTGCATGTGATTTTTCTAGAAAATAGATGTTTGTTAAATTTAACACCGTTTATAGTTATCATAAATCTACAGGCTATCCCATATTCTATTTTGTATTAGGATGAAAAAATAAAATTTATAAGAATTTTTTAAAATCTTGGATTTATTTTTCCTTTCCAAGCATTTAGTCGTACATACAGAAGTAAGCTACCATGTTCGAATCTCTTGATTTGTTTTTATATTGTTCTTTAATAGCTGCAATTACTTATGGCCCACATTATAACATATTTATTAGTACGAGTTTCCCCTAGAACAAACGTCAATAACCTGCAATTAAGTGTTTCTAAGAAGGCTAATTTCATGGAAGGGCCACGGCCAGGGTCAGCGTTCTAATATGACTTGTTGCGAAACCTCTAGCGACGAAACGCAATTCCCTTCATAAACCAAGAGACCCGGCGAAGTGCAGTATTTAGGGTTTCAGTGGACGCCGCCCCCGCCACTGCCCCTGCCCGTGATTCCACTGCTCCCGCCCCACCCCCGCCATCTCCCCCGCCACTGCTGCCGCGCGTATGGAGAGCGTGTGCGATCCGCCGAACCGCCAGCCATGCCAGCGCCTGCCATTTGAATATCCGCCTTTCAGCGAAGCAGTAAAAAATACTTCAGGGAGGCCCTCCGAGGAAGGCGGGGAGGGTGTCGCTTTTGGAAACAAAGAAGCATCGCGGGCGTTGCTCCTCCGCCTCTGCCACCCCTGCGGTCACTTTGGGGCGATTCGCATGCACCTCCCTTGTAGAGGTCAGTGCCACGAGAGACGGTCCCACTTCGACAACGTAAATACTTCTGCCGCTTCGGTCTCCCATCGATTATTTACATCATCCTCCACTGATTTTCAATGAAATGTGATTTTTTATTTCTCATTCTTTTTAATTCAGTGGAATAAAAAGTTATCTTGTGGTACTTCACAATGTGAATTACGAAATAATCAAATCACAACAGTCAAAGATTTGATATTTATTAAAACATCTTTAAGTCAACTTTGGGGAACACATTCCCACCTTCAATGGGTCTATAACAAGATCTCATTTATTTGTCAGGAAGGATTCATCTGTATTATTTAACTCGATTTAGGTTACGAAAATGAAAGGAAATCTTGAGAACTTACAATGAAGGTAAAGGAATAAGATGAAAGACGAGAGCCAGTCTATAAGCCCCAATAATTCGATTCAAACATTTCTTCGAACAACTTTGTTAAAAATCAGTGCATTCATTCATATTGTGTTGAAACATACGTCATTCGTAGGAATTTATGTCAATGTTGGCGAAAATGAAGGTTTTTTTCATTTCTCTTAAGTTTTTTTTTTCACAGTACTTGCTAAGATTGCAATCTTAGGAGATAAAAACAGAAACCCCTGGTCTACACTCGTGTTTTCAAGATGGCCCTGATAAGCAGAGCGCAAATCCAGCAATTTGTTCGCGGGGTTTCGGTGCGGGGCATTTGCATTTTATCACAGGTAGTTTTTTCCGTGGTGCGGCACTCTGGCTTTCGCTCCCAGGTTACTTTGCTGGCTACAAGGTTCATGCTTAGGGAATTTTTTAAGTATAATTTCATTGCATTCGCAATGTACTACAATGCCAAAACCAGTAAGCGGTATGCATTATTTGTATATAACAGACTGGTAACATGCCGTGACAGTTTTTTTCGAGTATTAGAAGGAATATTAGTAATGAGTGAGAAAAAGTGACTCGTTAAATTCCTTGAATTTATGAAGACACCTGATAGTGTAGTGCTTATAAACTTTGAGCATGTGATACGGATCTTCAATGGTGATACATGATTGCGAACATTTTGAATACCTCTTTCAACGTCTACCGATGAATTTGGTTTTCGTGGCAGGCGAAATCAGTTGGAGGTAGAAGAAACTTATTAAAACGGAGACGGAGACGGCGTATCAAAAAAATAAAAAATTGTACGTTATTTTAATACCATGCACAGATTTGACACAGATTTTAATTCAGGGGGTTGGCGGTACAGGTCACCACGTCCATTTTTGGCCGAAATGAGATTATTGTCATAATCATATGGGTTTCTTGTATTCTACCCAGAGGTATTCAACATTATGTCATGCATCAAGAATTAACCGTTACAGTGCTTTTAAACAACACCAAATCCACTCCCAAGTCCAAAGTAAAACATCTTCAAATTGCTCTCCTGTAAAATTGAGTAAAAATGACAGTGTTCTATACTTCCGAACCTCAGAATTGAAAAAATACTATGTCTAGAACTGAATAACATTTCACTGAACATTGGGAAGTTTTTGATAAATTGTATTACAGTCGGACCTCCAGGCATAGAATCTGGGGGTTCCTTCGATAATATTTGATACGTAGAAACTTCGGTAGAAACTTTGATATTTAGAAAGTTTCCAATCTCCTCCTACAGTTCCAAGATTTCTGAAAATTGTTTCGCGGTTTGTCATTATAGTTGAAATTGTACCAGCTGATATTCCATACATCTGCGCCGCTAGTTTTTTTTCACACCACTGTTCACATCTTTGGTTATGTTCCCTTTTTCTGCAACAGTAATGGATTTTAATTTCGACAATGCAAACACTCTTCTTAAGTTCGCAACAGCACATTGAACTGACGAACTAACATCGTAGGGCACGACCATTAGAGGAAGGGACACGCGATTGACAATCAGATCACTTTGGTGGACGCATTCCTGCGATTGAAAAAATTTCCTCGGAGAGGGAAAGTAGGAGTGAGTTACCTTCATGAGAAAGCTGGGAACTTGTCGCAGAAAACCCGTTGGTGTTTTAGAAAAATTAACTCAATTATACAACCGGCCAGAGGGAAGTTATATTTTCCGCAATAGTAATACTGTCCTCCCAAATTAAACAATATTTTTTTAGAAAAGTAATTTATATTAGTGTTGTATATTTTTTATTTTATAGAAAAAATAGTCAAGTCAGAAAATTATTTTGATATAGAAATAATTTTTCGATATGTAGAAAAGCTTTTAAACACAATTTTCAAAGGACCGGAAAATAATACGTTTTATAGAGAATTTCGGTATATAGAGGTTCGATGTATGGAGGTCTGACTATCAAAACAAAATTTTCCGTATTACTATAGATATAAATTCGGTATAAAATGATTGGCAAAAATGGTATATCGATTTCTTTCAAGAAGGTAAACAATTTCCTTCCAATGTGCACACCTTTGAGGTAGGTTCCTCTACCCTCCACACGCGTGCGACGGCGCTGTCGGCGGCGCGTCCGCCCAGCAACGGAGTCCTGGTCACCGCCTCTGGAAGCTGATACGCCATCTCGCGTGCCACCCAGATCCCCCCCCCCACTACCTCCCAGCCTGGGAGGTCAGCCGCTCTTTGCCTTGGGTTGCCACTCCCACCATTTCTCTTGCGTTTCTCTATTCCGTTTTCTCCCCAGAACCATAGTTTATTCCACTATTATCCCATGTTCAAAGTCACTTTGATAGTTATCCTCGCCATTTTTCTTGTTTCTCTCAATGCGTTAAACTTCCGAATCAATGGTTTACCTATCTTTCAAATCCCGAATAAACTTTGTATTTCCATGTTGGTTTTACACAATAACCAACACGCCAGACATATCCTAGCCTTATTTATTCCTCTCTTGGTTACTTACAAATCTCACCTTGGAACGTTTACTCAGAAATGAAGTGGTACTGCCTTTACAACACTGTTTTTCCTCATGTATGCCGCTTCAGAATATGCGTTAGGCATGAAACATTAACACAATGCAATTTCGTCTTCTCCTTTCATTCGGATAAAGAGTCACCTAACAGTTTATTTATTTGACATTTTACCCTGCCTCTAAACAATTTATTCTGATTTCCTTGTATCTCACAACGCCCTCATCTTCCTAATATCGCATTTGCTCAAGAAAGACGCGCCAGCCATTCATTCAATAACATACAATACCTATCTCCCCGACACAAGACTCCCTAAGTAGCCAAATTGTCAGTCATCACATTCACATCATGTTTCTCAAGAAAACCTCCTAAATTTCAATCAACTGCTACAAATCTCTCATTCTATAATACGTGTCACTCAACATTATCATTTTGAGCAATATCCTGGCAATTCTAGTGTGATTTGAATTCCTCATCAATAAGAAATATTAATTTAATTATTAACTGGTGGAGCTACAGGATGGCTCAGACTTTATCGTACTAGTTACTTTCCTAACCTCTTTAGTCTATGCTAGTCTCGGTTTTGTTCCACCCTCTTCCCGACAGCTACCTGTCAGCGCCTAAAAGGAATTTTTTCACATTTTCTCAATTTTTCGGGCCACTAATAGTTGAAATAAAATATGACTTCAATGATGTTATATAAAATTAAAACCTGGTCCTATACGCAAATTGTCATGTAAAACTTTAGATTCGTTTTCGAGAAAGTGTCGTTCAAGCGTTTCTAAAAATCTGCAATTTCTGGCTAATTTTCAAAACAAAAACTTGAATTTTTGGGAAGGAGAGTTTTTATAAGAAATTATTTGAAGCAGTTGCATGCACAAACTCAATGTGTAAAAAGGAGCCCTGTAGTGGATGCAGCGCGGTGTGAGGTCCGTACTGCGAAGCGACTACATACAGGGTCAGATCAGGTTTCAGGGGATTGTTTCGTAGGGGCAAATGAAAGTCAATGCACTTGTGAACAAATTAAATTTAATTCTTGAAATATTGATTAGTTTTACAAGTAAGTAGTTAGGCGGTAAGCCGGAGGACCAATGAATGTTTATGATTAATAGTTTCTTCTTGCTTGAAGTTTACACTTACAGTTTGATGAAGGCACAGCAAACACCAACCCAGGTCAGACGGCTGAGTGTGGGTGCCGTCGGTAGAAATGGGCTGCGGATGTTGCGGCTGGTAGGCTGAATGTCACCACGGGCGCGTACTCGGCTGCTGGAGCGGCCCGTATTGTTGACTGGGCCAGGTGAAGTCCGATTCACGGGTGGATCGCGGTCTGCTGGCCGCGCTGATTGATCGTAGGAGCCTTGATAGGCAGAGCAAAGACAGCTGACTCGTTCGCAGGCTGTCTGACGAGCAGAGTAGTTGTTGTAGCAGCAGTAATAGTAGTTTGACGTAGAGTGACTGCGTAGCTTGACGTAGAGTGACCGCGTAGTAGTAGCAGTGAGATTGACTGAAGAGTGACTGCGTAATAGTAGCGTTTGACATAGAAGTGTGACTGCGTAGTTTCACATAGTAGTGAACAGAGCAGTAATTGTAGCAGCAGTATAGTAGTTTGACTTAGAAGTTTCGACATAGCAGTGACAGAGTTTGACATGGTAGTTTCACATAGTAGAAATGACATTGAAGAAAATGACGTTGAAGTGCCTGCGTAGTAGCAGCGAAATTGACTGATAGTTTGACATAAGAGTTCGACATAACAGTGGCGCGTGGGAGCAAAGTTGCCGTATTTATTTAAACGTATGTTTCCGAGTGCAGAGGGGGGAGAGTCACGTGACAATTGCAGCTAGCCTATGATGTACGGTGAGACGTAGTGTGCCACAAGAGATGCTCGCTATTCGTTGTTATGTTTTGAAGTGTGTCACGTGACTTGTGATGGCACTGGCTGTGCCGCGATGGCTGCATCTCATTAGCGAGGTTTGGTATTTTCTCACGGGAACCGCGATGCTGGTTGAGAGTAAGGGGCGGTGAGGCGGGCGCGGTCGCGGTCGCGGGCGCGGACGCGGCTGCCTAGCAGATGCGTTCGTTGTCGGCGAATTCTAACGCCTGTATTGGGGCGGGAGGCACGTAGCGATATCTGGAATGTTTGTAAATATGTCTGGCCGCCGAAGTCTGAGAAAAGCAGGTAAAAGGCTAATGGCTTGAGGGCCGCGCGCCCGCCGGGGGAGGCCGAGCCTGCCGCCCCTTCCCCGGCTTACAGTAAGTACGCGGCGGTTCGGCGCTTGCGGCCAGAAGGCTCAACGAGAGTCGTTTGTTCCCTGAACATCTGTGTTTCATTTCTTATGTTTTTGTATAAACGTGCTAGAGCCGTGAGAAACTTTGAAGGTGGGGCAGCCGAAGAATGTTGGCCGCGCGGGGGAAAGACAATTTGAGGCTGCACCCTGCTGGCGAGTTTCCTTGTAATTGTTCGCGAGATTGAACAAGCCCGTAATGTAAATATTTACGCGAGAGTTATACTATGCAATGAGAGATGTAGATATACTACGTATGAAATACACTATGTAATTTTTGTTATCAAAATAGCATGTTTGGAACTATCCGTACAAAAATATAAATGAAAAAATGGCCTTTTTTGGGAAAATATTGTTTTTTATATTTTCCCATTTTTCAGCAAAAATTTCATAGAAACGAGTGATATATTCAAAAAAATGTGCATAACATTAATTAAAGAGAACAAATTTGGGGAAATAGATATTTTGTCTTCAAATGAAATTTATCTTATAAAATGTAGTTGTAGGAGGGGGTTTAAAATATTCAAAATTTGGTAATTTAAAAAATTCAGGAATAACAATAAAATTGGGCCAGCCTGGCTTCGATTAGGACCCGATTGGGCGAGGGATTTCATTTTAGCAAAAATCCTACGAATAGCTTAGGCGCTAGTGTTAGTGCACAGACAGACGGACCGATGGAAAGACGGACGACGGAAAGATGGACAGGCCGAAAGACGTAAAGACGGATAGATGGAAATACGGACAGTCGGAAAGACGGAATGACCGATAGAAATAAAGACGGAAGGAAATCCCTTAAAAATCCCTTGTTTGGTATAAGGAGATCCCAAAACGCATATTCCCGTGAAAATTTCGATATTAATTTTCCGCAGCATTTCATAACTTTCTGTATACTGCGTATATACGTAAGTATACAAGAAAACAAAAATTATTAAATATAATTTCTCTGTCTAGATTTTAATGCACTTCTTGAAACAATGTCCTTTGCGCGTCATTTTCAGGTACAATCGTGCGAAGTGCTTTACTTCAAGTGTTTAATGATACTATTACACCGTTAATTCGTGAGACTGTTAAGACACGAAACATTGCAGCACGAAAACGAAATATCTTCAAGTTGACGGGAGGGGTGCATGAAAACGTCTTGCGTGCGCATGTCTGGATTAAAAAACTAATAAAGGTGAACCGACGAACAAAGGAAACTGGAAGGTGCTTGAGTGTGGGTGGCATTGACATTCCGGTAATTCAGAAGTCGTGCTTTTCCGAAGTGGCGGTCGTTGTTAACTCTAATAGTAAAAGACGTTTGTTACGATGATTGTACGCTTTCGGAGACAAGAAATTGATTTTCAGTCCAAAATTTGTTTTTTGATGTTTAATTTTTTATGCATCTTCATAATTTTATCTTTAAACTGGCGTTTGAATTATTTGATATCACTCTTACAAGTATTGTTTTTTATTCTTTATATGTAAAGTCGTCCTCTCATCGGGCTTAGGTGCTGTCTCCAATACTTTTAGATACTGTTGCACATGCAGGGCGTAAATACTGAAAGACTTAGACATAAAGAAAGTAAATTAAAAAAATATTATGTTGTGAAACTAACCAATAATAAAAAGTCTGAAAAGGAACTAATTATTTGAAAATGTTTATTCTGATGAGGCAAGTTATCAAGCTGGCATCTTCGAACGTTTGCATCTATAAAGCCAATTTCCTAAAAGTTGATATTTTTAATACTAAATTACTAATTTTTTCTTCCATTCACATTTGTAATAGAAAACTGAAATTTTCAGTTGTTAATAACGATCTCCTACATTTACTGAAACAATATTTTTCTGATTACCTTAGTATTATTCATTCAAAACTTCATTTACTAAAAAACGCAGTAAAAATTGTATTATGAAAAAATGTTTTTCTCTACAAAAATAGTAAACATCTTTCAAAACAATCCTACAGTGTTATTATTAGTGATGTATCTGCAATCTGTAAAAATTCCATAAGCCGAACTTCAATAGCTTTTGAGAATTAGTCTCAAACATTTAACATTGCAAGGTTAAGGAATTCCATGTCCCCTTAATGAAAGACGAACCGATAAAGCCGATGGTAGTTCTTATAGCACTAATGATCAGTGTATGTACTATACTGATACCTACAGAATATATTGTTGTGACGAAATGACGAGACTTAAGCACCATATTCGATAAATAAATTTAAAATACAGCACAGAATCAGCTGAACATCCTTAGAATATAGGCGTTACTTGAAAGTGAAATGTAGAGAGAACGAAAAATTATTGCCAGATGAAGAGCTGCTACCTCATAATTATAAATGTAATTATTACAGAGCAGGGAGAATTATATGTGGTAAACAAATCAACAAAACTCACACTCAAAATCGTAAGGTAAAACCATGGTTTAGTAGAAACTGCTTCATAACAAGGAAAGAAGCATTACTAGCATTAAAGAAAGTACTAGTGTTTCCTACAGAAACATATTTCAAAAAATACAACACAGCAAGAGCAAACTACAAATGCGCTGTCAAAAAAGCAAAAGAAGAATTCCAGACAAGAGAAGAACAGAAACAAATAGAGGAGGCAGAACAGAATTGGTACAAAGCCATAACACACAAGCAGCCACACTTTACAAGAGATATACCAATGGAAGTGAGGGAAGCTCACTTTAAGAAAGTATTGCAAAGCAAAAGAAACACGGCCTCAGCGACCAAGGACGACAATAGAAAACATGGATGAGGACTTCGAAAAATTCACAAAGGAAGAGGTAGAACGAGCGATCTTAGAAACAAAAAATAAGAAAGCATGTGGACCTGATTGAATATATAATGAGCACCTGAAAAGCACAGCACCACTCCTAAAGGAAATCTGGACCGATATTTTTAACATCTGCTTGAAAGAAGGAAAATACCTCGGACCTGGACTCATGCCACTCTTAAACTATTATACAAAGGTAGAGGCGACGCTAGCGATAAAAACTCATATAGGGGGATCGCTTTAGAATGCACAATATTTAAAGTACTGACAAGCCTGTTGACCAGCAGACTTTACAAAATGATGGAAAAAAATTCCTACCAGAGGAACAATTTCGCAGCACTCGTTTCGCGGCACATGGCTTCCACCACCGAATCTGCACAAAGGAAAACTACCACCAGCCAGAAGAAACATGCGTGTGTAAACTGTGTGAAAGTTTTTGTGATAGATATCATGTTAAAACATGTGTAAGACGGACACCGTCACTCACAAAATTTTGTGAAAACTAACTGCATATTGTGCGAAAACTATTATTATTATTATAAATCAACAAAACTTCATTTCAGAAACTGAAATTTATTCTACATGTTTTACTATTGATAACACTTTAGAGCAAATTGACAAATTATAATTTCGGGACGCTTCGAATGGCAAATAAACTAACAAAATGTTTTCATAATTATATGATTTATTCAAAAGAAAGTTTATTGGGTGAAATGTAAGTTAGAGGATAAACCTCAAAGTTATTCTGAAGTTTAACAATTTAACGAGTTATTTATACATAATACTGTTTATTAAATGTTTATTTAAAATCCTGAATACAAAGAATTATTTTTCAAATAAAATATTTTATGGTTACTAATTTACATTTTATAAAGTTATTAATACGTAATTGAATTATTTTTTAGTAGTATACAATACTTTAAGCTCACGTTTATTCATAGAAACGTATTTTCTAGGATACAAGGTGTATTTTTCATTACTGGCATTAATTTTTAAAATTTGCCGAAGATACCTAGATTCTTTCTCACACTTTTCCTATACCAGTGTGACACTTTTCATCCTTTTGATTAAAATAACCAAAAGAAATTGGTTTCTTTTAATTGAAAAAATTGTAGAGTGAGAAACTTCATAACAATTTAAACGTTAATATTTTTTGAGAATTCATTTGATTGTAGAGAGTAGAAAGGGACTATTAGCAAACTTTTCCCGCTAGCATGACCCCTCGTGGTCCTCAAAGATAGACCCTCCCATTCCCACTCGCAAACAGACCGCTAATTGCTCTGAAATGTAAATGAAGTGGCCCATAACTGGAGGGAGCAAATAGAAGCAAGGACATCCGCACCAGCCTGCCATTGGTCGGCTGAAGCCTGGGGAGCGACCAATGGCCGAAGCGGCTCCCCATTTATCACCGAAGCGAAAGTGGTGCGAGAGGGAGAAGCGCCAGTCGTGGAGTGAAGCGACCCTTAAAGAGTTCAAGGCCGAGCAGATGAAGGATCTAGTGCGTTTATTTGATCTAGACTGCGACACGCAGGGCTATCGTCTCACGATTCATGGGGTAGCGCGAATTGTGAGAGCTGTTCACTTGCAGTCACACTTTCGAAATGAATTTATTTGCTGACCATTTTTAAGTCAGTGGTACTTTGAAAATGCTGGATGAAGAAAAGACAGTGAGCTTATTCTACATGTGTTCAAACACGAAAGAAATCTGTAAGGCTTGTAAACACGTATGAGTCACTGTATTTCTACAAATAAGAGCCAAATTACTTCTTTTAAAATTGTTTTCTTTAGTTCATATAAAATTTGAATGACACTGAAAATATCGTCGATGTACACAAAGTTATTACAAAAATCGTCATGTTTTAGTTAAGTGAAGAAAAATGTTTAGAAAATACTATATTTTTACTGGTAACGGTTAGTTCCGGAGACAATTCTGAGAGGAAAACACTTCATCTTTGTCCACAAAGTAAACGGCTACACTCAGAATAAAACCGCTCTCCTGCAAAATCACAAGTTTTGAGAGATGTAACTTATCTAGGGAACCAACGATAGGTATGTGTTTGGGGTTTGATCATTTTTTGAAGGGCTTACAAGCAGCCTAGTAAGTGTGGAATCCTTTCATTTGGCACAAAAAGTTAGAGTTCATTATGGTGTCGCCTTTGGAAATGTTTGGAAAATCTTGATCTAGACTTTGGTTCTATGAAGATTCTGATTTTCTCATCTCTTCTCGTAGCTACAACCTCAGTAGATAGATCAGCTTTCTGTTTACGTGGAGAAAATGAACTATTAGGAAACATTCAAGGCAATTATAGAATTGGAATAGTATTCGGACATTATTGAAACATACTCTAGTTATGATATTATTGAAACATACTCTAATTTTTAAATAATTTAATAAAAAATAGTATGTTTCAATATGATCCGGATACTATTCCAATTAAAGGAGATAACCGACATGAATATATTCCTTGCAAATGAAGTATATTTTTACAACTCATTTAAAAATAAGAAGCTGATTGTAAAGTTATCAATTGATATTTTTAATAATTAAGTATATATTATATTATTTTGCTGACATCGACCATACTTTCATATAATTATTGATCATATCTACAACTTATGTATATACAGTGCAGTATATCTCTATTCTTCATCCTAATTTTCTTAATCATACCCACTTTGTATGCAAGTAAACAGGCGATTAATGTGTGAAAGTTGAATCAAAGTATCAACATTCCACAGTTTGTTCAATTTAAAGTAGCGGTTTTATTTCATTTCAAACAAGAGCAAATCTAAAGTATTGAAGTAAATTAATTTTTCTTTCCTATGCTAATATACGATGTGACCCATAGTAGCTGATCTTCGAAGTCAAGGCTGTACAAATACCCTTAGAATAAATCTATGCATGTCAATTGCCTTCATCCTAATGCCTAGGTGACGCTGAAAAGTTTTTTTGAACAGCCCTGTAATCTGAATGAATGCGAAGTTGTGTTATGATATTTATAATTATCAAGTAATTCGCCAAGTTGATCTCAAATAATGCTTTTTGCAATGATAAAATGGTTAAAAAACAATTCTTAATAATTTATTAACAGTTCATGAATTAAATACGTCAATTACACTTCCATAATTATTTTTCCATTTCGTTCCTAACAAGTTAGAAAGCATAAAACGAACTTCGGCGCGTTCGAACTACCAGCACTGGAAACAGCAAAGATACAACCAATAGGGGCCGAGGTACAGCGCAAGACGCACCCGCGATCTGTTGGTGGAGCTTAGAAACACTCCACGAAGCATGTCTGAGGTCTTCGCGGTGCAGTGGTTATCGAAAGCAATTTTAGTTGACTGAAAGCGCTATCAAATAACACCGCCAGAGTGGTTTGAACTTGGAAAACATCCTATCGACTCACCGATCGCAAAAGAGAGCGTTAATGCTACGAAAATCCCCGAAGCAGAACTTGTTCTTCACGAGAAGGGTTGCCATCCTGAATGAGTCAATGAGTGGGACACTTTAATCAGCAGGGTGGGGTAATTTAAAATTGGCAGGGTCGGGCAAACCCGTAGACGGCGAGTCTTCAGCGATGATAATGATGATGGTGTGATGATGATGATGATGAGATAATAATAATAATAATAATAATAATAATAGTAATAATAATACTGCTAAAGATGTCATTGAAACTTAGAATGAACGATCTATACAACAGATTCAAGTTTAACTTGCTCCACATTTCCCGAACTTCTGCCACGCTCTAAGTTCCTCCCCTGGCAACGTGTTAATACCGCACGGCTACGCACTCGCTAAGAAATGGCTGCAGAAATGACGTAATGTCGATGCATCCGGCGTGTTCCAGCTCCGTCCAGCTCGAGGCTTGTAGCTCATGCGACCTCGCCAGCATCGAACGCGGACGACAGGATTCTACTTCCGCCCCTTCCACTCCCGCCCGCGCCCTCTACAATAGAGCTATAGAAGGGCCTCCCTTTCCAAAGGCCGATATGCATCTCCCTGACGGGCGTGTCTCCCTTTTGCTTACTCTTCATCGTTACGACGCGGAACCGTGTTTCTTTAAGGAGGTTCTTCAAGGTTTCTTTATTTTTGTGTACGTTTGTATACGTCTACATTTATATTGATTCGTTCACTTAAAGCAGTTTTCCTTATTTACTTGAATCATGGAAAAATATTCGGAGCTGATAAAATGACAAGTCATGAATTACACGAGACCTTCACAGCATTTGAAATAATTTAAACATTATTTTGTGTTGCATATATTGCATATTTTACCTGTTTTCTACATAAGCATCGTATTTATTGGAATGTCTCATTATTCTGTTCACTTTGATTTAAATTTTTTTCTGTTACTCATATTTATTTACTATATTTATTGTAATAAATTTAATTTTTAATCACGTAAATTTGTCTTTCGAAATACGTGGATCATTGTAGCTTATATCAATTTCCTGTTAATGAATTATGTATAATACATACATGACATGATTTTCATGATCGTTTCGGGCTTCGCAATCGGTAAAGGTGATGAACTAACACCCGTGACTTTAATCAGATAAGTAAAAGAAGGGTTTCCCCAAACTGGGATATGTATTGATACTATTTCGTTAGGGAAATTAATAAAAGGTAATGTTCAAAATTGCATTGAATGATGAAGTAGGAGTTAAGTGTCGAATGAATGTATTGCGCACAAAAATGTTAGGATGATACTACTTTATATCGATGAGAAACAATGGTACTACTTTATATTGTATAATATTAGTTAACACATTTTAACGCATATTTTAGAATTATTTATTGCATCAATGCAGACATATTTCGTAGATTATTTCAGATAATACTCATTCATATATGTCTATCCTTGTATACAAGGATTTCCGCTCTTCACGAATGTGGCTAGCGGCAGAATTTAAAAAGGATTGACTTGTTTGGACTAAATTGCTCCTGGTCTCATAATGCGTTGTGTTAAATAGAGTCCATTAGTCTTTTTATTATTTATGCAGAAGTTGTGACATTTAACCTCGTCAAAAGGTCACGATAATGTCTTGCCGAGAACGCTGTTCGTCTAAATAAGTGACGTGCAAAGAAAGCGAGAAAGGAAGTGGTTACACATCATAAAAGATTAATTGTTTTATCGCACCAAATACAGGCATTTTCTCTTTCAAACACGTTTGTTTAAAAAATGTCTACCATCTACGAACGTTACATTATTTTTTAATTGCCTTAACATATTTTTCATGCATTTTAAATACTTTTTTAGAGTATATATTTTGAAATAATATGAAAAGTTGACGATATTTTCATATTACATTCTTATAGATCTCAAGGTCGTTAACCTTTTGGAAGTCGTATGGGGATATCTGGCACTGTTTTCTCTCTAATATTACTAACAATTATTATCATATTGCAATTTGTTGCTAGTAACATTCAATTTTCTTGAATAAATCTCGTTAACTTTTAAAATCTTAAATTTAGAAATGAATTTTAATTGTTTCAAATGCCGTTTAAACTTAGTCGGTAACATATATTACCTTCCCTATGATAATATTGAAATATAAGTTACTTTTTATTTATATAAGGAAAACCTAAAGAGTAATACTAATTTTAATTAAGTACTGTTCGCACTAACCTCTTATTACTAACAAACGTCACATATAATGCATTTTTATGTAGTGTCACCGACGCATCTGGACACATGAAGGGATTGCAGAAGTTCCCCGTCACAAACAATGCGTTCTATTTTAAGCACATTAACGCCTACAATAGATTTTCTTTTCTTGGAGGGAAGATAAACTAGCAATTGAAGTACATTCCTGAAGAATACGACATTACCATTTCACTTCGCAGTTTTCACAAAACGTCTGGGGACGGTTAAAGTCCCCATGCGACTACTTAAGGGTTAATAAACTCGTTTAGAAAGTGAGAAGTGTACAAACGAAATGGACTACGTGTACATCCTTTCTGTAGGATATTGAAGGACGCATGTGGTTTCTTATTAGACCAATTGGTTATTTTTAATTCACGAAAACAATGATTAACTAGTACAGAAAGTAAGTCAATGGCCTACGAATAAAGTGATGTCGGAAGTCACCTCGTCCGGTTTTCTGAAATGAGTATGTCAAACACACTTCCCTACGAGTTGCTTGCATTACTTTTTACTTTCCCGTATGCTATAGGTATGTATAGTATAAGGAAAATTAGGAAATGTTAGGTATGTGTAGTATAGGAAAATCTCCTAACACGTGGTGAAGCTAGAATATCTGATTTGTGGGTTCTTGATACCGAAAAACCGATTGAAAGCAAAACGTATGTCCGTCTGTCTGTCTCTGAACAACGCTATCGACTAAACCATTCAGCCGATTTTCTCCAAAATTGATACTCTCCAATAGATCTGGCTGATCTTGTGGCCCCTAGAGTTTGAAACCGATATTTTAATTTTGGGGGGTACTTTACATGAAGCCCCCCGGACATTTTCAAAATTATAAAACAAACGGCCCCAATTTTTTTCGTTAAATTTCTTGTAACAATAGAGTATAATACACTTATAAAAGCGGCATAGGTCCGATTTTCACGGTTGACACTGAATTTTTGAAATTTGCAAAATTTGAATTTTATTCGGCCAACTACAAAATTCCTCCAACTACAAAATTGCAGATAGAGATTTTACCTTCAATTAAAATTCGTTCTCCATAGTGAGTTCTTTCTTTAAAGTCAGGTACATTGTTTCGAAAAATTTAGTAGTTTTCGCGCAATATTGCGTGCAATACATGAAATTTAAAAAAATACGAAACAAGATTTTCTCAAACACGTCTCCAAATTTTTTCTTTAAACTTTCGGTAGGTATAGTTCCTAATGTATTTTATGAGATGACAAAAACGCCTTATTGCTCCATTCTTTTGTTTTTTAAAAATTGGAAAAATATGTTTTTTGACTTATCTCTCACGTCGTTAATATTTAATAATTAATTATATAATTAATAAATTAATAATAATAACTTTTGGTAGAGACAGTTCTAAATATACTCTATTAGATGACATAAACGCCATATTGCTCTATTTTTGTGTTTTTTCAAAACTTCCAAAATTGCAATTCTTTGACTTGTTTCTCATGTCGGTATTATTTACATTAGCAGCAATTTGTTCACATTACTCTATTTATGAGTAAATGTGCTTTAAATAATGTCAAATAAGGTTTCTCAAAAATTCACGAGTTTTCTGTTAAAACTAGGTCAAATTTCTGCATTTTCAGAAACGCTCAAATGCCATTTCCTCATAAATGGCTCCCAATTTTTTCTTCAAACTTTTGGACCGGACAGTGCTAATTGCACTCTTTAATATGACGTTAAGGTCATTTTGAGAGATATTTTTTTCTTTTTTCAAAACTTACACAAATATATTTTTTTGAAAGATTTCTCACATCACGCATATTACGCTATATTATGATACTCTCACAATATGCACGTTACCAGGAATTTGTAAACATTATTTAATTTGTGAGTGCAAATGCTTTAAATGACTTTAAATGAAGTTTTTGAAAACTCAAAAATTTTCTGTGAAAACGAGATTCAATTTCCGCCTTTTTAATAGCGCTGAGACGCCATTTTCTTAAAAAAAGATAACATTTTTCAAACAAAATTGCCATTTAGGACGTGGCAATTATTTATCTTTAATATTCTAAATTAAATATTTCCGTTCTAACATTTGGAAACCGAAAAATTGAGAAAATGTCCAAAAATGAACTTTGCGTGGCGATAGATGCCAGCAATTTTTACTTTCCCGTATACGTACGTATACACGGAGTGATATATGTAGTATAGGGAAAGTTATGCAATGCTGCGCGAAAAAATGGCAAACTTTCGGAGGAAAAAAATTCGTTGCAAAGTCGTGATAACGAAAAGTGGATAAAACCAGTTGCTAAATTAAGAAAAATCTCCCCTAACACGTGGTGTAGCCAGAACCCCTCTTTTGTGGGTCCTTGATCCCGAAAAGCCAATTGAAAGGAAACGTCCATCCGTCCGTCCGTCCGTCTGTGAACACTGCTAGCGCCTAAACCACATTTACGATTTTTTCCAAAATGGATATTCCCCGGTCGATCTGGTTCTAGTCGAAGCTTTGAGATTTTGAAAAAGATTCTGTAAAATTTGGGGGTACTTTACATGAAGCCCCCCCCCGACATTTTCATAATTTTCTCAAAAAGTCCTCCAATTTTTTTCTTAAAATTTCTTGTAAGAATAGAGTAAAATACACTTATTACGGTGGCATAGGTACGATTTTCGTGAATAACTGAATTTTCGAAAATTGCAAAGGTTTAAATTTTTTCGGCGTCATTCTGGAACTACAAAATTGAAGATTGAGATTTTCTTTCAAATAATATTTGTTGTCCAATATGAGTTCTTTCATTAAAGTCATGTGAATTTTTTAAACTTTTATTACTTTTCTGCTGTACTGCTGTACCATTTGTAGTGAGTAGAGTGTTTTTGCATGGTTTTAGAATACTCTTCTCTAATCATGGCCCTATGAAATGCATTTCTATTTTGTCCGAGGTACTAGGAGTCTTTTTCCAATATAAGTTGACAAAACGTTTGTATTATATTTTTATACAGTTGTTGAATTCATATAGTTTTGATAACACTGCAATGAAACAGTGAGTTGTTTGCTTCTTGTTTGAATTGGAAGTTTTCAAATAATAACGAAGATGTTAGTAGCGCAGTAGTGTAATATTTCAACACTACGTTGCTGTTTCCAAAAACGCGGGAAAGTATGTGCTGTTGCAGCATCACTAGTTTTTAATACGAATGTATGGAAACTTACAAGTATATAATCTTAATTCGCTTGCGTCACCCATATCGGGTTATGTCGACTTAAAAGTAAAATTAATTTTAACAATGGTATTAATGTATTATTTACCTTTTGGAAAGTATAATTCTAAACAACATGTAAAAAGAATTGTACCTCAGCTTCTGGGTCAATGACCTGGGTAAATCAGGTTTTAGTACCAGTTTCTCTGATGCTTTGAGCAAACGCTGAAATGGCCTTTTATTTTGTTTCTGGATATAAATGTAACTTTATTATATATGCACGTCTTCTAGAGTTCAGTGGGAATAATAATTATTCAAATTATCGTTAGCCATGATTGTCGCGGCAGGAAGTATATTCCTTCACGAAGGATATGCTGAAGGATAAGAACCCAAATATAGAGCTTCTTTGCCCTTGAAAATATTTTTTATTACATTGGATTTTGTTAACAATTCTCGCCAAAAACGCTCATTTCTTTTTGTATTCAGAATTCAACTTTGTAAAAGGCTTAATGTATGGATCCCAGAATTTAAGAAAACTTGCACAGAATACACTTCTCCTATTGCACATTACCCACAGTTTCTGTGGCCCCTGTGATGTCGCCCCAGTGTTTCCTTACTTTGAAGTACTCAATCATTTTTCTAAGGAACATTAAGCCGTAACCAAGCTAAACACATAGATGTTCGAACCCAATAAATGTCCTCAATATTTCCCATTCTAATTAATTCATTAAAAGAAGTTCCCTGAACTGGAATTCAAAGCTTTCTTTTTAAGAGAGGTTGTCAAACTCGTGAAGTGGTGAGATCATCCACCCCCGTTCGTGCGATCTTCAAATAACTCAAAAACTCAATTAATCACGGGGCCCCGGTGCTTTGCAGGCGGCGCTCAATTTCCTCCCTGCGGCGTAATACCCGCGCCATTGTCCTGCCTCCCCGCAGCTGATAAGGGGCGGCGGCAGCCGCGCCGGAGGCCTTGGATCGAGCCCCTGTCTCCTGTGGCGGCCGCTGCCGCAATTTCCTGTGCACGGTGGTGCCACAAGGTAGGGTAGACGTCGGTTTAACGACAAGCAACTAGCTGTGCATAGAATGGCCATCGAAATCATTTAAAGGAGAAAACTACGTGCGGTAGAGACTTTTACTTTCTCGCTACGGAGTACAGAGTAGAAAAAGTGGATAAATCCAGTTGATAAATTTAGAAAAATAATCCTCTAACATGTGTAGCCAGAATCCATGTTTTGTGGGTCTTTAATACTGAAAAATCGATTGACGGCAAAACGTCTGTCCGTTTGTCTGTGAACAACTTTATTCATTCTATGGTATATTTTTTTATGTCCTCGATACATCTGTCTAGAGGAGAATTCTAGCGTCCAGCTGCTCTGATCGGTAGTTTTCCGTGGATTCTCCGATCAACACCAGACGAATGCCGGAGCAGTACCCTTACAAACCAGGCCAAGGACCGCGCGCGATCCTTTCCTTCATCTTCCTTGTCCTATCCTCACTTTTTACACACACACACACACACACTAACATACACTACACTACCACATATGCCGGGGGACCGGTTGGGAGCTTACAGCTTGTCCTGGCGTGGACGGTGCTCCGTTGGTGGGAGATATCTGGTTGAGGGGAAAACCCCGCTAGTCGACGGTACGTCGGCGCCAGATCTCGCCACCCAGCGGGGAAAAGATTACCGCCACCGCCCGAGAAAAAATACGTACTACGCTTACGGGTCTAATGGCCTAAGTAATTGACGCGTCCGTAATCATGAACAATCAATCAATCAATCGATACATCTGTGAAGATTACCATTTCTCATTGAAGTTCTCAGGTTGTAAGAAAAGATGGCATACATGCCTTTCTCTCTTAAAGAGGACAAGACAAAAAAATATTGTTCCAGCCCCAAAATTCATTTGTGTTTTGTTGTTTTGACAACTGCTTTCCATATGAAGCCATCGTATTTTCATACAGGTCGTATTATGCATTTGTAAAGGTAAATTCTATTGTGCGTGAGTATTCCTATAGGGGCGAGAGTTTTGTAAATATTGTGGCAAGATTTAGTCTATTTGTGGTGTTCTGCTTCGAAAAAATCCCTCTCTCCAAATGATGCCTAGGAATAAAACGGACATTCCGGATGGGAGGCAGTTTATTGTTTGTGCTTTGAGCATTATAAAATGTGGAGTCGTGGTCTGCGAAGTGTGAAGATCTTTGTTTGAACATATTTTGGTACATACTTTTGTGTGCCATTTATTTGCCCAGAAATATATACAAGTAACGTGATTTTGAATATTTTTACTGCTCTATTTACATTTTCGTTTCAGCGTTATATTGTTTTGGCATTTAATTCTGCCATGAATGTTTACTAGTGTATCTGCCATGAATGTTTACTAGTGTATCTGCCATGAATAGTTTACTACATATAATTGTGGTCTCTTAAATTTAGAAACTTACACTGTTCTTTTCCATACTAGAACCTGATGGAACGTCTGTTTCTAAGAAATGTATTACTAATGTAAAATGTGGTATGCATTTTGAACATTTTTTCTTTCAGAAGAAATAATGATATTAAGTAAAATTGTAACAAGTTGAGGATTATTAATTTATGTTGTACACTTGGATACCAAAGGGAATTAAATGCTTCTTCTGTCACGGAAAACGCTTGGAATGTGTTTCATTTTGTGAAGTGTGTTTTATCCTCCGATAGCCGAAACATCTGATAGTTTAGGGAGAGTAGCGATCTACATTAAATTGATGAGATGGTGTAATTGTGACAAGTACTTATTTAATATGGTTAGTTAGCATTTTTTAAATATTTTGCTGACTGATATAAGTAGGTCTATCAGTAATAAAGTGGATGTTACTTGAAGGTATTTCTGTGATTTTCAGGTTGGAATGATATAAGCCTACTTTCATGATACGGAAGGTAGAATAAGTGGTGATACATTGGATTTTACGCAAATATGAATGATGATTTGAAGGAAAGGAATTTATGGTTGTGGCGTATGCTTCATTCTAAACCCTCACGAAAGTACTCGACGGCTGGACGGTAGTATCTATTAAAAGTAAGAACAAAAATAACGTCATCCTCAGAATTGAATAAATGAAAAATGATAATTAATAATTATCATTGTTCCTAACACATTTCGTCGAATGCACTCGCTTGTATTAAACTAACAATTCATTATTTTCAAAATATTAACTAATGTCCAAACGCCGAATATTGAGTGAATTCAAAACTTGAATACCTGAAAAAATTTCAAACATCTGAAAAACTTTCAAAATAAAGTTATTTTTATTCAATATCTAACAGACTCTTCGTTCTCAGTTTCGTGTTCTTTCAGGGACATAGATGATTCATCGTGACACATTCACACCGGTGTTCACGCGAATGTATGGAATTTTACAGCTAATAGGGAGAAAGGCTGGTGGAGGGAGGGTGGAGGGCGAGTATTAAATGCTGGAATGATACTCGCTGGAATGGCCGCTTTTAACGCAAGCAGGCGAGCGAGCGGGCGACGCGAACGACCGTCACACGCCATCCGCGTCCGGCGTTCGATTCTCGGGAGGGGCGACGCTTGGGGCGGAGCGTCCTTACGCCTTCGGCACTCCCAGAAAATGAATAGTTTGCTACGTGTACGTACTCAGCACTACGATTCATTCGACTCGCTGATGTTTTGTCCAAGGAAAAATTGAGGTGTCGCATTGTACCTCGAACCTCAACAATTGCCTTGTACTCAAGAAAATAATATCAATCACTATCCGCATTATTTTGTAGAAAACGTCTAAAATATTATTGGGATATTTCCTCACCTTTCCTTTCATTTTCACTCTCTTTATTACTCGGGCTATCTTTCTCTGTTCCTCTGCCAATTGATTGTTACTTTCTTGTGATACTTCTCTGAAATTCGCCTGGTATTGATCGTAGAAAGTACGGAAACCTCCCGTCAGAATTTCAATCGCTAGAATTGTCGTTCATGCAGCCACTGAATTCGACGCAGCTACGTAACTAGCATCGAAAATTCGCCACCGTAGGGTTTCGAATCCTAGGGCTTCCCGGTCACATTTGCTGCTGTCAATAGCATTGCTGGTTCTAAGATAAACTCAGTATGTATTATTATCCAACTAAGTATTATTATATTATATTATTATTTTTAAATTAGCTCTAATCGGGAATGCGGCGGACAGTATGTTCAAACGATTGAGTGGTCAGGAAATGAAAAGAACAGGACGCAATGTGATATGCCGCGGTCATATATCCTTAGCGGTGATATATCGAATGAATGGGAAATCCGTGAAAAAACGTCCTAAAGTTGTTGGGGTCAGTGTGTCAGAGGCGTAGTCTACGTTATATTATACTAATTCTGAATTTGAAAGTTCAGGTTGTAGAAGTCTTCGCAGAACCAAGGGGAAATGTTGGAGGCGGTACTGAGATAAGGCAGTATGTATGTGCAGAAAGAGAGCCTACATAACAATGGAGATTTCCTTTGGAGTTGTTCCGGGATGCATGTTAATGGATTCACGCACGAAGGTGAAGCTGATATCGTCAGTTTGATTAAATTTTATTCAACTATGCCCATCTGCATATGCAATACCATCTACACAAGCTAATGAATTACTTTCCATTAGTAAGATATCAATGCCTTTTCTGACATAGTGACCAAGGCTGGCATCAATAACTTTATTTTAATATTGAATCCTTCTATTTAATGAAATTTTCCGATAAGCGGTCTTAGACAAACTCGCTATAAATCAGTATTCTGCATCTCGTCTAACATCTCGCCCTGATGACGTCAGGACGCCAAGTTTTTGATAAAGCCTAAAAACAAATCTATGCTATCGTACATTACATTCAACAACAACATTATCAAACTCTCAAAACGAGAAATTGCTGATGACAAGAGAACTAAATTTCGTGTCGCACACGATTTGAACACAAGGATTCAGTTGTACGACGAAAATGATACATTTGCACAAAATATTATTAAAAATACGTATTTTAACTGAAAACTCTAAAGTATCTTTAACCAATGGCAAGAGGAAGCATTATTGTTCCTATGTAATATAGATACCTTCAACTTTATATTTCCACCTTCAGTGATCCAAAAAATATGTGAAACCTTAAACACACTGCAGCCAATAAAGTATTTGCGTATCTCACTGCACCGGTGATTCCAAGCCCCATAAGATGATGGGCACTCCATTTGGTCGCCTGTTATTCTTAGCTATCAATTCAGGTTGCCCGATATCAAATTTTACGTTTCCATTGACGTCGCAGGAACTCTTTCCAGTAGGACATAATCAAATTACATTCCGTGAAGCTACCGTAAAATAGTATCAATTGTGATGAAGCGTGTCTCCACTATACGCCACGTAATCAAGCATTTCCAAGTGACTGGCCCGAAGGAAATATACCCTGTACTGGAATGTTACGAGCCCTGACCTGCAGAGATCGATGGCACATCGTTCGGGAAACGCAGAAATAACCAAAACGCTTTAGCTGCGAACGTCGAAACAAGGACCGGGGAAGGCGGCTCAGGGCAGCAACAGATGTCACTGCAGTGCCTATGACCGGGTGGTCCTAGATTCGAGTCCCGACGGGAAACATGCACTACACGTATGGGACTAATGATATTGACAGTTGAAGCGCCCGGAATCAATCAATAAAAATATTCTGAATGAGATCAAGCGAACAGATTATTGTTCAAACTACATGCAACGATGCGGAACTGTACAAAAAAAAGCTTCTGAAAAAAGCCATTGATTACAGAGAGCAAATAGAGTTATCCAAAGTATATCTCAAAAAAAACATCCCGAATTCTGGTAAGTGTACTTTTTTCTTATGATA
The DNA here is from genome assembly GCA_031308135.1 of Acheta domesticus. Lineage (NCBI taxonomy): Eukaryota > Metazoa > Arthropoda > Insecta > Orthoptera > Gryllidae > Acheta > Acheta domesticus. The sequence goes on along the minus strand of JAHLJT010000631.1, from coordinate 202,967,201 downwards.
TCAAATGCAACTTGGTTGGCACGGAGGGCCAGAAAAACGAATGGCCTCAAAGAAAAGTGAAACTCTAAACACTGAATGTGTTTCCTACAGTGAAACGCAACGGCTTAAGTAACAGGGGTGAGTAGAGTCTAAGTGTGGGAAATTAGTACTTATTAATGATATTGTGCAAGCCAAAATATGTACTGATGTGTAGCACCATCATTTGCAAGAGTATTTCGTTAAAGTAGAACTTGATGGTAGTTTTGATTTCCAGAAAGAGCTCAATCCTTAGCAGAATGCTCGAAAAACGACAGAGTGGATTTTGTACAATACTTCTATGGTCCACAAGTGACACGACAATCAGCAATCCGATTGACAATACACATCGAATATGTATCAATGATGTCAATCAGAAACGACATGAAAACAGTTCTGCAGGAAAAATAGTGAATGATGTCTGCGGAGAAGACCCAGAAACTAAAGACTTTGATGTCAAGACGACTAGAAGCTAAGTTATTGATGCCAATGAAATGTAGTACTATAAACAATTCTACAGTAGTCGCGGAGGATTGAGCCTGCTCTTAGGCAAAAGAGGATAAAGATTAGCGAAAAAAACATATTCAATGATAAAATCATTATTGTATTCAGGTACAGCTTATTTCTGCTTGCTCATAGAGAAATGAAGGAACTGTTGTGGCGAATGAAAAATATGAATTTATTCTGTAGCAACTCCAAGCCTTAAGATGGTTTGTAGTATTTGAATTCTGTATTAAATATATTTTTTTCCAATGCATTTTGAAATAAAGTAATTTTTCACCTTAAATACGAGAACTCTCTATACTTGCAGGTGTGCCAATACCTTTTGGTAGCCACTGTTTGTGGGAACAACTTTATTTGGGCATACGGAATTGCCTGTGTACCATATTATTAAGAAATGGTGTTATGAAATGGAAAAAAATGTTGCTTTACTACGCGCATGTTTTGTTGAGCCCTTCTTTTGCTAGTTGCGGAAGATTCAGGGCTATATGTTTCTAAAGAGACCCAAACAAAACTGCCGTTTCAGATTCTGAAAAAGCGGAACTTTTAGCACACCAATTTTTTAGAACATTTACTAATAATCCGATTAACAATTATTCATTTCATCTAAATGTATTAAAATATCTTCAAAATCCATACTACACGGTTCCTGAGAGGATCAAATTTGCGTCTCCGTCAGAAATTAAATTTATTATAACAAAACTAAAGAATAACAAATCACCAGGGTTTGATAAACTTCCTAATATAGTATTCAAACGTTTCCCAAATTCCACCATAAGTTCACTGACAGCAATATATAACGCTTGTTTTAGACTAAACTACTATCCCTCAATTTGGAAAAGAGCAATCATAATACCCATCCCTAAACCGCAAAAAGATCATTCAAGATCAGAAAATTTTCGTCCAATTAGCTTACTATCAGCATTTGCAAAAATCTTTGATAAAATAATTCTAACGAGAGTAATTAAATTTATTAATCAAACTAATTTACTCCCAAAAACTCAGTTTGGATTTAGATCGAATCATTCTACAACACACCAATTATTAAGAATCACAGATTTTATAGCATCAAGTTTTCAAAAGAAACAATTTACATTTGCAATATTTTTAGATGTTGAAAAAGCTTTTGACAAAGTATGGCATGATGGTTTACGTTACAAGCTAAGAATATTCGGTTTCCCTATATATCTTCAAAAAATATTATCAAGTTTTCTATCACAGCGTAAATTTCAAGTTCAGGTTAACAATGTTTTTTCTTCTGAATACAATATCCACGCTGGAGTACCTCAGGGTTCTCCACTCTCACCAATACTTTTTAATATTTACGTTTCAGATATTCCACATTTAATTAATTCACAAGTAGCCTTTTTTGCCGATGACACATCCCTATTCACTTCTCATGCAGACATTATAACTGGTCGTGATAATTTACAAGATGATTTAAATACTCTTGTTACTTGGTACAATAATTGGCAAATCAAAATTAATAGTCAAAAATCTCAAGCAAAAATATTTTCTTTAAAACGAATCTCTCCAACTTATCCACTTATTATTAACTATAAAGCAATTTCTTGGATTTCTAACCAGACCCCAATTAAGTATCTTGGATTAAAACTCGATACTAAACTAACGTGGGAACCACACATTACATCAATAATAAACAAAACGAATGTCAAGCTTTTAAAATTATACCCATTTTTGAAGACAAATTCTCATCTTTCTTTAGAATCAGCTTTATGTATATTTAAATATATAATTCGCCCATCATTGACATATGCGTGTCCCATTTGGGGTGGTGCAGCGAAATCGCATATTCAAAAACTAGAGGCTATACAAAATAAATATCTTAGAAAAGCATTGAAAGCACCTTGGTTTATAAGAAACAATCAAATATTACACGAACTCGGTATTCTGTCACTAAAATCCTGGATCCTTCATCTCTCAGATAAATTTTATACTTCCCTTATTTCTTCTCCTGCTTATACATCTTTTCAACTTGGAAAAACAGCTAATCCTTTCCCGCGAATCAAATCACGCTATTCAAAAGACCGTTTACATCCTCCATAGTTAACTTATTTCATGTAACTATTATTTATTGTAAAAAAATTATATGTATTTTGTACTATTTATAACCACAGTTTATTTCTAAGATCATTGTGTGTTCAAAAACAATAATACTTATACATATCTGTAACATGTTAGAGGTTACTTTTGAAGTTTCTCCTCCAAATTGTACTATGTTAATGTAAAAATTCACACACTTGAAAGACAAATTTTTGTCTAACAAGTATAAATAAATATATTTAAAAAAGGGCTATATGTTTCTAATTTGTTATCAGTACAAAAAGTCAAATGTGTAGTTCGCTTGGCGATACAAATGCGTTTTCTATAACTTGTAAGGGAAAGTTTCTAGTTTCGAAACGCTGATAACATCGCTTTTTAGCACTTTTTATGAAACAACTATACATAGTAAAAGGCGGGGAAAAGATTTTGGACCTCAAGAAAACGAGCGGAGATTACATTTCTACTGTTTTCGCAAAAGAACAGTTGTACTATTCTTTGTCGAAAATACGTCAAAACAAGTTAAATAAAATTAAATAAAACATTATTTGTGTAGAAATAAATATCTGTCAGTGATTTAAAACATTAATTTGCAAACTTGCAAATTGTTTGTTCATTGTTCCTTGTTGATAGACGTGTTTGTATACGAATAGGAAATATGCAGCACGTTCGTGTTCTTATGAAACCTCTCTCAACATAAACGTGTATTTGCTGTACAACATATCAGCATGAAATACTTAATTTGTTTTTGTATCAAAAACCTCTATTTAGTGATATTATTAACCTCGCGTGTTGATCCGGTACGATAAGGGTGCGTCTGACATTTCGTGCTACTCTTCTGTGAAGTGTTATGCGTCACGATCGTGTATTAACTCCATCGATGGCTGTTATATCGAAGAATATCATGCTAAAAAGGATGTACACATTTCAGATGCTCATTAAGTATTGGCAAAATTCGGTTCTTTCAGTGATTGCGTTTACAAGGATATTGCAAAATTTCGGACATTTTCAGCTGTAATGCCTATTGATAATTCTATTAAAGTGCCAATTCTGAATGCTACTAATTTCAACTTCATTGTGAAATGTTTTCATTGTTTATTATTCCACTTATGAAGTTTTGTTACATTTATTTTCAAGTGAATAGTTTGTGATAGTGGCGCGGTGTTACGATGAGATAATATGCAAAAGTAAGATGTTCAAATTTCTGGAATTTATCTGTGTCGTTTCAATTTCATATTTCCTGCATAAACGAATTGGATTCTTTCTCTGATTCAATTCAGTAACAACTGATACGGTAATATAAATTAAACTAATCATATATTTCTTAATTCACTTTCCCCAAATGGTTATTGGTTTCTAGAAATGGTTGCCGCTACGATTATGTTCGTATAGCACTCCATAAATTGTCATCCTACTTCCTCAGCAATGGCACAATGCAGATATTTTTCGGAAATGTTACTTTTGCTGTAACACACAACGCCCCATCGCGATACAAAGGAGCACGACGCAGCGAAATCCGAGCCGCGCACATCTTAACCACGGCCGCTACATCACAATGCGGAGGACATGTGGAGCACCGTGTACAGGGAGGGGCGCTGAGAAATCCAAACCACAACCTTATCGCGAATCGCTCTGCCAAGGCGTGCTTTTTTAGCGACTTGTTATAATAGATACGGTCTAGACGGCAGGCAGGGTGGCGGCGGCGGCGGCGGCCGCAGTCGACCTTCACCTTGGGGGCGACGGCCCGAAGTCGGTCGCCCCGGGATCTCGTGCAGTGCACGGCGGCGAAGTTTGCGCCAGGCCAGAAGGGGAGGGAATCAGAGCTGCAACCCCTTTCACCTACTACCCCTCCCCTCCCCCACTCCCATCCGCGGAGCTCCGCTGCACTCCTAGGGAAGAGCAATTTGCTCGCGTCTGCCCCGCCAGCGCAGGCAACAGGCCGGAAACAGGAGGTACGGAGGCGGTGCGAGCGAACGGAGGAGATGAGAATGCTAATGGTGGGTCTTCATAAAGAGAACGCTCTCGAGTTGCAGTCGTTCGTTTTAGGATGCGGGCTTCTCCGAGTGGCTGAACTCCGACCTTCAGGCGATTTTTGCATTTCGCGAGGTCAGACGGAATAAATTAGGTTTGCGGTTCTTTCATCTCGCGATGGCATCTAGCAAATACAGGTTCGTGTTCAAGTGGTGGGTTACTACATGGCCCCAAGAACTAGAACCATAAATAAGAGAATATTATAACTGTACTATATTCGTCGAAAAGTGAAATAATTTTGACAGTAGGTATATATACTTTTCTGAATCTTTAAAAATATCAATCATTCTTCAGTGACTCTGAGTATGAAATTACTAATACAACTTCTCCTGCGTGCAGATATACCGAATGTCTTCTGAATCATTCATTGAGTCTTCATTGGATCTTTTGAATTATTCGTAGTACTGTACGATTCCCAAAAAACCTGTTGCTGATTTGCTATAGATTTTGAACATTTCTTACCGAAGAATCACTTATATTTACTTACGATTTTAAATGAATTATACAGTCTGGTCTAAAAAGGTACTCCTCGCATGTAACGTGACCTATGAATTGTAAATTTCGACTACAATTGAATTAACGATCCAATAAGCAATTGAATTAAAATTAACATTTTGAATTGAATGCTTAATTAATAGCATTTTCCCACCTCAATATTGATTTTTTATTTCAAAAAATGTATAAGAGGAAATTATTTTATGTCGATCAATTATCTTGCGGCAACGCGTCAGCTAATCAGCGCCAGGAATACTTTCTGATGATACTTGTAAGAGCTTCAAATAACTTCAAATAAAGTATTTTCCAAGTAAAGTATTTCTGTGAAAATGAGCTTCAAATTTTGCGTTTTTAGTAGCGCTAAAACGCAATTTTCTTTAAAACGGCACATAATTTTTAAAGAAAACTGTCATTTAGGACTAGGTTTTTGTGTTCTTTAATATTTTAAAATTAATATTTCCATTCTACCATTAGGAAACCGAAAAATTTAAAAAAAGACAAAAAATGTACTTTGGGCGGTGATAGGTGGCAGCTGGCAAGAAAGAGTAAGCGGCAATTCCGAATAGCTAGCGCAGACGCAAGGAAATCGAAAATCGCCCCGGGATCTCGTGCAGTGCACGGCGGCGAAGTTTGCGCCAGGCCAGAAGGGGAGGGAATCAGAGCTGCAACCCCTTTCACCTACTACCCCTCCCCTCCCCCACTCCCATCCGCGGAGCTCCGCTGCACTCCTAGGGAAGAGCAATTTGCTCGCGTCTGCCCCGCCAGACTTTCCCACGGGAAAGTCCGTGTCATTCTGTAGCACCACTAGTTTTCTTCTGCAATAAGGCGTAGATTTAAGAATCTATCATGTTTCCGTTGTATTTGCATTCATGAATTTATGAGATAAAATGTATAAATACACCTATACATGATTAGTCGAGTCGTCCTGTTATAGTGGCAGATATTTGAATGAATGTTGTACAAATCCCGGATCTCTTCCATGGAATCCAAGAGTACTATTTTCAATTAATACGATTAATACGTTCCACATTAGAACTTCTCCTTGTGTTCATCTTTTATAGTTACTGTGATATATCAAAAGACCCCACGGCAATTTGCATGAAGGTATTTGCATCAAGTGAGCAGTTATGTGGGGTGGTACGTATACAGAACATTGAGCATTCCATAGAATAGACGTTAGGGCAACGAATCAATAAATATAAAGATTCCACGTTTGATGTCAGAGCGTCATGCTGTTACCCGGCCCCATGTTCATGAGATGCCATAAATGGACGATGTTGTGCATCAACCGGCTAAGCGCCATTTTTTAAAAAATGAGATATGGATGTCATCAGTTGCATTGGACCATGTTCTAAGTGTACGCAAAATTATGGTGCCGAATCTGAAAATATAGCCTTATAATTAATGAAAAATGTAAAGGCCATCAGTCACATCAGGGATATTATGTTTCGCAACAACCAGCTGTAAACCTAGATCTTCAAATCTGCTGTTCTTAATTCTACATTATGTAGGTAAGCACCAGATATTGCACTCATGTTTGTGTAGTTGGGCGCTTCAATGAATGAAATAATTAAATTACAATTTTTAGAGCTGAAAATGTAGTAAAACGTTTGAACATTATTATCTCAAAACTTGATGTCGCATAGTCGGTTGATGCATAACACCATCCAAAAGTGAAGTAGGCTTTGGAAATTGAGGTTAAGCAAAAGTTAATAATACTCACTCTCATGAAAGCGGCCCAGTTGGGAATATCTAATAATAATTGGTATGTTTCAATGTTAGTTTGCAGTGTAGTTTTGGGTTATTGGTTGAGGATACCGAGGCGAATATTTCATGGTTAATTCTTATATTTTTGTTTCTCGTGTTAAAGTTCAATTGTTTAATTTAAGTTAGACTTCGTATTTTTTAAATGGTTCATGTTAGAATAGTTTCTTAGGTGGGAAGAAAAATCGAATAAGTTAATTGAAATAGGTAGTCGCGAGTCGAGGTTTCATCCCAAACCTAGCAAGCGCTGGTCGCGTCGCGATATAATTGGGGGAAATCCCATTAAATTACGTAAAGTATCAGTTAATTGAAAACATTCCGGGATTAGTTGGGTATTTATTCGGACGATAAGCAAAAACACATTAACAGGGTTACAGAAGACATTACGTGGACAACACCGGACTTGGAAACCATCTGAGAAAACATTAACTCAGAAATTAATAGTAAGCTTACGAACATTTAAAAAAAACACGGTACATTAGTGCCATTCAGAGACAAGTTTAATTATTTATGAGATCTCGAATATTTTTTAAAAGTATAGCAATAAATGTTCAATTTGATTGTTTTTAAGACAGAAAAGGCTGATAATTCAATGTAGTTCCCGTCAGTGCAATAGTAAGTTTTTCTCCCACAGAACTTCCAATAATCGTGACTCTGTAAAGAATTGCACGTACACATGTTGCAGGAAAGACAATTAATGTTTTATGCCAGAACCCATGATTGAATTTGGAAGTCAAATCGGCAGTGTAAGAATAAAACAACATCGAGAGAATCAATGAGCATAGCAGGGCAACGATAGAAATAATAGTATTCCTAATATCAGTTGAAAAATAGTAAATCAAAAATAATCACCCATCTTACAGAATAAAATACCACAATTCATAATAAGAATTAATGAAGATTCCTTACATTACATATGTATTATTTTTAATGCAGAAAACTTTTTATGGATGCTCTTGGAGATGCTATAGTGAGTTTTAATTTGGCTAAACAGAATATTTCCTTAAACACGTAGTCAACTTTTTTTTTCAGAAAACTTACTATTTTTAATGAGGATTTGCCCTGAAATGTTACAATAATTGCAATATTTTAATTTAACACAAACGCATTTCTAATGAACAACATGTCACTTTTTAACCCCAGTGATTCAAAAATATTTATATGCACATTAGCAAACAAATTCTCAGAAAAATTCATTTTCGATCAAAAGCAAAATTGTTCAATCAATTACTAGTCTCTCTTCAAATGTAACTCAACCAAATTGTTTCTGTTTCAGTTACACAACGATTAGTATTTTCCCCTTCAAGTTCCTTTACAGTACATGGCAACTAAAGAACACTAAGCACAAGAACTCAAGAATCAGGTCGCACCTAAAATCAATGCCCAGCACAAGAACCCAAGAATCAGGAAGCACATCAACTAGTGGTGCTACAGAATGGCACAGACTTTCCCGTATTCGTTTTCTATTTCCTTGGGTCGTCGCTAGCTATTCGGAATTGCCACATACTATTTCTTGCCAGCTGCCATCTATCACCGCACAAACTACATTTTTTTGTCATTTTCTTAATTTTTCGATTTCCTATTGGTAGAACGCAAACATTTATTTTAAAATATTAAAGAACACAAAAACCTAGTCCTAAATGGCAATTTTCTTTTAAAAATTATGTGCCGTTTTAAAGAAAATTGCGTTTTAGCGCTACTAAAAATGAAAAATTTGAAGCTCATTTTCACAGAAAATTTTTGAGTTTTCAAACACTTTATTTGAAGTTATTCAAAGCACTACACTCACAAATATAATAATCTTTACAAATTGCTGGTAATGTGTATATTAAAGAAGTGAGAGATCTTTAAAAAAAAACATTTATCTAATTTTTGAAAAAAACAAAATAATACCCCAAAATAAACTTTACGTATTATTAGAGTGCAATTAGCACTATCCGTTACAAACGTTTGAAGAAAAACATTGCAATCATATATGAGAAAATGACGTTTGAGCGTTTCTGAAAATGCGGAATTTTGAGCTACTTTTCACAGAAAACTGTTGAGTTTTCGAGAAACGTTACTTGACATTATTTAAAGCACATGTACTCGTAAATATAATGAGAAAAAATCGCCGCTAATGTAAATATTAACGACGTGAGAGATAAGTCAAAAAAATTAAATTTTTCCAATTTTTGAAAAACAAAAGTATAGAGCAATAAGTCGTTTTTGTCATCTCATAAAATACATTAGGCGCTATACCTACCGAAAGTTTAAAGAAAAAATTTGGATCCGTTTTTGAGAAAATCTGGTTTTTGTAATTTTTGTAAAATTGCACATATTGCACGCAATATTGTACGAAAACTACTAAAATTTTCAAAACAATGCACATGACCTTAATGAAAGAACTCACTTTAGAGAACAAATTTTATTTAAAAGAAAAATCTTTATCTTCAATTTCCTAGTTCCAGAAAGACGCCGAAAACATTTTGAACTTTTGCAAATTTCGAAAATTCAGAGTTATGTCAGAAAATCGGATCTATGCCACCTCAGTAAGTGTGTTTTACTCTATTCTTACAAAAAATTTAAAGAAAAAATTTGGAGCCGTTCTTGAGAAAATTTTGAAAATGTCTGGGGGGTTTCATGTAAGTACCCCCAAATTTTACAGAATCTTTTTCAAAATCTCAAAGCTTTGACTAGAACCAGATAGACCGGGGAATATCCATTTTGGAAGAAATCGTACGTATGGTTTAGGCACTAGCAGTGTTCATAGACGGACAGACAGACGGACGGACGTTTTCCTTTCAATTGGTTTTCTCGGTATCAAGGACCTAGAAAACAGGGTTTCTGGATACACCACGTGTTAGGGGATTTTTTTTCTTAATTTAGCAACTGGTTTTATCCACTTATTCGTTTTCACGGCCCGGCAATTAATTTTCTTCCGTCGAAAATTGGCCATTTTATCGCGCAGCATTACATAACATTCCCTATACTACGTATATCACACTCCGTGTATACGTCCGTATATGGGAATGTAAACATGTCTAATCGCCCATTTCATCATACATGGCGAGGAACGACCGAACACCCGAAATTATGCAAGGCTGACTGGAATGTTTTGCGCAGCGCGCGCTGTGTAGGTACTACACAGACGGGATTTTTTTAAAGTTTATTATATTTCCCGAAAGAGTGCGCTCAATAAGTTGTCATGGCCGGGACTGGATTGATTGATTGGCTGATTGATGGATTTACTTGATTGGTTGATTGATAGGGATTACTAGTGATTCCGGGCGCGTCAACTTCTAAGACCATTAATCCATAAGTGTAGTGCGTGTTTTTACTTCGGAGGTGACGGTGATCTTTGCCCCACTAGAGAGCGAGCCGACCTACCGCCGGTTAGTGGGGTTTTCTTGAACCAGGTATCTCCCACCAGAGGGGAACGCCCAAGTCAGGACAATCTCTACGTTCCCGACCGGTCTCCCGGCATGTGTGGTAGTGTTGTGCAGGTAAGTGTAAGATTTATTGATTGTTAGTGATTCAGGGCGCGTCCGGGCGCGTGGTGTAGTGCATGTTAGTGTGTGTGTTTGTGTGTGTGTGTGTGTGTGTAAGGGGTAAGGATAGAACAAGGAAAAGGAAGGAAAGATTGCGCGCGATCCGTGGACCATTTGTTAGGGTTTTGTTCCAGCATTCGCCTGGTGTTGATCGATCGGAGAAACTACGGAAAAGTACCAAACAGAGCAGCCGGCCGCTAGAATTCTCCTCCAGACAGCGACCGGAATTTAGGACTGAGGTGAGGCTGAAGGGTGGAGCTGAGAGGTGAGGATAGGATAAAGAAGAGGAAGGAAAGATCGCGCGCGGTCCATGGTCAGTTTGTTAGGGTACTGATCCGGCATTCGCCTAGTATTGATCGAAGAAACCACGGAAAACTCTCGATCAGAACAGCCAGTCGTTAGAATTCTTCTTCAGACAGGACTGGACACTCGGCACTTTCCGCCGGTTGCAAAACGTCCGAAGGAATGTTCTTTTGCACGTATCAACGTCAGCTCTTTCGTCCCTACCCATGACGTCATGGACACAAGCATCAGATTGGGACGGTCTTTCCGCCGTTTCAGATGTAAGGTTAAGGCGGCAACACACATTCGGCATTTGTCGAGCAACGAGCAACTGCTCGCCCAATCTCGAACAGCTGATGTGTTCGGCAACTGTTCGTTTCCTTTGATCATCAATTTTACTTGCAGATGCCCAGGGATTATTTTACAGATCACTACAAATTAACAATGAGATTTTGGATAAGTTTTGGAAAAGAATGTGTAGACTAGTAATTTACGTTGCAAGGCAAGAAAGTGGATATTTCCATGACTAGGCGGGAGGGTTCCCAGACGGAGCTAATAGAGGCCAATTTTAGAAATCCCGTTGGCTCATGGAAAGACTTTTGCCGCGTGATTATCAATATTTTATTGGAGTTTTCAATTATGTACGTGTAATTTACAAATTATTTGAGATCACGAGAGCATACATACGTATTTTTCCGTTTTGGGATTGGTATGTACAGTAATACCTCAAAATTCGCAAGAGTTAGGTTCCCAAAAAGCATCGCGAATGTCCAATCCGCGAATTGAGTCTATCGTTTAATGAAGGAAAGTGGGTTAGGTTCCTGGCTATCGACAAACAATTGCAGAACAAATTTTCAAGCGCCACTACTAACAGAATTCACAATTAATATCTCAAAGTGAAGAAATAAAACAATATTTGAATCTTATTTCAAAGATGAAAGTGACTGGACATATGTATTTTTTTGTTTTATCACCCTTATCGTTGTTCTAAAATCCAAATATGGAAGAGTTACTGCTTCTATTTCTCTTAAATTTTGAAGTTATTTCCATGTTCGCATCACATTCGAATGACCTTTCCACAAGAGCTTGTTAAAGTTTTAGAACGCCAATACCAGTTTTGAGATTGATGTTGCTCCAGGACGCAGATTCGCTTCCGTTAGTACATCATTACGTTCGAAGAGGTTTACTTTACTGACGATTTCGCGAAGCTCGTCTTTAGTGAGGTCATTATAATGAGAGTGTCACACATCATGAATGGCTTTTCTGTTCATGTGGCCGAGACCCTTACCTCCAATTTGACGCAACTGAATTGAATTATTTTTGTTGTGTTATTCTATTAATGTGAATTTCGATATTTTTGCAGAACGTGATACTTTGAGCTCTCTTTGAGCTCAGAGTTCGTGTCCCAGATGACGCTGATAATGGAAATGAAATGTGCTGGCTTAAAAAACAACAACAAAAAAAACAACAAAAGTAGCAGGATCAAAAGACGCGCTCGCGAACATTGAAGTCGCGGATGTTAAAATCGGCAGTATTTCTTCAATTGCGAATGTTCGGAACGTGAACAGCGAATCCGCGGGTGTCGAGGATTATTGTATTTTGTCTTTTAATTGCTGAACTTTCATTGCTAGTACGGACAGTAATTTCGGTACGTTGCCAGGCTGGTGTTTTGGAAAATGTTTAACTTTCACGTCCGAATATTGTATACGAATAAGTATCCGTCACTTCTACACGGGCTCGAAATATACAAAATAAATTTATGAGAGAATGGTTATAATTATTTTTTCCGCAATAAAGTGTACTTGAAACATAACATTTCTTTATATTTTAATGCATTGAACGTTGAAATTGACGTGTACTAAGTAATAATCTACGGATGTATTTCCCCTGCCACTGCCCAAACGTAAAATACTGTCGGAGGCAGTAATTCTCATTTAAACTGTTTTCCCCAGGTAATTATTGCTCAACAAATAGCTCTGGTTGTTGTTTTCTATTTTAACTCCGGAAATAACTATGGATCTCTCGTTGTTTCATTCCGAAAGAAAAATGACATGACAGTGACATGTTTTACATTTTTTAATGAAATGCATATTGTTTTGCAAATCTTAAGTATTACAGTTTGGAAAATATCTCACTTCAGTGTTTAATAAAAAAGAGAATACAAAAGCATACAACCACGAGAAAGAATTGAGTTATAAAATGCTAGGAAATGAATTCTGGGAGAACGTCACGTAGAGAACGTAGTTCAAAGAATGCCCGTACGAAGCGCCACTGAACAGCAACGCATCGTTCCCGCCCGAGAGCGCGCACTCGGCCTGTGAACGAAGTTCCGCTATTTCCCACCAGAGGACCTTCCATGCTCTCTGTCTCAGCGCGGTATTTTCGTTTTGACGCTCACGCCGTATCATTGTTTATCAAATTCAGAACTAGAAATGAAAACATTTTTGAAAAACGTTGATGGTTCATTTAATAAATTAAGAGAGAAAATAAATATTCCATTTTACATCCTTGTGAGAAACTTTTTGAGTGAGATATAGCATGAATTTACATAGAATTAAAAAAAAAAGGTTTTCTTCAAATGGCGTTCATTAAATATGAAACGTAATATATCAAGACCATATTTTTAATGTTTTATTGTCATTCGTTAATTCAATTTACTCTATCAAGTGAATCCCAAACACAATTTCGTAACAAAAAAATGATTTTAGCTCTGGAAACAATTTATGAGTCGATTTAAAAGCTCATTGTACGGACTTTGTTTTGCTTTGTTTTGGAGCACTAGACATTCAATATTATTGAGATAATTTGACACCAGAAAGGTTTCTACCAAAATACTAAATACTATAGAGTTCTACGAAAATAAATCGTCAATACTGAAATTTATGGAACTTTGAGATCATTTTATTACACATCATATTCAAATGCAAATCTCTCTTACTTACATTTTAATCCCTTACTAATGTTTATTGCAGTTTATTTTTTGTGGATAACTAATAGACTTTCGAATGTATTATAAACGTGTCCCTGGCTTCATGTCAAACGTGCAAATCATTACTCTTTCACTCCAGAAAACATGGAGTGATAGAAACATCGTCTGGGGCAGGGATGTTCAATTGGCGGCCAGCGGGACCGCACGCGGTCGGACGAACTGCTGAGGTCAACAACATGAGGTCACGTGTGGAATGCCTGAATAATGAAAACATGGCCTGCAACCAAATTAAAGGTTTCAAATGTGGCCCTTGAGGCCTTGCACTTTGGGCATCCCTGGTCTAGGGGAACAAACGATGCGGATGTAGCACCGGGAGTGGTAGTGTGTGTGTGTGAGGGGTGCGCGAATGACGGGCGTCCGAGTGCATAATTGAGGAGTTGCGCTTGGGGTCATCGACTACGCGAGGGCGTTGTCCCGGCGCCCTCCCCACCCCCGCGTACACCCACACCCAGCAGGTGCTACGGTTTGTTGAAAATTATGTCAAGCATTAGAATTATGTTCATGGATAACCCTGATTCAGTGCTATATTAGACATAGATAAGAATATGAAAATGTGTTGCTAATTATTTCTATACAGAAATCCTATAAGGAATGAGTGAACATTAACGAACGTAGGTAGTCACAACACACTTATTTCCATTATGTGGTAGACAGTCAGTGAAATAAAATGGAAGTTCGAAAAGAGCGGTGAACTGACTGAGCTTTGGTTTGTAAAACTATAGATATTTGCAGATATTGTTTTCATGTTCTAAATTTTAGCCCCTGAATTGCAACTAAAAGATATTTACTAATTTTTAACAGCGGAGTTACAGTGGAAAGCAACTTAATGAAGCTGATAATGCTCGTGTTTTTGTTTGTTGCTCAGCAGCAAAATTATTACTCCCACACCACACACCTTCTAGCCGTCACGAGATTCTTTGACCGGGGATATGGCACTTCAGCAAGCCACGCGATATAACTGATGTGCTAAATAAAATCATCCTTACGTTTCACAGGTGATCAGATAATTTTTTTTCAAACAAATTGATGCTATTGTTGTTGTTGTTCTTATTGTTGGTGGTGGTGGTCGTGGTAGAGACGGTGATAGTTGTGGTGACAGTGAAGGTTGCATTTTCTTACATTTTCTACATTTTAACAACATATAATGGGTAAATAATTTACGTTATGATACTTTATGTACTTTGAATTAATCGTAAAATCCTCACAAATATATCATATTTGTGGAAATATAAATATAATTTTTGGAAAAAAAATAAATTTGTGGAAATATTCAATTTAAATCATTTCAATAATATGAGCATAAAGTTTAAATAAATCATACAATTGTTAGCAGTAATTTTCAGTTTTAACTAACATTTAATACATTGTTATAAATATACCCGGATGTCCCACATAAAACAGGCCCCCTCGAAGCGTGTTCTGTTCTTTGATTTTGGGTGGACAGCGAATTCTAGCGGCACGACAAGTAACCGTTTTGTTCCCAATCCCTAGTCGGCTGGATTCCTAGTCCAGCCGCTAGAATTCGTTGTCCATCCACAATCAAAGAACGGAACACGTTTCAACGAGGACGGTTTAAGTGGGACACCTGGTATAAGGTAAATTATTTTTTTGCCTTTTGCGCATATCTGTACATCTGTACAGAGAAAATTTGTTTTTGTAATTTTTTTAAAATTGCACATACTGCACGCAATATTACGCGAAAACTACTAAAATTTTCAAAACAATGTACCTGTCCTTAATGAAAGAACCTACCATGGAGAACACATTTTATTTGAAGGAAAAGTCTCTATCTTCAATTTTGTAGTTGGAGGAAGATGCCGAAAGAAATTCAAACTTTTGCAGTTTTCGAAAATTCACAGTTGAAAGTGAAAATGGGACCTATGCCACCTTAATAAGTGTATTTAACTCTATTCTTACAAGATTTAAAGAAAAAATTTGGTACGGTTTTTGAGAAAAGTTTGAAAATGTCCGGGGGGCTTCATGTAAAGTGCTCCCAAACTTTGAAGAATTTTTTCAAAATCGCGGCGCCTGGAGTGGACGCAGATTAAACGCGGAATATTAATTTTAGAAGAAATCGCACGTATGGTTTAAGCGCTAGTGTTGTTCACAGACTGACGGACAGGCAGACGGACGGACGGACAAACGTTTTGAAAAAAACAACTCTTTTTCGGTATCAGGAGCCCCAAATCCTGTATTTCCGTTAAAATTTCGAAATCGATTTTCAAGACTTGTTCGGTATTATAGCATTTCCTGCTTTTGCAGCTTCTTCCACAACTTCTCTGGGCAAACCCATTATGTTTGAATCGCGACTTTCAAACTAATTGCCATTTGTAAACAAATTAGTTGCTTAAGTAGCATTCACAACGTCAAAACATGAATTCGAGAACTACTACAACTACGAATTACAACTTAACATCAAAATTAATTTCGCTTCCTTAAATCCTTATAATACTGATCTACAAAACATAGTGTATGCTACTCGTTTATAATGTTACTTTTTTGCACTCGTAAGAAGATATTACCGAACGAACGACGTTATGAGTGAGATCGATTATATCTTCATATGAGTGCAAAAAAGGACAATATTATAAACTAATTGCATAATATACTATTGTCATTTTCTTAATTTTTCGGTTTCCTGTTGGTAGAACGGAAATATTCATTTTAGAATATTAAAGAACACAAAAACTAGTCCTAAATAGCAATTTTCATTTAAAAATTATGTGCCGTTTTAAAGAAAATTGCGTTTTAGCGCTACTAAAAATGCAAAATTTGAAGCTCATTTTCACAGAACAGTTTTGAGTTTTCAAAATACTTTATTTGAACTTATTTCCAGCACGTACACTCACAAATATAATAATCTTTACTAATTGCTGGTAATGGGCATATTAAAGATGTGAGATCTTTCAAAAAAATTACAATTATGTAATTTTTGAAAAAAAAAACAAGAAAAGAACTCAAAATAAACTTTACGCTAAAGAGTGTAATTAGCACTATCCGTTACAAAAGTTTGAAGAAACAATTTGCAGCCATATACGAGAAAACGGCGTTTGAGCATTTCTGAAAATGCCGAAATTTGAGCCACTTTTCACAGAAAACGGTTGTGTTTTCGAGAAACTTTACTTGACATTATTTAAAGCATATATACTCGTAAACATAATAATGTGAAAAAATCGCCGATAATGTAAATATTAACGACGTGAGAGACAAGTAAAAAAATTTACATTTTTGTAATTTTTGAAAACCAACCGATAGACCAATATGGCTTTTATGTCATTGATAGAGTACATTTACCACTATCCCTACCAAAAGTTTAAAGAAAAAATATGGAGCCGTTTTGAGAAAATTTTGTTTCTGTAATTTTTTAAAATTGCACATATTGCACGCAAACTACTAAAATTTTGAAAAACATTTACATGACCTTTATTAAAGAACTCAATATGCAGAACAAACTTTATTTGAAGAAAAAATCTCTATCTTCAATTTTGTAGTTGGAGAAAGACGCCGAAAAAAAGTCAAACTCTCACAATTTTCGAGAATTCAGAGCTGTACGTGAAAATCGGACCTATGCCATGTTAAAAAGTGTATTTTACTCTATTCATACAAGAAATTGAAAGAAAAAATTTGGAACCTTTTTTGAGAAATGTTGAAAATCCCCGGGGGTCTTCATATAAAGTACCCCCAAATTTTGAAGAATCTTTTTCAAAATCTCAAAGCGTCGACTAGAATCAGATCGACCGGGGAATGTCCATTTTGGAAGAAATCGTACGTATGGTTTTGGCGCTAGAAGCGTTCACAGACGGACAGACGGACGTTTTCCTTTCAATTGGGTTTCGGTATCAAGGACCTAGAAAACAGGGTTTCTGGCTACACCACCTGTTAGGGGTTTTTTTCTTAATTTAGCAACTGGTTTTATCCACTTATTCGTTTTCACGGCCCGGCAATTAATTTTTTTCCGCCGAAAATTGGTCATTTTTTCGTGCATCATTACATAACTTTCCCTATACTACGTATATCACTCCGTGTATACTTACGTATACGGGAAAGTAAGAATGTTGTTCATATTGTGTGAAGGTTCCGTTTCTTTCAAATTAAAGCAAAGATTTTTGTAGAAAATGTAATATTTCAACATTTCGAAGCCGTTTCCGCGGGAATGTATGTGCTGTTGTGGCAACATTAGTTTTAAAAAAAATCTTCTAACTACTAATGTCTTTTTTCATATTTGGAATTTGGAGGCGTTGCGGTGAATTCTGATGCAAGAAATTAAATTCTCATCGCAATACACAAGGAAATTACAAACAAGAAAAATCGAAAACTATTAAAACATTTAGTCTAACCATCAATGCATCAATACTGGGAAGTATTTTGTAAAGATGAGCTCATATTCCAAGAAGAACGTTTATGTAAATAAGCTTGAATTTTTAAGAAAAATGTACATTTTTTGTTTGACGTGTCTTAACATTTATCATTAATTTCCAAATAAATTACAAAATTACACTACAAAGCTGAAAAACTCGTAAAACTACATACACTCAGGTATCATTTCTATCACGAACGTTCAACTTTACAGCATTAACAGACTTCGAAATAGACCTACCTATTCGCATTTCCTAAGGACGTCACGCCGCTGCTCTTCCCTGACAAGACGCGAATTGCAATTAATTGAAACCTTCCAACCAGAGCCATTTTTGGCGGTACCCACATCGATAATATCACTGGGATTCATTTGTTGGCTGATAAAGTGGCAGGTACTTTGTTCTCGCATGAAAATGTCCTGACGAGGTATTAAAAACACCTATGCCAGGATTCTTAGTAGATATACACAGTGTCTCAGTAACTTTGGGGTGTACTCGTAATAATAGCTGAGTTCTCTCACGAGACTACCATTATCTTATACTGATTGATTAGTGTTTACGAACGCCTCAGATGCTAAGGTTTTTAGTACCGTAAGTGTACTGCATGTTTCTTTCGCGGGAGATGACGGTGATCTCCCGCTGGATGGGGAGAGCCGGCGCGGACTTTCAAGACGGTTTGGGGGAGTTCCACATCCAGGTATCTCCCAATAGCGGGACAGACTCTAAGGTTGCGACATGTGTGGTAGTGTAGTGAATGTTAGTGTGTGTAAGTAAGGGTTGAGGACAGGACAAACAAGACAAAGGAAAGTTCGAGCGCGCGCTCCATAGCCCGTTTGTAAGGGTACTACTCCGGCATTCTGGTGTTGATCGGAGAAACCACAGAAAACCACCGATCAAGCAGCCTGTCGCTAGAATTCTCTCCTATAGACAATGGATGAATTCGACCTAGCTATGCAGGTAGTGTCGAAAATCCTGCCATCGATGGAACTCCAACACTGGGACCTTCTGGTCAGGGACACTGCAATGACTTCAATGGGTCCTCTGAGCCACCTAAGGCGGTAACTACCTAATATCTTCACAACATTCTCTCTTAATGTCAGAAAAATAATACCTGCAGACCACCTAAAAATAACATACTCTTTTACGAAGGAATGTCGTGTGAGAATAGGCCGTTACCTTTACACAGGCAATTTAGAGAAATAAAAGTTTTCGCGATAATGTAGCATGCAATTGTCTAGTAACACCCAATATGTCGAGACTAGAAACTTTTCTAGTTATACTTTGACATTCCAAAGTTACTGGTCGTAAATCTCTGTCGTCTTCTCAGCACATGCTGCAATCCCAACCAATAGATGGCCGATCCAGAAAGTGAGAGTGTAGTATTTTTGGGTCGGATACATCAATACTTGGGTAGAGCATTTAAAATCAGAATTTCCTTTATATTTGTTTTGAAATTCTGAACAAAATTTATAAACAAAATGTTTGCTTGAAATAAAAAGAAAATATCGATACATAATAGAATACTCCTTTCGATGTGATACGATAAATGTGTGGTCATTGTTGTGAATAAATTAAGTTAAATTGCGAAACAACAGTTGGATTTGGGAGAGAGCAGGGTTTTTGGATATCATTGGATATGCCAATGCAACCAGATTTATACTAAACTACGTTAATAAATTCGCAATAGTGGACAATCTGACAAAAGAAAAGAAACTGCTCTCGAATAATTCAAATGAGCCTTGAACCACGTCTCTAGGTGATTCTTGTACCTATTGCTACAATAATTCACTCTGATCTGGTAGCTACCGGGAGGAGGGCAATTTTAAGATTCATCTGTTTCCCAAATTCAAATTGGGTCCTCAATAACATAAGGTAATTGTTCTCAGGGTTTTACAATCTGTACCAAATGATAAGCGCGCTAGCTCTTAACATATTGCGATGGTATTTGACTTAAAATATATATGCGAAAGAAGGTCATTAAGAGACACTTGTCTACATATTATACAGCTTAAGTGTTTGAAATTACATATTTGAGGAATTCATTTATTATTTTATCATATTTCAGAACATGATGAAACCTTTGATTGTATGTGAGGGATGAGAATGCAAGCTTATGATTAGGGCCCGGATAATTATGTACTAAAAATTAGGAAAATATGTACATATATATGTATTAAAATGTATGGAAATATGTACTAAAAAGTAAGAAATATGTATACTTTAATTATTATATCAATTCGTTTTAATAAAATACTTTTGCTTAAATGGTGATTTGTGTAGGCTTAATATACTCGTAAAGAACAAAATTAAAACATAATTCTACTCACAATTCTGTTATTTACAATGGTCTCCGTAGAAAATGAGAAACAAATATTTGTTTCAAATACTTAGAAAATAGCTGAATGTGACGTCACTGACGCTTTAAATTACTTTCGGTTGACTTGTTTTCTTTCTTCGTCTTCCTCGTCTTGTCTTCTTCGTCGTCGTTTCCTTCTTCGTCGTCTCCTCCTCCTCCTCCTCCTTCTTCTTCTTCTTCTTCTTCGTCGTCGTCGTCTCCTCCTCCACCTCCTTCTTCTTCGTCGTCTCCTCCTCCTTTTTCGCCGTCGTCTCCTCCTTTTTTGCCGTCGTCTCCTCCTTTTTTGCCGTCTCCTCCTCCTCCTTTTTTTGTCGTCTCCTCCTCCTCCTTTTTTTGTCGTCTCCTCCTCCTCCTTTTTTTGTCGTCTCCTCCTCCTTTTTTGTCGTCTCCTCCTCCTTTTTTGTCGTCTCCTCCTCCTTTTTTGTCGTCCCCTCCTCCTTTTTTGTCGTCCCCTCCTCCTTTTTTGTCGTCTCCTCCTCCTTTTTTTTCGTCTCCTCCTCCTTTTTTTTGTCTCCTCCTCCTTCTTTTTTGTCGTCTCCTCCTCCTTCTTCTTTGTCGTCTCCTCCTTCTTCTTCTTTGTCGTCTCCTCCTCCTTCTTCTTTGTCGTCTCCTCCTCCTTCTTCTTTGTCGTCTCCTCCTTCTTCTTTGTCGTCTCCTCTTTCTAGGTCGTCTCCTTCTTCGTCGTCGTTTTCTACGTCTTCGTCGTCTTCTTCGTTGTCCTCGTTTCTCTGTCTTTCTCTTCGTCGGTATTTTACTGGAGTTATACAACACCACCTACATCTAGTTAGGTGGCGTTGATTTAGTTCCCGGCATACTTACCCAGATCACAGCGCCAAAACACGAAAAAAACACGATTTTGGAAATTTCTTACAATTTTATAGCCATTTCTGGAAACAAATTATCAGTTCTCCATTAGGACGCCGAGACGCATCGAATGACACCTCGTTTATCTCCAGTAGTGCACGGGAAGTAGTCTACCCGTGAGAGACGGAACGGCTCATCCGCAAGCATGCGTATGAGGAGTTTACTCAAATACTCTATAGGGATGAAATTTTTCCTATTATCTGTTCGAAGGCCTTGTACCGACCAAGTGTTCCACATTGCATGAAGTTACTGGTGTATATTCAAACTTTGTCCCAACATGTCACTGTTCAATGCTATTCACGGATTAGGGAATAAAAACAATGCTGGTTGATATTTAATCAATTGACTCATAGCACAAATTCAGCTTTCTTTAATAATGTTCTTACCCAAGACGCTATTGCTTGACTTCTCTGAAAAGATAAACCAAACTTTCCCTATGGCAAATTCCCAGTCTGCGTTACCACAAGGTTTACGCCAATCGCCGTGAATTATTTTCTGTCCTTTCCTTATTCAAAAGCTTTAGTGTCACATCATGATTTTACTTTAGATTTTCACCTCACAGAGATACTTTACAAACAAGGGTTTAGGCTCCAGTGCAACAAACGGGGAAAGAACACTGTCAATGGCGCTTTCTGAGCTGCGTTGGTGCGTGTAATTTTTGGCGAAGGGCATTAAGGTCAAGAGAGACCTCTGAAAAATACGTTGTGGGCGCGAGTTATCGCTTGCTAGACGTACCATTTTCATACACAAAATTTATTTCCGAGTAGTATTTTGTTCTCTGCTTTACTCGCGCTGAAATCTACACACTGGAAGCTTTGGAGTGCAGCACCTTTACCTTTTGTAGGATTCTGCATGCTGCAATATCAACATTTTTACGCAATGCAATAGCGCCAATTTGGAGAGGAGGCTGCCGAAAAACTGCTTGACATTGCTGAATTGTTTGTCTTGGTTATTCCATATCAAAAACATGAAGAACAAATGAAGAATTATACAAAAAGAAAGCAGAAAAAACGAAAATATTAAGAAATATTTAAAAATATGTACTTTTGTGAAAAATATGTAAATATATGTACTTTCGGGTAAAATATGTAAATATATGTACTAAAAAGTAATCGGTTTTAGGCCCTAATCGACATGAAACGTAATATATTGTGGTTTTGACTTGATAAAGTTAACATACGGAAATATGTAATTACATAATTATCCGGCCCTACTTATGATGAACATACGAAGACGATGATGGTTAAAGCATTCTTAATTATTTTTATAAGAAATTCAGATTACATTAATTTGGTTCTTCACTATTAAATATTAGTGACTTTGTCTTCAGGATTATAGTGATGTATAGCCCATAGTTTCCAGTTAAGACACAACGCAAATATTACTAACGTGTTTTGTTACATATGCATTACTTCAATAATATCTTCAAATTCGAAAATATTAAGAAAAAAGGATTTGTAAATATGAAGACTTTAGTCGATTCTGGTAGGTTAGAAAATTCGCCTGCAGACGATGTTTGCAAAGAGTTCACGCTTCCCATTGCCCAACATATGTTTTTAATAAATGTTAATTAATATCAATTCTTGAAGCTATCCAGAAGACAACGTCCTTTCATCAGTGTTTGAACTGACAGAGAAAGATTAGTCTTATACTTTGAGTTTTCGCTCTTCAGAGGCATTGACATCTGAGATCCCAGTTTAGCACACATGTTTTTCTTTTTTCACTGTCTAATCTGAAAGTTAAGGCGCCTAAGCGACCAGGAGCTTTGAACTTGACAATGAATCGATAGCCATAAAATGAGAGCAGTGCACTCCGAAGGTCGAAGAGGTAACGGATTTGTCGTGCTCTGCGGTTTGTTGGCGAAACTATTAATAATCCTAGGAAGGCATTTGCAGTAATTTTCAATAATTTGCGTCGACATGCTCACTTCCTCTCTCAGTATTAAGGAGCATTATCCAGCTTAAATTGGGGGTGATTGTGCACTCTCTCTAAGACTCCCTTTCTGCTTCTGCGACTGAGCAGGCTGTGGTTTTGACCTGGAACTCTCTCAGAATTGCAGAAGTCTTACGAGATTTTAGGGAATTGGACATATGGTGAGAAGGCACCATATGTCCAATTCCCTAAAATCTCGAAAGACTTCAGGTCAGATTCCGCCGAATCAGCCCATCCTCAAGCTATAGAGATAGGAATGTAAAATAATAGAGAAGGAAGGACATGCGGTCCATCGCCCGTTGTTACTGCCCGGGCATCCGCCTGAGATTGATACAATAGAAACGACAAGTCAGACCTAGTTTTCTACCTTGCTATCTACCTCACCCCATTATTGGCGTGTTGCAAGAAAGTTGGTGTGACGATCGCCAAGAACAGAAATTAGGATATTATACTCTTACATAAGTGATTGACCTAAAATTGCTTCAGAGAAACAAGCAACTAACAACAGTTACGTGCAAAGTGTCGATAGCAATGTTCTCTGTTTAATTATGGTAACGTCATTTATTGTGTTCATTGTCTACGTACACATGAGTAATAGAATTTCTATGTAGAAAGACTATTTTCGGTCATAGTTTTGGTCTATTTCACTGCGAAGGGTTCCTTCAAATTTGTGATATGTAATATATATTATTATCATCCTTACTGAATCCTTTACGTATGAGGATATCTTCCCTGTCTCTATGTGCGTATTAAGAGAGTCTCCCTTACGGCAGCGCCACAATCCGGATTGGGGAAGGTGTACAGGAAGGGATGGAGGCGCGCGATTCTTAACCGTTGTATGGATACTTCTCCTTCCTTCCGATTGGCATGGTAATGATTAGGGAAAACGCGTGAACCACCAATTACAACAGTCGGCCAACGAACCAGGACAGGCCAGGCGCAACAACACATCAAGCAGATTTCCGGCACCCGTTTGGAATCGAATCTTCGATCTTCCGGTCACTGGCATTAACATGTTTCGTTTCCTTAGCGCTCTCTGCTGTCGATGTAGATATTCGACGAATTCTCTCGTATGCCCCGTTGAATCAGCTACGTATGAACATTTTCTATGTTCTAAAAACTTGTTAAAAATAGAACTGGAATTAAAATAGAATAAAATAAATTATTCCATCTCCTTCCAGAGAACTCATTTAAGCGGACACTTAACTGTACTGTACAATTACGTTTTGTAATGAACCTATCTGAATCCAGTCCTGACAGACAATAAGGGGCAAAAAAAGGAACAATCAGGGTCAATACAGCAAATTGCAACAAATTTCATTATCATTAACTTTAATTCTCCAATTTTGTTCCTCTACATCTCGGGAGGCTCCGTGTTCATAGAATCTGAGTCAAACATCGTATTTTATCGCAATTCATTTTCATTCATCAAAAAAACTGATACTAGATTCGGTTATCATAGTGCAAGAAATATCGAACCATTTATCAATTATGTACAAATAGAATGCCAACACGCGGCGTGATGAATTCAAAACTTTCGCAACGAAAGCCGATTTCGATATCTGTCCCTACCAGGGGGCTTATTGATTGATTGTCAGTGATTTCGGGCGCGTCAACTAGCGAATCATTAGTCCAGTAAGTGTAGTGCATGTTTTGCTCGGTATTTGTCGGTGGTCTTCCCTCACTGGATGGCGAGATTCGACACCGACATACCGTCGGCTAGCGGGGATTACCCCAACTAGGAATCTTCCAACAGCGGGTCTCCGGCCCAGCCGGGACAAGCTCTAAGCTCGAGACAAGTCTTCTGCCATGTATGGTAGTGTAGTGCATGCGATTGTAAGTGCCCGTAAGTAAGGACTGCGGATAGAACAAGGGAAAGAAGGAAAGATCGCGCGTGGTCCGTGCCCTTTTCTTAGGGCATTGATTTGGCATTCGCCTGGTATAGAAGGGAGAAACCACGGAAAACTACCGATCAGAGCAGCCGGCCGCTATAATTCTCCTCCAGACAGCGACTAAATTCGACCTAGCTGACAAGTTAGTGTCGAAAATCATGCTGCCGCCGGAACTTGAATCTAGGACCTCTCGGTCAGGGCACTGCAGTGATATCAGTTGATGCACTGAGCCACCTTTCCCCTACGAGATGGCAACCACTTGTTGCTGGCAAAGAACTCCAGAAAGGTGCGCGAATTTAATTTCCACTCGTGGCGGAGGAGTGAAGCCCCGCCACGCGCAGCGCGTGGGCGGCGCGCGAGCGGAGGCGGCGAAAGGCGAAAGGGGCGAAGCGCGCAATCAGCTGTCGCGGAGGCCTCGCGAGGCCACCCACTCATCAGCGCTGGCGGTCGATCGCGGGGCGAGTCAACGCCCCAGCCGCCTCTCGATCGACCACCGGCGGCCGCCTCTCGTCCGGCCCGGCGCTGCGCGACGGAAGCGGCTGGGCCCGCCGGCGGCCGCGGAGCGCCCCGCGCCACGCCCACGTGGCCCCTGGCACCCCCGCTTCTCACACGCTCAAAACCATCTGGCTCAAAACTTTGAACTACGTAATTACTTATTGATTTATACTGAATTCGTTGAAAGTAGTATAAATTAATTAATAATTAGTAGTTTATTTTTGTTTGTACTTGGCGCGTCGATCCGGTATGGACCATGGCCTATCAGCAGCGTCCTGGCCTCGCGGCCACGGGTTAAGGGGGTAAGTGTGGTAAGCGCGAAGACATTCCCACGTCTTAGTGTGGTCTTCTCAACCTGACAAGTGAATTTTCACATCGTCCTACAGCAAATATATTGGGACATTGCAAGGAAAACGCACACGTATATCTTGGCCGACCGGGAACCGAACCCGGGGTTGCATACATACCATTTCAAACAAAAAATTCCCTCTTTCCCAATTTGTAAACAGAATTCATTACTCCATGCAACAAAAATAACTTATAGCGTTATAATTTGGATTGGAGATATTTTTTAAATTTCTTTTCAATGAAATAATCGGCGCCCCAATTATCAAATTGCCCCACCTGCCCTCCCTTCTGGTCGCCCCTGTTTAAGTGCAAAAATAGTGGAGAATTAGTAAATGTAACACTTCAGGTTAAAATAGTGAACTCTCAACGAGTAGGGTAAATTTAATAAGTATTCTACATAACGCGAAAATACAATGGATTCCGATGTACTCATTGGAAGGGCAAGACGCCAACAAGCGTGAAAATGCTTACTTTCAAAAGGAGGAACATCTTGAAATTCAGAATTTTTGAAAATTTATTCCAAATCAGAACACTGTCCACAAAATAGATCAATTGTCGGCACATAAAAGCAAGCTATCCTTCATTTTGGAGAGGTCATTACCTTTTACAGATTTATTATTATTATTATTATTATTATTATTATTATTATTATTATTATTATATGTGATTATTTTGTATCATAATAAAAGTTGAGTTCAATAATAGACAAATAATAAACACAATAAAAAGTGAGGGTGCTAGCTAGACTTTATTTTTCATTTTGTTCAAAACTAGTACATAGTACAAATTTATAGGCTAGTTGATTTTGAATTCTTAAGAAGTGGGGGTGCGTGTATAGCATTGGTGCCCTTCCCCCGCGGGTCGCGCCACGGTCAAGAGTAGCAGCGCTCGAGCCTTCCGTGCGCTTTCTTGCGAATCAGACGAGAGGATCTAGTATTTCTCAGAACACGTTCAAACGACGCCGTTTCTCAGCTGATCGTACTCTAACAAATTGGCGATGAGATTCCACAGAAATACTGTTACCGTGAGCCCATTACAGGTTTATTCTACACAGGTAACTACTAATTTATCCTTCTGAATGTTAAGTCCCAGATTAATTAGATACAGGATTCTGGAAATGAAGAGGGTAGAAAAGTATCTGACACGAAAACATTTATATTAATATTTTGAAAACACCATTTCCCTACAAAATATTAAACAATAATATTCGACTCCAATAGTGCTGATTTTAAGTTATTAAAACATTAAAAAATGTGATATTTATTCGTACTTTTATAATGCCTTGTAGTGAATCTCATTTTAACTGTTAGTGTCTCTACAGACAATAGAAAATTGTTTTAAGTTTTTACAAGTTTATATGGAATTATTCCCTATCTTAGTGACAAAGTGTGAAAAGAAAAACAGTTTTTATGAAACATTTTGATTAAGAACCAAGTAATTAATGGTAATAGTATTTTTAATAGAGAGATGCAAATTTATTTTTTTATTATAAATATACGAGGCAATCGCCCAACAGATTCATAATTAGTCGTGCCAAAAAAACGTAAATGTCATCATATTTGCCAAACCTGCGATAGCGGGGAGAGTGGAATAGGTAATTCCCGATTCACAACCTCACACACTCTAGTCAAAACGATTTTTATTTTCTCGCTACGAAGTAGAGAGAAAGTTATGCAATGCAGAGCTAAAAAACGGAGAAGTTTCGGCAGAAAAACTCTTATTACAAAGCTCTGGTATCGAAAAAAGTGGATAAATCCAGTTGCTAAATTTATAAAAAAAATTCCTCGAACACGTAATGTTGCTGGAATGCGTGTTTTGTGGGTCTTTCACACAGAAAAATCGGATGACGGTAAAACGTCTGTCTGTCCGTCTGTGAACAACGCTAGCGGCTAAACCGTTCAGCCGATTTTTTCCAAAATTGATATTCCCCAATTGATCTGGCTGATGTTGCAGCCCCTTGAATTTGAATTCGATATTTTAGTTCTGGGAGGTACTTTCCATGAAGCCACTGGGGTATTTTCTAGAGGCTCTAATCCAGACCTGCACAACGCCTGTTCCTGCGGGCATTCTGCACTTGCGAGCCGCTCGCTTGCCCGTGGCAGCGCCGTGCAAGTAGTGGGGAGTAGGAAGCTTTGCGGGGAGGGGAGAAGTCTGACGTAGCACGACGCGACGCGTAGATTGAATGCCTGGGCGTCTAATAATGATCCATGCTTCAAAATTATATGCCCATTTGTTTAAATGGAGTATATCTAGTATTTCAAGTTACCAGGGTCATAATTCACTGTTTACGTTCTGTGCACTGCTGTATATCCACCTTTGTATCCACCACTGTATGTATTTTCATTTTCTAATTTTTTTAAAGAAAATAACATGCTCATTGCGAGTCTTAAGCAATATATTTAAAGCAATAGCTTTAAAATATATGCTTGTATATAAGAAAAAATATTATTTAATTCTATCTAACACAAAATTGCAATTTAATAATTGATTGTTCACCAGGAATGTAATAATCTCCAAATCATAGAAAAATGAACAAAATCATGAGAGCAATCTCTCACATCAAGATTGACATAAAATAGAATATGTGGCAATTCCAAGAAGGGTAATGTTTAATAGCACATTTGTGGCCATTTTCCCCATTATGAAACTGAATAAAAGAGATCAACGAGCAAACTTCTGTCACGGTGTTATGTTACGGACAATCATGAGATAATCATGGGTATTGGTTAAGTAGAATGCAAAGGGCTTTATATGATACAAAAACAATTCAGTATCACAATTTTGTGTTTAGCACAACACTCATTTTGTGATTACATCGTAGCAAAGCGAATTACATTATAAGCCTTACAAGCAATTATAATACTTGGTGTCGAAATCTAATATGTATAATTCGTTGTAGTTTCGTATTTCGCCCTGTCGTATATCGAGAACAAACATTTGCAATATAATACAAAAGACTATATTACTTGAACTGTATATGACCGTCATCTTCTTGCCGATTGCTCTTTAAATTTACGCGCTATCTTTCGAATTGCGCTTTCTGATTGGTGGACCCCACTCCTAGATTGGGTCTCATCCCCACCCTTCATCGATTTTCTCATTTGCACCCGAGTTGCCCGCACGCAGCTCCTGAGGTCAGTGAAAGTGCAAAATGCTGTGCTGGTCTGCTCTAATCGGATAAGGAGAGTTGGCGGCCTTAGTTTGCAATTCTATTCAGATTTTTCCCACATGTTTGGATGAAGAAAATTTTATTATTTTCAAAATATGAGGGTAAAATATCCACACGGTAAGTACTTACAGGGGGAAAACCGTTTTTTCGTGTTTAAATTACGAAAATAATCATTTTATGGCATTCATTTTACTTCTTTGTTCCTGATTTGAACTTTGCAATAATAATTCGTTAAAAAGTGACTTGTAAATGTCTTTCAATTCATAAATACAGTAATACATTGATTAAAATTTTTTTCTATAAAAAAACTAAGCCAAATTTCTTTTTTTATAAAATCCATCTAGTTCATAAACTTCCAGAAGGAGTTTCAAATAGTGCAACTTATAAATTGTAAACAATTTTATATGCTTTTTAGTGCTCAAACCGGCCAATGTCTAAGATTTGATTTACGACCTGACGGGTCGATTTTGTAATAATGATTTTTTTACCATTTCCGTGTTTTAAATAATGTAATATGTTTTAATATGTTTATAAAATATGTAATATTGTCAAAATTAATAAAAATATCTTATTATTGTTGGAAATCTTTATTATGCTTCGAATAATAGTTTTTATTCAAAACACCGTGCATATTCATTTATAATCAAAACGTAACTGAAAACAAAGTTAAATTCGTTGCTCCATGGGCGAAGAAGGGGAAAAAACAAAGGAAATACCAGGCCATGAGGATCAGTAGTCCTGGGATAGTAGCCTGCTCGATATACAGCATCCCATTAGGTAGTACAAACCGCGTTCGTTTGATTCGAACACAAACGAACAACTAATAACCATTGGTTATTATTTCTTGTTTTAACTCTTACAAAATTGTGATAATGGGAATTTTTCCATACAGGAACAAAAACGTAAAATCACATAGAGCTCAAAACATCGATGTTTAATACACATTGGGTTCAATGCATCGATGATTAAAATAGATCAATGTTGTATAGAAACATCGATGTTTTGAAAACATCGGCATCGATGTCGCATCCCTAATAGCTAACGTCTTCCTTCGCCTATGCCAACTAGCTCTGCCAAGCGGTTGCGCGCGGCGAGGAGAGATCGGATTGAATGGACAATTACTATTCCATTGCGGGGCTTCTCGGTAGCGGCGGTGGCCTTCGCCATGAACGCGGTGGCGCGCACGCACGCACGCACGCACCAACATGCTCGCCCACGCACCCACGCGCTCGCGTTTTTTTCCTCACGTGCCGCAGGCCGTTGAACGGCCACAGCCGCCATCGTCTTTGTCGCCGACCATCACTGAGATCGCCTTTAGATTCACGGAGGGGTAACTCGCGGTGGATGTAATTACCTACGACCAATGAGGTTGCTTTTACTCAACGGTACACTTTTAATTGGCGATAACAACGACAGATTCGATTTTAGAAAAAAAAATGAATAAATAACGTGTGAAACACCTATTTGGTATTTTCACACATCATGCGATAAGGTGGTTAAAAACATTTTTTTTTGGACAATGAGAGATACAGTATAACTGACACATTTGTGATGATATTTTGGGTTCGTTCATTGGCATTTTACACAGTTATTGGATTTCATTAAAGAATATTATACAGTAAGTTTCATAACAATTTGATGAAATTTTAGTCTGCCAAATGGTTTTCATAGCATTAATAGCTCGTCAAATTATGGGTGACTTTATTTCTTCTTTGAGAATGTGAAATGGAACATGTACCTACTATTGGATATTAAACAACAATTTGATTCTTACAGATGACTTATATGATAATGTGATTTTAAATAAACAGAAAGTTCAAACATATTAAATCGTATTAATTAATGATGTATCAAGAGTACAAGTGTAAGAGAAATAAGTTGAATATTGCCAGGGCCATAGTCAGTGTCTCTTACATGCCGTCTCTGAAATAATTTATTTTCTCTTGTCCTGGTAATTGCACAAACAATAATCTGTAGAAGGTATTTTTAGGTATGTTAGTATTAAAATAACAGTCTGTGATGTGTACTAGAGCGTTCTTTGGAATGATAACTGAGATTTTAAAGAGATGTAAACTATTATTTACATAGGACTGGAAAGAACTAGAAATATTGAAGATTGAAGATGTTGCATCATTATATACACAGAGTAAATAATTACATTCATTGAGCAAATGCTTTTTGCCTCCTCAGATCAGTAAGTATACAATTTTTCTCTGTACAGCCACACTCAGAGGCTACCTAGTAGTTGAAACCATTCTTATTTATGAACCTTGCACCATATTTACACGCACGCAATCTTCAATTTGCAGTCGTTATGAACCGTTACTTGCAGCGCAATACAGAGAAAAAAAACAACGCAATGGCCGTAAAGCCATGACTCCTTTAATAAATAATAAAAGTAGCGGAGCTCAGCTTCCACACTTCTGCGTCACATTTACGACACTTATGCTGTTGACCAAGGCGACATATCACGACGACAGGATGTCGTTCTCTACCTTCGTTCAGCCTTCCTTGTCTCCAGCGTGATTTGTAATCGCAGTATTATACATAATTATTACGTGTAAATGACGAAAAACTCACGTATCACATAATTGCAAGCAATTAAGTTTCAATTTAAATATTTTAATGCCCATCCATCAGCATTCGGGGTAATTTATATTTCATTAACTCGTTGAGACCCATGTTGTAAGAGCATTATAAAGTGCTTTAAGGCGATTTACGTTACGAAATTTGCCTCCATAAATCCGCCGGGGGAGGCGGCGGGGGGCGCATGAATCAGGTGATTCCGTGGGAGGGGAGCGAGGATGGGGAGACGGGTGGGGGGAGGTGGGTGTCGTGGGCGCGGCTGCAGCCGGCGACGGCGGCCCAAGTGGCGGCGGACGGTGACACGGTCACACGGACATGGCGGCCGGCCAGTTATGGACCACGCGACACGCTCGCTTCAAGGTCCCGCTGGATCTATATCCCTCCACACACCGGGAGCGCTCCCTCGGTCTGCTGGACTTCGATGCTCAGACTGAGCGACTCGCACACTAGGATACTAGCACCAGTGCTGGGCGAAATTCAGAACATTTTCGTAGTTTTCTTAAAATGTTG
Organism: Acheta domesticus; assembly: GCA_031308135.1. Classification (NCBI taxonomy): domain Eukaryota; kingdom Metazoa; phylum Arthropoda; class Insecta; order Orthoptera; family Gryllidae; genus Acheta; species Acheta domesticus. Next base: position 202,935,026 of record JAHLJT010000631.1, on the reverse strand, counting down.
GAGCTACAGTATCAATGCGTTTAGTGAAACTCAATGGGTGATTAGCATTCCTCTTTCTGAACAGATCCCTTGCCTAAACTTACCCAATTTTTAATTTGTGCTATTACTTATTAATTTATTTTGAAACACCTATTGTTCTAGTAGTGGCCACTTGAAAAATGCAAAAGTTTAGTAGTTTCGTCACATTCTAGACACCGACCAATTCTATCTCTGTTTCCTACGTGTTTGGGCACAAAAACGTAAAAACAAATCACCGTAATGTTACATTTTTTTAATGTCAATGTTAACAAGACTTTATCAGTTTTTCATAAAAAAATCTTGAAAATAAGGGAAAATAAATAAATTAGTATCTTCGTTGTAATCGTCACACTACGAGAGAAAGCAGAAACTTTAATGTAAGTTTGAATGAAGCTTGTGAGACGCCTTCGATTCTTATATTGTAAATTTTATGCTTGAAGTTGCGACTTCCTGTGCAGTGGTCACTACTACGCCTTTTTTATACTTCTTCAAATCTGTAATTACCCAAAAAAGTGGTATTGAAGTGCATGATTGCAACTTCTAAAATCAGTTTACAGTTGAAATTTTTATTACATTGTTCTCATTCATTGTAATAATGGTTAGTATCAGTGTGAATTTCTTTGAGTAACATTTCCCTGTAACAGGGAAACCTTTACTGTTGTACTATAAGCGAGAAGATCTCTATTTATCTTTAATATTAATATTCAGAAAAACTTGTTCTAATAACGTAAAATGGGTGATAAAAATTTTAAAATTAGAAATAGACCTAAAAATATTGCTTCCGAGTAGTAGCCATATAATTTCTACATTTCACGGTACTATAAAAACGTGTTTGAGTTCTCCACAAGAATATTTCGATTGTAACTGACTGCAATAAATAAATGAGAATATTGTAACATTGTCTTTCTAGAAAATCATAAAATCTCTAGTACCGAGATACAAATTTCAAATGATGAAAAAATGTTCTTTTTTTTACAAATGTGAAAGTTGGACTTTAAAGATGGCGAATGTATATAAGATGCGTTTGAAATGTTGAAATGGAGATCTATTTAGAAATCCATTTGAAATCGAATCGAGTCGAGTCCTTCGGTTGTAGCTATAACCACTAGCCATAAACTATTTTTAAAGAAGTAGTATTTCGAGCATCTGATGGAGAGAAGTCTGAGGAGTGTGCCGAAAAAAAGAACTGGTATTGCAGAATACAGCTGAATGCGGAAGTAGAGGCAGATTAGGTAGATTCTCAATAACACAAAGACACTAAATTCGGAATGGAACATAATTATCAGCGCGACAAAGCACAAAAGAAACGGAAAAATCGATTAAAAGTACCCATAGAGGCAATGTGTCTAGGGTTTTGGGAACTAAACTCACCTACAGTTATCTATTAAAATGGAAAAATGCTAAATTATCTTCCAGTTTTAACTATAAGCCTTGCGTTACTGTACAAATACTTTGGATTCACATTTAACTTAAAAAAAGGTAAAATGAGCAGTGCGGTTGTGGTAATTGTATCTCTTTTAATGGAAATGGCTGCATGATAGTGGATTATGATCTGTTATTTTACTCTTGCATTTGAAATTCTTTATAAATCTAGAATTGATTGTCATGGGAAAATGTCCCACCTCATTACATTCCATGGAAAATAACTATTCTCGCGTTCCCGGAATATTAGCCACAGTACGATTTTTTTTGGATCGAATTACGTTGACTTTAAGGCAAGTGACGTTGAAGGTACACGTTGGATCTTTGGTTTTAGTTTTCATGAAGAGCAAAATGCGGAGGTGCTGTCATTGTTTAACATTTTCTCATCGTTTCTTTTGCGTTGAGGTATGTTACGTACGATGTACAACTCTCTAACAATTCTTGTGCCTAGTGACTTGATATCACCTGACGAAGCGCCGACACATGCAATTTCCTCTCAGTACACAAACCACATCATAAGGGCCCCTCCCCTCTGCGAGATAAGTCGGATCGATTCAAGCAGACGTCAGTGAAGCGTGTCGGCCGCCCGTTCGTGCCTCATTCCATCCTCGCACCACCTTCTCTTGTTATGACTTCCTGCCGTGCCTCGTCACGGATAAATCCTCTCGACCTAGATTTATCCGAAGATGCTCTACTTTTTAGACTCTTGTGCCGCTTGATCGTTCTCACGAAGACATTGTCCGTTCTGAGAGACAACATGAATATCATTCGAGAAATTTTAAACTTTCGTTGATGGCTTTCGAAGCGTTCTTGCATTCCGAGAACAGACAAATTTTATTCGAAGAATCGAGCACGTTTCATTCATAGAATTGGTGTCTCAGAGCATCAGTTGATGTCACTGCAATACCTTTGACCGAGAGGTCCTAGGTCCTATCCTCATCCCTTACTTACTCTCACACGTACACGCACTACACTACCCTATATGTCGAGAGCTTAGAGCAGAAGTGTACATCTTGCAAGGTCACAAGGGCTAGAACTTTAGCATGATTGAGGACCATATTTTCATTACTTAGGCGATCCACACTCGACTTCCCCATAATGTTGATCTCGGCACTTCGCCCGGCTGCTCCGAAACGCGGGGGGCAATGGAACCATGTGTAATATCAGTCCGTACTATCTATTGTGCAGTGAAACAAGTGTGGATGATTTTTAATTTCTGAATTTACTAGACAAAAATTCCTTAAATCTAAACTTCATCTCTTTTTTCATTGAAGTGAGTATTGACCTCGGCAGGGCACTGTGCGCTAGGCACACAATGTTCTCACTCGTGATTGATGCAAGGGCTTTCACTTTTGACTAATAATCATTCGATGGACGACAGTAAATGGCACCGCAGGTTGCATGCGGCCCGCCATCTCCCAAGATAAAAGCGGCACTACACTTCCGGGACTAATGACACACCCAGCACTTAGCAGTTGACTGCACCCATAATCACCAGTCAATCATTGAAATGATATAAGTATACTTGAATTTCAGTTTTAAGATATTGTATCACACTATGAAAAGGACTTAACCTATTTTAAAAAACACTATTGGGAAACGATTCTAACTAGTATTCATATTACTTGCTTTTCTAGAAGGAATGTAAAGAGAAATTGTGATAGTGATGGGACTCTTATCAATAGAATCATTTCAACAGTACCGCTCATATTCCTTACTTTATTGGGCTTTAGAGAAAAATAAATACTGATGAATCGCTTGTGAATAGTTTTCACCACAATTTTGTATTCCGGTTTTTTAATTATGATCATTATAATATTTTAATATAAGTTTTGAAAAATATCATTAATCATATTCTGATATTTGAAATTCACGGTAAACGTATATTTGATCTTTCGAAAATAATGTTTCGTACATTGTTGGCACATAGCAGCCAAATTAAGTCAAATTTGGCGCCGTACTTGGAATTCAATCATTTATAGCAATTCTTTGGCGCTAATTATCGGCGCAGAACATACATTTCAATCTTGCCGCACCCGAGATAGTTATTTTTTCCCTAAAAAGCGCCGACTACCTTCTGAGAGGAAAATAGTTTCATTTCTATTTGAAACGGTTTTGAACTGCTTTCGAAGCTGGCCGTAAGTTCGCGCCACATCCCAAGCACTGAGAGCCAGCAAACGTCAAACAGCGCTTTGTCGACAGGGTCTCAGAAATTAGCTTTTTTTCAACCTATGTCGTGACAGGATTGCATCATTGGAGGATCTGCAGACAAGCGGTTTCACAACGGATCGCCTCGCCAGTGGTAGAAGATATAATGCCTTCTCGCAAGTGGTAGAAGATAAATGCCTTTCTCGCCAGTGGTAGAAGATAAATGCCTTCTCGCCAGTGGTAGAAGATAAATGCCTTCTCGCCAGTGGTAAATGTGCTTCCCGCGTACTACGCTTTCCATTAATGGTGTTGCCTCAATCATTTTTCAAGTCGCTAAAGGGGATCGATTATTTAGTTAGCAAAATAGTGTCAAGAAAAAGAAAAAAATTGCTCTTAGAAAGAATGGCTAGAACCCTACCGTAATGCCTGGGTGTGTTCTCGTCCAAGAAGATTGCCTAACAGCGAAAGCATAGTAGTGGAGGAGTTGTAAAACGATCGCTTCGTAAACCTTCATGAAGCTGACTGATTATTTGACGTATTCCCATATGGGAACCAATGGCTACAAAAAGCCTTCGCAGACAATAGGAAGAATCTGGAAGGCCAACACAAGGATGGCGACAAAGTATCGAGAATTCATCCGTCGGGCCCGGAATGTGCTCACATGAATACTTGGGAACATTCGACGAGTTGATGATTCCTCTACGAATAATCCTGCGACTTCTCACGTAACTATCAAGAGATTGAGTGACGAAGCTAATTCAAGATTCCCTTTTACACGTGTCATCGTCGCCAGACTGAGGTTATTACAAGAAAGCCTTGACCACAACAGTGTGATCATATTTCGAGTGATCTCGTCTGTAAAGACGTCTTCTTCGTCTTGGTGGAGACAACCGGCGGGTGCAGGAAGTTTGTTAGTCAATGCCGAGAATGGCAGTTTGTGGTTGAGAGTCACACATCAGAGAACTTTGGTTGATAGTGCCACGATCCTTTACACCTAGACACATCTTATATTGATTGATTATTTCGTATTTCTCGGCGCGTCAATTGCTATGGTCATTGGTATCGAACGAGAAGGTCGGTTAGTGGTGCCGTAGGTGCATATTTTTATCACGGGAGTTGGCGGTGCCCTTTCCCCGCTGGATGATGAGATCCGGCAGCCCACCCACTCGACGGCTTGAAGGATTTGCTCATCTAGGCATCTTCCACCAGCGGGGTACCGCTCCAGATTAGTCGAACTCTAAGCTTCCTACTGGTCTCCCGACATATACGGTTGTAGTGCATATAAGTGAAGTGTCTGTAAAGGGTGAGGATACGACAAGGAAGAAGGAGGAAAAAATGGCTCGTTTGTCAGGGTATTGCTCCAGTATTCATATCGTCATGTGTGGCCCACACTTATAGATCACAAGAAATTTAACAGCGTTGCAAAATGTTGTGGGTGTAAAGGATCAGTTGCTTAACTTTCTACCTATATTTCTGCAGAGTATCTTGTTCCAAAGAACAATGCTCAACCACCCATTTCTGATGTCATTCGAGCCTATTTTGCTGATTTTGATAATTTTCTGGTCCAATTCATTGCCAGATATATTGATTGGGAATATGTTAGGAAAGATGACGCGCGATCAACACCACACATATTGCGCATCATTCGTGGGTGCAAGAATTCAGGCCACATCGACTGGAATATACTATTACAAAAGTCTAAATGTCTGGCTAGCTGTTTGCGCAATAGAGGTATACTGGATACTGAGAAACATTAATTACAGATGTAAGTGAAATATAGCACAATACATAATATTCAACGCACATTGTGGCCCCAATAATTTACCACAGGTGTACTAGAGATAATCCCTTCCTCTAAATGCAACCAAGTTTTCGAGATACAACGATTTGTTTGCCTTAAAGGGTATAAAATTAACAACAACCAGGACTAGATTTCTGGCAGAACGCGACGGAACGGCGTTTCGGTATCTTGGGAATAATTATTAAATATTATTATAAATATTTAACTATTTCTATTAAATTATTATTTTGGGATGCGTTCTGATACCTAAAATTTTATTTATCAAGCACTGCCAACAACTATAATTTATAATCAATTTGGTGTTTTGGGGGTTTAGGTGCCTCATAAATTTTCTCTTCCCAATTCTACCCAATAATTTATTAGAAATCAAAAAATATGGATTTCTAATAAATCATTGGATAAGGTCTCCAAATGTTTCTATCTGGAGACCGAGGAGAGAATTATAACTGGCATTATCGTCGGCTCTGCATTAAAATATATTATAAAAATCTTTTATAAACATACTATCACTTAATTTATTTAATCACAAATTATATCTCCGCATATTTTAAATACGTAGTCTACACAGAGTTTTAATACGTAGTTATTCAAGATAATTATTATGTGGAAAAATGAAACGATCATAGTTGTAAGCAGATACACTACATAGGCATGTCATTGTAAGTACCAATGGAAATTGTGGTCAGTTAAGAACCTACAATCAACTCTCACGGAAAAGGAAAACGCCAAACTGAAAGAGGGACAACAAACGACAGGCAAGTACAATCACACAGGACCTGCAAAACGTTCATTTTGTCCGAAGCGCCCCGCCTCCACTCCACTTGAACGGGGTCGCGGCGGCGGAGGGCGGTGGCCCGGGGTCGTCGCGTGCCGCGCCGCGCCGCGCCGTGACGTGCAGCCGGCGTGCGCGGGCGGGCGGGCGTGCGCGCGCCTTCAATGAGCACTCGTTAATTCCCGGCCGCCGCCATTCAATTCAATCCGCGGCGCGGGGCGCAGAGGCGGTCGCTCCCGGGGCCACCCTCGTAAACAAGGCAATGCGGCTGGGCGGCGCTCACTGGCACGCACGGGGACACCTACGCGCGGAGTCGGCTTCCAGCGCGCCTCCGCCAGGCTTTGACACGTCTTCATTAGACACTGCCTGGATTCTTCAGACGGGAAGATATCTAGAATTGCAGTGCATCGACCTTGGAATTATATGAAGATTGATAAAGATATTGCACCCGAACAGGTGGGTCAGGGTATGAACTGATGTCACTGCAGTGGCTCTGACCGGGAGGTTATGGGTTCCAGTCGCGAAGGTGGCAGGATTTTTGACACTAGCTACATTGAAAGTTATGTCGAATTCAGTCGCTGTCTGGAGGAGAAATCTAGCGGCCGGCAGATCTGATCGATAATTTTCCGAAATTTCTCCCTACAGGACGTCGACACTATCTACACAGCTAGATCAGGTTCAGCCGCTATTTGGAGGAGAATTCTAGCGGACGACTGATCGGTAGTTTTCCATGGTTTCGTTGTTTATCCGATCAAAAGCAGACGAAAGCTAGAGCAATATCCAAACAAACGGGCTCCAGACCGCGTGCGTTCTTTCCTTCCTCTTCTTTGTCCTCTCCTCACCTCTTACTTATAAACACACTCACATGCAATAAAATACAAGTACCACACTTGCCGAGGGAGCTTAGAGCTTGTCCCGGCTGGAGCAGTGCCACGCTGGTGGGAGGTACTTGGTAGGGGAAAATCGCTGCATGCCGACACACTAGGTCCGCGCCGGATCTCGCCATCCCGTGGGGGGAGAGCACCGCCACCTCCCGCGATGAAAACACGCACTACAGTTAAGAGACTAACGACCTTAGTAGTTGACGCGCCCGGAATCACTAATCAATCATGATACGCCCGAAATCACTACAATCGGACTGGTTGAATTCCAAGGAAAACATTAAAATAGTATTAATATTTTTAGTTTTAGAATTATTAAACAATGTTGATTGTAGGAAAAGAAAGAAATGTTAAGAATAACGAAGTCTAATTTAAGAAAGAGATGCTATATAAGAGTAAAAAATAAGAAATTGATTTGAAAACAAGTTATGCGGTTCGTGAATATTCCAGACTAACATTTGAAGAAATTTAGTATTTTGGAAAGATATAATAAGTGCTTAGCATTAAATAATTACACTCAGTATCAACCAAATGAAAATATCATTTGGACAAATGTCAAGGTTTACAAAGGACCGATAATATATATATATATATATATATATATATATATATATATTACATATATATATATTACATATATATATTACATATATATATATTACATATATATATATTACATATATATATATTACATATATATATATATTACATATATATATATTACATATATATATATTACATATATATATATATATTACATATATATATATATATATATATATATATATTACAAATTTCAATCCATGCTGGTATTGAAAGACTGCAGTCTCCGACCATGTGAGAGTTGACTCTGGTTTTGTTAGACATCAAAGTAATTGGGGAAAAATACAAAAACAATGATACAGTTTCGAGTTTGACTCAAAAATGCAAAAATTTGATTGTTTACAACCTGTTCTCATACTCCCCTTACCGACTGAATTTTCACATTCGAAGCGTCACTAGTTCTGACACAGCTGACGTGCAGCACTTGTGCTACTGCAGGCCACTATTTAATTTCGTGTAGTTAATATCTAAGAAAACAGCTGACAAACGTCTTGGAAAGTTTATATTTTACGAAAGCGGAACCCAGTCATTCGGATCAGCTGAAAAACGAAACCCACGATCAAGCGAACCGCACGTGGAGTGTAGGTCGGCAACATCCGCTTAGCGCCATTAAGAAGCTACGCCACGTACCGATGCCATACGTCCCCGCGCCTGACGGTTCAAGGAATCAACCATTCCTGCATCAGTGCGTCCACATGAGCGCGAGCGCCCCTTCCGCCAACGGCGCGGCAGCACGTGAGGCGGCATGTGGGTCGCTCCGCGCTACCTCCGGCAGGCAGGCTCCCGACGCGACGCGACGCGACGCGACACGTTCGATCGGGTGAGCCCTCGCGCCGCAATAATGACACTTCGCTTTGGAAGGAGACACGCGCGCCTTGCTTTCTCCACGTCGGACGCAGTGTGATTGCGGTAATCAAACGATCAAAACGGTTTTCCGAAACGTTGCGCGCAAATTGTTCAAAAACACTATATAAAATACTCTCGATGGACTAGTGTTTCTGAGGGCGGCATCTGATAAGGAAATGAGTCACGTAAGTGTAGTGTATTTTTTATTGCGGGGAGGTGGCGGCGACCTTTTCCCGTCGAATGGCGAAGGACGGCGCGAACCTACACGTCGGCTTGCGGGTTTTCCCCAATCTGATATATCCCAACAGCGGGACACGGACCTACCTGGGACAAGCTCTAAGATCCCGTCTGGTCTTCCGCCATGTGTGGTAGTGTAGTGCATGCAAGTGCAAGTGGGAGTAACTAGGTGGTGAGGATATGGCAAAGAAGAATGAAACATCGCTAGCGGTCAGTGACCGGTCTGTTAAGGTACTGTTCCGGCGTCCGCTGGTGTTGATCGGAGGAACATGGAAAACTACGATCAGAGAAACCGGCCGCTAGAATTTTCCTCTAGACGGTGGCTGAATTCTACCTAGATCTCTAGTGACGAAAGTCCTCCCAATGTCGGAACTCGATCACTAGGACCTCCTGAGCAGTGGTTCTGGAGTGACATCAATTGATGCCCTGAGCCATTTATGTCGGTGAAATACTCTCGAATAAATTAATTGCAATGAATTACAGCAATAAATTAAATATTTTAACAAAATGAATTCACCAATACTGCAAAAATATAGTTTAGTATAGTATAATATATTATAATATAATATAGTATACTATAATATACTATAATATAGTATAGTATAATATAGTATACTATAATATAGTATACTATAATATAGTATAGTATAATATAGTATACTATAATATAGTATAGTATAATATAGTATACTATAATATAGTATAGTATAATATATTATACTATAATATAGTATACTATAATATAGTATAGTATAATTCAATGCTCAAAGCAAAACGTGAATAACAAATATTGATTCGTCGACAGCCTCTTCCATAGAGCCTTGAGGTTGCATGAGATCAGCTGTGTTGTAAACAATGATGCACTGAGCATGAGAATTCAGTCTGTACGCTCAGCATGAGACTTGGCAGAATAACACAATCAATACTTGCATTTTTCAGTGAACATCGACCCTATTGCACTGATTTTTCCAGAGTGCATGGGTGTCTAACAAAATCATGGACATCTCTCCCGTGGCAGGAGACTACTATTCTTTCATTACTACTCACTTTGAACATTAGTAATGTAGGTTTTCAGTAGGTTATCGCTTGAACACACACGAAGAAATATTCATGCTTGCTATTGATGCGTGCTGATTATTGAACATAGAGGAGACTTATGACTTGATATTCTCCGTTTTTCACAATAACCAATTTCCTATTAGACATAACTTTCGCAGTTACTATTGACAATCACACACCAAAACCCAGTAATATACAAGCATGCCTCCCCCAAGGATCTCCATTATCTCCCACTCTTTAACCCGTTACGTAGCTGACATCTCAGTAGCATTCAACATCAACATCGGCCAATTTGCCGACAGTGCTATCATTTGATTCCTGTTATACAAGCTACATAATAAGGAACAAGATAAAAAGGCATCTAGACAAAATTGATGAATGGTCCACAAAATTAGGCTGAATGTGACAAAATCAAAATAAAACTCTTTGCCCTCAGACAAATATTTACCTCAAATCAGTAACTTATTAATTCCTTGGACTCCACCCCATCAAATACTTAGAATTTTATCTGGATACAAAACTACAATAGAAAAATGATACAAATGCAAAAGCTCATCAGGCCAAAGTAAAGATCCTACAACAAAAAACAATTTATTTATTTAAAAAGTAAAATTTCTTTTAAAAATCCAATAACTATTTAAATATATTACACGACCTGTTAAGATTTATGCGTGTCCTTCTAGTTAAATGCTTCGAGAACTGACTTCCGACGACACAAACGACGAGAACAAAATCCAAGTCATTCAAAATAAATACCTCAGGACCATTAACAATATTCCATGGTTCATTTCTAATTTAGAACTGCACAAAGAATTAAATATCCCATACTTAGTTCCATTCATTTCCAAGATCTCCAGCAAATTATATTCATGCATCAACCACATATAACATTCTTGCCCAAATCACAGATTCCCGGACAGGAATTAAAAACAGATTCCTAATTCAAGCGCTGTTGATCATTCAGTGCGTGTTAGAGAAACAGTAGAGCGCTCGATAAGCTTCCTTAGCATTGAGTAGTTAGATTTAGAATTAAGTTAGTTTAAAAAGTTAATTTAATTCGCCAAAAAGTTACATTTGTAAATGTACTGTGGTTCTGATCTAAGTATCCAATAAATAGAAAATGAATATTCTCCGTTTTCGCCCAGATTATTGTTTTCCCGTAGGGTGAGGGGGCCAAGGGAGAGGGGCTATATTTAGACCCCTCCTATTGTACGCATGCCCAGTATGGCTAAATGCAGCTAAGACCAATCTTAACAATATCCAAGTTATGCAAAAGCCATTCCTAAGGATAATAAGCAACGCACCTTGGTTCATATCTAATGCACAGGTCAGAAACCCCACCTATTCCACGAGAATCAAAAATAAGTACCCTTTACACGTAATGCTAAAATAATTTTCCAAAATGGACCCTGATTAGAGGTGACCATTAGGTTTCCTCAACCGCAATGCTAGCTGAAAGATTAATTTCAGTTTAGTAAGTCAACAAACAGATGTAGAGTGAATGTAACTGAACTATGTAAATAACATCATAAGTAAAAGAATAAAAAAATCGCGTCGAATAAATACTGGAGGCGTCATCAGATCTCTGGTAATGTATTTTTGCGATTTGACAATATGTACGTTGACCAATGCATAAGCAATCTAGTGGTACCTGTAGTTTTTGTAGCCTTTAGGCTTTTGGTATACATGCAAAAATAATCAAAAAAAATAACAATTCTGACGAATATTTATTTTGTCTATTTTCACGTAAAAGTATTTTAAGGCAAATATAGCTTTATAAGCATTTTTTCTTGAAATTTATTTATATTTTCTTCTAGCCTTGGTTAAAAATGTAAGCTTAAGGATTTTCATTTTCACTAACCCCAGTCGTTCGGCACCGAGCCTCTATTTTAGTCTAGTTCTAGACCGAGGATGTCATTTGTTTTTTAATTCAATATTCGGTATCTGTAGATACCAAAAGCTAACTTTCCTCAATTCTTTATACAAATAAAAGAAGCGGATTGACCGATGCCATGGGTGAGTTCTGGACTCAGATTCTAATGCAAATATCACTCGCGTCTCAGGGGACAAGATAACCTCGACTTCCGACGTTGATATCTCACCGTCCCAGATGTTCCAGGAAGGTAAGAGAAATGGAAGGAAGGCTCTCTTAATTGAAAACATTACGTGTTAGGTCGATTTAGTATACCAGTGACGGAATTAAAGACAAAACATTTATTTTTGTAATTTCTAGCCTTATTCTAAATTATAGTATTATGCATTTTCTACTGCCCAATAATATTATAAATTTATTCATTTTTCTCCATTGTATATGGTGTATAAAATATTTGGTATATGATAATGAATTATCTATTTCGAATTATTGAAAATTCTACCCATCTGGGCAAGGATAGGGTATGGAGTTGAATAAGCTGATAGGCCATGGCGGCCTATCAACGAATTCACAATGAATTGTGCCCAGTGACGAAAAGACGTTTTCACGCAGGGAAGAACAGTGCCCATCTCAATTTTGTTTAGCATGTACGTTGTTATTATATAATACCAAATGTTAATTTTATTTAATAAATAGGCCTTACATTGGAATTTGTAAGAAACGTAAATGGCATTACAATAGGTATGAAATGAATTATTTTTCTCTTAACGCAAATTTTTGTCCTTTTGTATGTAATTCTGACAGTTTCATTTGCAATTCTGTAAACTTTTTGCCTTGTGTAGTATTTTCTTTGCTTACTTGAATGAACTGTAGGTCCGTTTACATTATTAGAGATTCCAATTAATAACCTTCATTTCAATATTGTATAATAATTCTTAGAGTAAAAAAATTGATGAAAATATTTTTAGTTTTTTAGTTCTATTCTATTTTATTGATATAGCTCAAAAGCAGATTTTAAACTATTTTCCACATTTTTTTGGTTTTAATTATTTCAAAAATTTCTTAATTATTCGAATCACTTATTCTTGCAAGATAAAATAAATATTTTACGGATATTGAAGCAATTCCAGACACACAATTTGATTTTCAATGTAATCGTTCTACCACTCATCAATTACTTCGTGTAACAGAATTTATAACAAATGCTTTTCATAGCAAAAAACACTGCCGCCATATTTTTAGATATAGAAAAAGCTTTTGATAAGGTATGGCATATTGGACTTTTATATAAATTGAAACAATTAGGAACTCCGCAATATCTTTATCAAATGATTCAAAGTTTTCTTGAAAACAGAAACTTCTCCGTCAAAATTAATTCCATTCTTTCTAGGCAATATCCCATCAAAGCTGGAGTCCCACAAGGTTCCTGTATGTTGCCTCTTCTATTTAATATATATTTATCCGATATTCCATCTCTAAATGATTCTGAAATTCCCTTATTTGCAGATGACACCGCTCTTTTCACAGCACATTCAGATATTCTATGCGCATACGACAATCTTCAAAACGATTTATTATTATTCACTCAATGGTCTGATAAATGGAGAATTAAAATAAACTTGAAAAAATCACAAGCAAAAATATTTACCCTGCGAAAACCCACGATACCACCTCCACTCAACATAAGAAATATTAATACTCCCCGGCTCTCAAAATCTAGTTCAGTTAAATATTTAGGCGTTGCCTTCGATACAAAATTAAATTGGAAAGACCATATAAAAAATACAATAGATAAAATATAAAATAAAATGTTCAAATTGTATCCTATTATAAATTCTAAAAAAAAAAGTCATTGTTTTGTTTTGTCTCTCTTCAATTATTTCCAATTAATTGTTACTTTTTAACCAAATAATAGATTAATTGAAGTTGTATTATTTCGATTATAATTAATCAATTACAATTAATGAAAGAGTTTTGCTATCGCAACGCGCGGCGTCTTTAATTCCCATAGATGCGTCTAGCGGTCGAGCCGCAGAGCCTGCGCCGAGCGTCCGGCGGAGGCCTCTACTGCCGAGACTGACGACACCGACCGATAATGGCGAGAACAGCCGAGAATGGAGCGACAGTTTCGATTCTTGAGGGAGGCCAACGTGTAGACTTTAACAGGCAGATTAGAATCGTGGGACTGACCTCCGAGGGTCCAAACTGCGAAAGCAAGCCAGCGAGACTGATCGATAATAGAATGTGTTTTGCCCGGCTCTAATTACTCTTTCGAAGTCTATCTAATCACCTCATACTTTACACAGATATGATTTTATTATATGAAGATCAGGCAATTCACGAAATATTATTCACAGCGAATACATTTAAGCAATTTTTTAAAGCAACCAACGGAAGAGACATCTTAATAGTTCATATTTTTCTATTTCCAAAACAACAAACTTGATTGTACGAAGCGAGTCATTTGACTTTTCAGATAAGGAAGTGGAGACAACATGAATAGAAGGGAAAGGGCGTTGACCTTTTCGGTAGCACTTTGTAGATGTCGCCTGAGGCACAACGTCGCTGTCACGAGTGCGGGTTTTCCAGCAGAGAAAAACAAGCCAGGGGAAATTCCATCGACCGGTCTATTATCCAAAAAATTGTTTGTGTCTTACATTTAGTGAGGCGTATGTTACATAATTACATAACAATTTTCTGGGATTTGAGATGGTTACCTCGAAAACATAGGAAAGTGAGTAATAACCGATTTAAGATATTTATGGTTTGGTGATCCCTCATTCACGGAATAATGTAGTGACATCTCTAAAACTACGCCTAGATAAGTCGTAAGACAAGAGGGAACATAACGGCGTGGGTTATCAGAGAATCAACAGATGCCACTGCAGTGCTTATGAGCGTTAGATGGGATGCGAGTCCCGATAGTGACGGATATTCGTCAGTAGCTAAATAGGTAGGTCGAATTCAGCCGCTGTCTGGAGCAGAATTCTATCGGCCGGTTGCTCTGATCGGTTGTTTTCCATGGTTTTTACGCTAACCCAGCAAACGGACTACGGACCGCGCGCAGTCTTTCCTTCCTCTTTCTTGTCCTCTCCATAACCCATAACCCCCCACACACATACTCACTTACGTGCACTACACTACCACATATGTCGGGGGACCTGTCGGGAGCTAAGAGCATGTTTCGGCTGGAACGGTGCCTCACTGCTGGGAGATACCTTTATGGAAGGAAAAATACCTCAACCCAACGTATAAGACGGAACCGGATTTCATCTGCCAAGCGGGAGAAGGACACTGCCACCTACCATGACAAAAACATGCACTATACTTATGGAACTCCTGACCTTAGTTGATGCGTCAAGAAACACGAAATAATCAATGAAGAAGAAATATTCTTTCTTCTACCCAGAAGAAACTAAAATTCCGAAGATGAATCACTCGAAAATTAATGCGAAGAGAATAGCATAAAACAGAAATCAGAGAATCGGAAAATATGAAAATCAGTATCAGAACAAGAAGAATCGGCATATTCGGCAGAAGAATTCGACAGAATCGGCATGTTTATTTCGATAGGAGATAACCGTATAGTGAATTATAAAATTTATGATTGTACATTTTCTAATGACATAAAACCAACTGAAAACTTGATCACATTTTAACGAGTAAAACACATCAAACATTTGTTGGTGAAACATTACGCATTTTAGAGGCGCATTTCATACGATCAGAGTTCTCTTTTGAAAGAGACTGCGCAATCTTGTCAATGTCCGTAATTCGATTTTAAATATGCTAGAGACGGGCGAGGGCGGGCCGGTGCAGAGGCTCGTGCACCATGCAGTTGCCTGCCGGTACATGCGATGCACTCCTGCTCCACCCCCAGCAGCGTTGGCCGGGGGTGGGGGGGAAGGGGTAGGGGACGGCGGCCAATGTTCTCCATTCAAACCAGCCCTCCCGCTTGCGAGGCGCTCTCTTGTTGCGCTTCCTTAGTGCAGACAGACGACAGGCCGCACAGCCAATTGCGAACGTCACGACGAATTCTCAGGGATCTTCAAACTTTCACAAACCAGGAAGTTGATCTCTTTGGTCATGTGATAGTAATGGGCACTTGGAATCAGTAAATGGATTTTAGTGATCTTTTTGTAAAGGTTTTCAAGTGAAATATATTTTTGAAAATTTCAGCAATGGATTGTTGTATTTTTGTAAATATCAAAATACATTCTTAGTTGATTATATACATTCACAGTTGGTTAAATACATTCTTAGCAATCATTTGAAAATATACATTGCAACGTGTTTCCTTTGGCTTGAAAATAGTTTTCATACTTTTTACTCTGTTTTCTATAAGAAACTGTCTAATTGTCTACTAATCAACTAACCTGCATAATGTTTTTTTGTAAATTTTAGAGTTTGGTGCGCGATGTTTCAATTAGAATACATTTTGCTGAAGGCATTGCTTGATTTCTATTCGATCTGAAAAGATTAGTATTTAGTTACAGGAATTGCCAGATTAGATACTGAAATAGGAGAAAATTGATTAATAATGTACGGATATTAGAAAGAAATAATTTTGTAGCGTGATTAATCGAGGCAATGGAACAGAAAAATTGAGTAATTATTGTAACAGAGGTGGAGAGGAATGAATATCACATTAACGATTCAGGCCATTAAATAAATGTACTTAAATTGCCTTTTGATGAATAAAAATATGTTATTAATGTGTAATCTAATCGAAGACGTACAAACACGATAGTTCTATAAAATTAATAATACTAGCCTAACCTTGCAGCTTTGAATGACAAATTTGAGTCGAGCCATCGTCTCCTATATTATTTCAGTCGTTTACCTTTCCTTTGCAACTCTCACACGCAACCAATCTTTATAAATGAGGTCTCTAAAAAAGAGAATTTCAAGGAGACGTGACGAATTGCGCTCTGACTTTAGAAATATGAAGGATTTGTTTAAAAAGTGCTTCTAAATATTCATGTAAAATGCAACCCGCAACGCATGCCTGGAGTTTTTCATCTACATCGTTAAATAACTTCTAAACAAACATTCTATGGCTTTAAAAACTAAAATTTTCCTCATGCCGTAATGGATGAGGAACCGTAGAGGATGAGATCTCTTCGACCATTTATTACATTTTTTCTGGTTCGACGCTTCTCGATTCTACGCCACCTGTAAGAGCCTGCAGAATCTGCAACTATATGTGAAATTACTAATTACTTGATATTCTATGCGATTGAATTATACGGGTGTATCTCTTTGTTCGATAATAAAGTTAAAAAAGAGTAGTTTGTTTTGACAAGGGTGTATTATATTGCTATCAATTACAAGTTGACATATAGAAGAAGTGACTGAGGATAAGAGGGTCTTCTAGAAAAATATATATTAAGACTTAATATGGAAATGTAAAAATAAGGAAGAGGGTGGGGTAATGCATGCGAGAGTTCTTCAAATGGGTTAGGTGGCCCTGGTCAACAATTAATGTCACTGCAATGCCCCTGACCGGGAGGTTCTCGGGTTCGAGCCTCAACGGTGGCAGAATTTGTGGCACAAGCTTTATAGCTAGGTCGAATTCAGTCACTGTCTGGAGCAGAATTATAGCAGACGGCTACTCTGACCGATTGCTTTGCGTGATTTTCCGATCAACACCAGGCGAATGTCGGGGTAGTACTCCAACAAACGAACGACGAACCGCGCGCGGTCTTTTCGTTCCTTTTCCTTGTCCCGTCCTTGCCCCTTACACACATACACGCACACACACTTCATTCCAGTTCACTATAACACAAGTCACGAGACCAACACAGAGCTTAGAGCTTGTCCTGGCCAGGGCGGTTCCCTGCTGATGGCAAGTATCTGAAGAAAAGTAAGTCGAAGTGTAAGTCTTCGCCGGATCTCGTCATCCGGCGAGGAAATATTACACGCACTACACTTACGGGATTGGTCGTGTTAACAGTTAATGCGCCCGGAAACACTAATCAATCAGTCAATATATTACACAACAATCAATCAATCATTAGGGACATATGACGGTTTTGTACGATTTGTAAGACACCATCGTTACAAAATTCAGGTAGTATCCTACAGTTAAAACTGGAATTGCCTGTAGGAGTACAAAGGCGTTTAAAGGCGTTTAAGAAATAACAATCAGAATTTCACTGGTTAGGATGTAAGGAAAACAGAAGATAGATACAACCTGTTGCATATATTAAATCATTCAGCTAAAAGCAATCTGTTATAAGCTTTATTTTTTCATACACTACAAAATGAGACATTTTTGTACATCGTATAACATGTTTGGAGGTTGCTTACTGTTCGTAGCACCGTTTATCAGCAACATTCAAAGTTGGCTTCCAGAATCAAACTATTTTCTCTTTTAAAACGATTTGCTAAGTGCAAAATATTTGATCGGGTTCAACTAGTAATCAATTCTTATTTTTCAAAAAATTCGGTATCAACATAAACAAAATAAAATAATTAAGAATGCTTGATTCATATTCGTTCTACTTCTACGAGTACTACTAACCACCCTTTCGACGTAGGAATTACGTAACATCCATGTACCAATTGGACAGGATTGATTGACCTAGAATGAACGTCTCGGTTCTTTTTCTTTTCAGATCCGTCTTCCTTCCGACTTTGATTATTCCTCTTTGATGCAATAGCAAGAAAGCTTCCTCGCTGCGAGCGGTGCATTGACTTCCCTGAATGAACCGTCTCTCCCCCAAAGAGACCCTGGCTCCTAGCAACGTCGCTCCTTTGGCCCATTGACCTGCGCTCGGCGGCTTTCGCTGATGGCTCGCAACCGGCAATAAATACCCCGGAGATTCGCCAACCATCGATCGCTTGGAGTTCAAGGGCGCGCGTGAGCTCACGGCGAAGGCGGGGGCGGGGGCGGGGGCGACCCGGGCGCCCGAGATGCGGAGGAAGCAGAGGCAGGGGAACGGGGCTGGGGCGGGGGCGGGGGCGGGTGCCGCCGTGCCATCGACCAAACACCGGAGCGACAGCGGGCAAATCGTCGCCAAGGCGCGGCGCGGCGCCACCCCGGAAGACTCGGCAACAGAAGGGCGAGGCGCTCGCCACGCGCGGCGCGGGGATGAGCGGGACAGGTCGGCCACCTTTTTACCCCTCTTCGTGCGCTTCAGATCATTTTATTTTGATCGACGAGTTAAGAAAAGTAATGATAGGAAGAACGGAAAAATTCGAATTTTGTTTTCTTTTTCGGAAGTTTGGACAAAACTACCTTACACGTATACAAGTAAGGATGCGTGTACTGTAAGACTAAAAACGCTGTATGTAGGAAGTCTTTTCTTACACGATAATCGTACTTATCGCAAGAAATTTTAACTATAAAAATACACCACATATTTTTCACCAATTTTGGTTATTAAAAACATTAATTTTTATATCTTTCCGGTAACTAAATAATAAAAAAATATGAGTATAATTTAATACTTAATAAGTATTAGTCCTTAGTGGCGAAAATGACAAAATCTTGTTTTTTGCATTAAGTGTCTCGTGTAGTGTCAAAATCTACAATGTTTAACTATTCAATTTTTCACAAGGAGTGAGCCAACTAATAAGTTTTCAAAGCTCGGGCATTAGGCAACACCGAACTTGTGAGAATGCGTGGCATACAAAATATTTTCTCCCCTTAATGTCACTTGTTATTACTCAACAACTACACATCAGCTGACGTCACTGCAGTGCCTGTGACCGGGACGTACTAGGGTTCGTGTCCCGACGGTGACAGGATTTTCGACACTAGCTAGATAGCTAGGTCGAGTTCAGCCACCGAATAGAGGAGAATTCTAGCGGCCGGCTGTTCTGATCGGTAGTTTTCCATGGTTTCTCCGGCGAATGACGGAGTAGGGCCCTAACAAACGGGCCACGGACTGCGCGTGATCTTTCCTTCCTCTTCTTTAGCCTATCCTCCTCGCTCCTAGCTCTTGCGTTCACCCACTTCCACTTGCACTCACTACACTACCTCACATGCCGGGAGACCAATCGGGAGCTTAGAGTTTTTTGTCTGGTGGGACATACCTGGTTGGGTAAAACTTCTCAAGGCGAGGGTAAGTCGGCTCGGGATGTCGCCATCCAGCGGGTGAAGATCACTGACACCTCCGTCGATAAAAGCTCACACTACACTTACGGGAATAATGACCTTGGTAGTTGACATGCCTTGAATAACTAATCAATGACTAAGGAAAACGAAAAGTATGATCTCTCGCTCCGGTGAAAATTATAAGTGGTAGGTGCCGTTACAATCTGTGTTTTGTAGTACTTGAAACGCTTGCACTTTCAGACGCGTTTGAGACGAAAATACTTTGGCTCACATTACTATTGAAATATAGGTATATGTAAAATTACCGAAATCATATTACAATTTAAGTCCTCGGGGCAATATACTATGTCACTATACTTTCCTTTTTTCCAAACTTACGTAATGATTTAGAAATTACATTCTACACATTGGGATAAAGAACATTAATTTATGAATTACACTGCCATCTTGCGGTGAATCATTAAAATAAAAACCCAACATTCAGATACATCTATGGGTCATTGAAATACACTAATATCTCAATTTCATTATAAATGTGGCATAGCATGTTATTCACCCAAGGTCATCAATTGAGTAGACATTTTTTTAAAAATGTCTAGGAAACTTCGATAGTTATCTAGAAATGAATTAATTCATTGTATGTTTGATATTGATTCATTAGTGTTCTCTTAATTCATTTCATGTCTTCTTAAACCCTATCGTCTTGCATTATAAAGGGCGAGTCAAAAAGGACTTTACAACTTTGTAGGCATATGAGATTTATAGAGATTGCCTACAGAACTGTTACAGGTGTCATTTTGTGGCAAGAGGCCTCAAGTTCGACATCAAAGTCTCATTTTGGTTCGATGTGATTGCCACTGGTAATACGGCAAATATCCCATCTGCAATCAATTTCTTCCCTCACTCATGCCCGCAAATAAGGCGTAACCTCTGCAACGACAGCGTAGATTCGATTTTCCACGTCTTGTAAATTGTCTGGAAAGGCGTAACACCCCCCTGATCTTTCGCGAAACCCCAGAGAAAGGAATACATAGGTGACCAACCAGAAGAGCGAGGTGGCTAGGCCATGCAATTGGCCCTGCACGATCCATCCCCCGACCTAGGGAGCGATTATTAATAAACACTCCAACTTCTGTGAAGAAATGAGGTGGTGCACTATCTTGCTGGAAGTATATTGGCACTCGTGTTCATCTTCATCTAACATAGAGTTAAGACATTTTTCAGCGCATCCCGATACACGTCATTTTTGATGAGACGAAACGACTTGACGATTGATCATGTTGATGAGACCAAACAACAAGTTTGGTAGAAGTTCTTGTGGCAACAGTAAATTGTAGGTCTGCTTGGAGGATCTTCATCGAATTCACGCTGAAACTATTGTTACAGACTGAAAGTGGTTATGCGGCACTTCATCTGTCAACCCTGAGGACTCCCTCTACAGAATGGCACCAGCAACATTTCAATAAGCTTCCATAAGTCTTCAAAGTTCTTTTTAACTGATCCTGTACCTTCAATGACATTGAGCTTTCGTTCATTGAGATATCATCATTTGAATAGAAATGAAATATTAGTGAAATATTTGGATTCCATTTTCTGCGTTGTTTGCTGCTTTGTGTGGAACTTGTTGGGACTTTCGGACGCCATAAATTATTTGTCGTTGCTTACTTACTTTTTACTTTCAAGCAAAAGGCAAAACTTTGTGGAATTCCTAGAGAGGTGAAGTGCAGCGAAGAAAGAGAAGGGCGAGACGAGGTAATCACCCCATGCAGTCTTCGCGTGCCTTGCAGGACGAACTGCACTCGAGTTACAGAAGCATGTCACGCACGGTGGCATGGAAGCGAACGTCAACAAACAGATGAGCGGGCTTTACCAGATATTTTGAATAAACTCTGTAAACACAATGTACTTCCTGCTTGAAAACTCGTTGGCTAAGTAGCTTTGTATAATGATTTGAGATAACATATCCTGTTTGAAACGATATTCCGGCAATTGGTCCTGTATGTTATCTGTAGTACTCTATATGCTTATATCGTCGTAATTTAAGCAGGTGCTACAATTGATTGACGTTTACTATCATCCAGTCTCAAAAAAGGTATATTTAATTGAAACTGATAATGTTTTATTTGAGGAATATTTGTTTGCTCTACTGTAAACAGATCGATTGTTCAAAATATCTAGCGACTTCCATTTTAGATATTATCCTAGAACGAAGTATTTTCCTAATTCTGATGTAGAAATTTATTTTTATTAAAAAATTGTATGAATGTTTATATGCAGATGTTAACCGTTCCATTCTAATGATGGTTTATAGTTTATTTGCAAAAACTATTCAAATTCTTTGAATTACTAATTAATAAAATTGATGTCAGTTATAATTTTGATTAAGTTAAAATTCTAGCAAATACGTTAAGTTCATCTTAGGTGCGATGTCACTGTTTGGAGGTAATAATGCATACATACACACATTTAAAGGAAGCCCGTGTGGTGTCAGGGTTTTTGTAGAATAGCACCATGGGACCTAACCCGGTCGTAAAAGGCGACTAATCGGAGCAGTTGTCCTCTGCCCCTCCCCTAAAAATCATGAAATTCCCAGAAACATGGTGTGTCATTGCTTGCACTTACTTGTGGCACATTTCTATTTTCTGTCCTGTCAGCCAATCTTGTATCGGCCAACTCTTGTGTTTATGACCCTGACGTTATTTGGTTGTGAGGGCTAGGGAGTAGTTTCTATTTTACTATTCTATTCTAAATCTGTTCTTCATTGTCCCCCTTCTTTTCTACTGTTTCCTTTATAGCTCGTGGTAGCTCAAAAACGCAAGAGAAAGGCGACCCCGAAGAAAAAACCTAGAATGGAAGGTCGTTCAACCATTACGGTGCAGGGAATGGGAGCCCCAGTACCGGCGGGTCGGTGGTGAGCAAACAGGCCACCAGGCGTCGTCAGCCAGCGTCTGCAATGCCAAGGCACCCCTGGAAGATATTGCTATGAGTGATAGCAAACTTCGCGGGACTCTAATGGAAGTTTGCGATCCCAGAGTTGAGAGATCCCATAAAAAACCCCCATCCAGAAAAAAGTTCTGACTTCAGAGCGAAAAGGATGAAAACTAGAACCTGATTAATTGTTCAAGATCACAGCAGTAGTACCAAAATATCTTACAGGTTAAAAGAAAAGAAGGAAATTTTGAAAAAATAAGTCCATTTCTAATAGAAAAGTGTATTAGTATCTGTGCTATATCTGCCGTAAAAGAGATAAAGAAAACTCTATCTGGACTCTTGATAAAACATTTAATGACAATAAAGGCCAAAGGTTACTAAAATTGAGAAAAACAAGCGCTATCGATGTTGAAGTAAATGCTCATGGTACGCTGAATACTTGTAAAGGTGTTGTAATTTGCAATGACTCGCTAAACTGAAGTGAAGAGGAAATAGCTCAAGAACTAGCTTCTGAAGGAGTCATTTCCTATTGTAGGCTAACAATGAGGTGGGACGGGCAGATACTCCCTTCAGCATCCCAAGTTCTAACGTTCAACCGTAGCACGTTGCCAGAAAAGATTAAAGCTGGCATTCATCGTCTGAACATACGAATGTTCGTTCCCCAACCGATGAGGTGCTTTCAGAGTTTACGTTTAGGACACACAGCATCTAGATGTGCAAGAATCGAAGCATTCCAGTGTGGAACGCCATTTCATAGCAATGATCCATCCATAGATCCTATCAAATGCATCAACTGCGGTGGACAACATTCAAGAAGATCAAGAGACTGTGCAGTCTATAAGCAGGAGGCAGCAATACAAAAAGTAAAAGCCACACAAAAAAATCAGCTATCCTGAAGCAACAAACCTGTGTGCCCTGAAAATAAAGGAAATATCACATACGTAGAAGCAGTTAATAAAATCATACCTTTGCCTTCATTAGTAATGAGAGAACTAATGCCTGTAATAACTCGCTGCATAGAAAAGTAGTTTTATGAAATATACAAGAACAAAATCAACACAAGGGAATTAAACACACTTAAAATGAAATAGTAAGTGAAAAGCAATCTTCAGAACCCCCACCAAATGAGGCAGAAAGAAATGCAGTGGATGCCCCCGCAGCCACGTCCAATAAAGGCAAATCGCCAAGATGTTACCGAAGTCGATCGCAACGTCCTCCAAAATTCACCAAGGAGAACTTCCTCAAACAAAAAATTAAATTATCCACCACCAATAACCAAGACACGACCACTGGAATTAGAGACAAGCTCGATTGTAAGGGTGGAAAATAAAACGATTACGAAAAAGAAGAAAGGATGGCCAAGAGGAAAAACCAAGAAAATAAGAAAGCAAGAACACCCATCCCATAGCAGCAGAATTCCATCCCAACTATGGAAAGTATTATTCAATAGAAAATAAACGGCTGTATCTTGCAACATTGCGAGCTGAATTTGCTATTGGCTAATCACACACTAATGTGTGTGTGCTTACAAGAAACACATTTTAAAACCAGAAGACCGTTTCAATTTGAGATGTTATAAAACCTTTCGCAATGGCGTAGAACCCGATAGACGAGCTAGATGTGGTGTTGCCATATTGATAAAAAACACACGTCCTGCTAGTTTTTCCTTCTCAACACACCTCTACAATCTTATGTCAGCCATTGAAGATGACAATATGTTGCGTATACCAGACGCCGCATGACAAATGAAGACCTACAATACCTGATCGATTACTGCAACCACCATTTCTCATTCTATGCGACTTCAATGCTCATAGCACCGCATGGGGCTTGTCTAGAACATACGATGACTGTCGGAGAACTGATGATTTGTAACTCAATGCAAAGGTGCTCTTAAATACAGGAGCAAGCACTCATTTTAACGCTAGAAATGGCACATTCTGGGCCATAGATCTTTCGATATATAGTCCAAATCTTCCAACACGTTTGACGTGAAAACCACTTCCAGATTTTCACCAGAGCGATCACTTTCCTTTGTTGATATCACCAACCATTCGAAAGAACGCCGCATATTTACCAAAACGTTGGTGTACCTACAGTGCAGATTGGTCCAGCTTCCCTAGAAATATAACACCACTATATGTTAGTGGAAACTCAAAGAAAGACGTAAAGGACTTCACCGACATTGTTAATTTCTACTGCTGGATATTGCATTCCACAAACTACTGGTCGTACATCCATAATTGCAGTACCATGGTGGAATACGGAGATCAAAGAAGCAATAAGAGAGAAAAGAAGAGCCCTCAATAGATACAGGCGTTCACTAACCAAAGATAATATTATTGATTCCAAGCGTTTCCGTGCACTTGCTCGCAGAAAAATATTAACAGCAAAAAGATCAAGCTGGGAGAAGTACGTGACAACCATAACGATTATTGGTTTAGTGGTGAAAAGTCGTTGGAATTTAAAATTAAATGATCACAGGTGTTGTCATTGCCAACAATGTTAACCCGGGGCAGTTCTGAAACGTAGCCCCCCCGAAAAAAATTAAAAGTGTGATAGCTGTATCAAGAAACTATATAAGTTATTCTATTCAACAAATAACAAAATTATAACGTTTAATGCAGAAAATGTTTTTGGAAATATATTTTAAATAATAGTTTTAACTAAAAGTAACTAGTGATTATATAATACAATTTCTACGGGGAGCATAAAACGTAAGTCAAATAAGAGTTCATTAGAAATTTTCTTAGGTGACCTAAATTTGTAAACACTATTGCATTTGTGAGTGTAAGTGCTTCAAACGACTTCAAATGAAGCTTTTCGAACAATTAAAAATTGTCTGCGAAAAAAGAGCTTCAAATTTCGCATTTACAGTAGCGCTTAAACGCCATTTTCTTGAAAACGGCCCCAAATTTTTCAACGAAAATTGCCATTTAAGACAAGATTTAACTGTAATAAAATGTCAAAAAATGTAGTTTGGGTAGCGATAGATGGCAGATGGCACTTGTCAAGAGTATTGGCAAGTCCGAATAACTAGCGGAGACCAAACGAAACAGAAAATTACTACGGGAAAGTCTGCCATTCTGTAGCACCACTAGTTATTATTATTTTTATTGCTATTATTATTATTATTATTATTATTATTAAAACGCTATAAGTGTGTTGCGTTTAGTTAGTCCTTTAATGAAATCCCTAGTTAAATAGGTAAAATAATAATGTGTATTTCAGTAGAACTTATTATAATGTTAACGTTATTTTATTCATTTCATAGAGTCCTATCTTTTAAGTAATAATTATAATTGAGGGGGAAAAATGAAAATGTAAGAAATACCAGCTTGTGTCGCGACTTATAAAATTACGATAACGATTTTCTCGAGTTCTAACTTCTTTTCGAATTTTTTACTAACTTTTCCCATCAGTCCCATCAACGTGCCTACCCACTTGCGAGGCCCCGGGCGATCGCCCGGTCTGCCCTTGCCTAGCGCCGGCACTGCTTCTGGCGCAATGCCCGCTGGGGGAGATACTTGGAGCGGGAAATACGCTGAAAGCAGACGTGTACGCGGCGTCGCATCTCACCATCTAGCGGGAGAGTAAAACTGACACCTCCCGCGATGAAACATGCACTACACTAATAGGACTAATGAACATAACCGTTGACGAATACGAAAGCATCAATTATTCAGTCGTATTTATCGTAAGCAACGCTAGATTCCCTAAGCTGAGTATCGCATGGCAAATCGCATTTGGCGCGTTGTTTTCCGTTATGTTCGAAATTTAAAGCTGTGGCGTTTCTTTATGTTGGTGTACTGAGATATGCAATTTTTAGCGTGAAGATGTCTGCTGTGGCATTGGCAGCTGGACACCATCGACATTTATCAAAACAATAACCATAAACTAGCAAATAGTCGTGGCGTAATCAATACTGAATTGTTGAAATAGTGTCGTCGGGAACGCTTTGGTCAAATTGCACGGATATTGTACGAAACAATGAAGGTTGTTTCAATTTTCCACACAAAGATCATAGTCTAAAAGATCATACTTTTGGGCAAGGGGAATTTGTTTGTAGTACCGCGTAAAATAGCCTTCAGGATGTCGTGCAGTCTTTACAGCAAGAAGTGTGTGGCTTACCATACCGTACGGGGTTGCAGTGGGAAGTCGTACCGCAGGGCGAGTGGCTGACCACGGCCAGCTTGCCCTGCGGTACGACTTCTGCTGGAATGTTCAATCCGGCAACGCTGTAAACGCCCCACGCTTCAGTCCGATGGAGTCCTAGGAGCCGATCCTACAAACTTCGTGAAAATGCAAATGTTCGTGTCATTAGTTTATTAAGATACCTTATATTCGGTTTCTAATTGTTAAGAGACGCGATTTTTTTATTTATAAGTATATTCATTCTGTAACCACAATTATATTTATGTATGTGTATACATCTCGCACAGCGCCAGGGTCAGCACAATTTAGTTTGTAAATGTATAGTTCTTGCTTCATCGAAGCCCTTGCAAAATCTCTTATCTCAGCCGGATGGCGAGTACAGATATCAACATCGCGTGATTAATTCCTAGAACTAGACGCGCAGCTACCCCAGTTTCAACAGGCCTGTTCCAACAAACTCCCTCATGGGCATCGAAACGTCACCAACGCATTTAACTTAATAAGTTAACTACACTAAGTGTATAATAATTTGTAAATTTCTAAACTATGTACAACCGTATAGTTTGCTTAATAAGAATTTCCAAATACCTTAGTTTCAATCTTGCTATCAATATATTACGTGTACGCTGATTGATGTCTCCAGGCAGGTAGCGCCAAGGAGCAGCGCACTCTTTTTCTATAATTTCTTCACATTCGAATGTATTCAATACACGCATTTGATAGTTCAGTGTAATTAATCAGGGTTGTATAATTGCCTATCTTTGAACTAATAACGTCTTAGGCCAACGTGCGTGCATACTGTTTAACTAATGACTGTAACTACGTCTCACGCGTGTGTGCGTGCTTATTGCAGAACTGCTAATCTAATGACGCAGTAACTTCTTCCATTCAATTCGTGTTGCACAATGTACCAATTTATGCTCGCGCTTTACCAGTGACGGTCTATACGGGGAATCATTTCAATGAACATTGTATGCCGTGAATTATTTCAATTGTATTGCCCTCTGATAGCATGTTTTTGCAACTTTTAGTACTAATCAATTGTTGGTAAATTATACTACTGGAGTGGTCCAAAGTGCGAAACCGTGGTTATATGCGCATATTTTCCTACAAAGCAGCGGCGATGGTGTAGCGGTTAGCGTAACGGACTGTTATACCCAAACCCGATCGAAGCCGTGGATTTTTAGAGGCGAAAAAATCCTACGTACGCCTTCCTTCGGAGGGGAAGTAAAGGCGGCTGTCCCATGTTAGTAGATTTACTTGCATGTAAAAGATCCTCAAGCCTAAATGAATCCTCTGAGCTAAATTCAAATCGCCGGTTTCGTCGCCTCAGTAATAACTTCTTTCCGCTAGTTGGTGAAAGGAGTGTAGCGAAATTTGCGTGGTCAGACGGAAGAGCAGGCCTCATGGTCTGAGTCTCGCTACGTAAAATATGGCAATTCAATAAAAAGAAGCAGATCCGTTAGCCCTTAGCTGCATATCCCTCGTTAGCATGGGTGCGGATCCACCACCGTTTGCTTTACACCGGCTTCTCCCTCCGACTTAACCACAAGCGTATAACAGCTAAGCACTGTTTTAGATGAGTATTCGAACTGACCCAAGTACACCCTGACCAGGAGTATATAATGCCTTAGCAATGAAGGCTAAATCGACATGTGGCATTCAGGAATGAAAAATCTTGCTTCGTTTACGATGTTTACATCTACTGAAGAAATAAAAACCGCAAATTTATTACACTGTGTCAAGAAAACAATGGAAAAGGTGTGAGATTCTCAATTGGATTCATGGAAGTTAATGGGTTGATTACATTAATGTATTTTTCCCAATTCATGAATTATGCTTTCACATGGGAATACAACTTGTCAATTTAACTTCTTTGTATGCATCTCATAGTTCAATTACATGTATTAAACTCAAGTATGTGACTGATTTCCTAAAATAATGGTAATGATTCCTAAACATATCCCATTTCAGGAAAACGGGTCATACCTGCCCGTTCTATTCAGGTGCTGGTCCTTCGAGCCAAAGGTGAGTTTTGAAAGGTAAGCTATTTTGGAGTGGTATGGAAACAAAGTTCAAACCTAAACCACAGTCCGCTTCTCAACCACCCTCTCCACCACTAATATAACTAAAATTCGATTTTGTATTCAAACAAAAGCCTTTTATGACTTTCAGAAAATTTAAACTAGTGGGTTAAAACAGCACGTACTTTCTCTCCCGTAGTTTCATCCAAAAGTACGCGAAAAGTTCTCAAATGTTCGAAAAATTGTACGTGACCTTATTTAAATATCTATCTTTAAGCAACAGATTTCATTAAGGGAAAACTATATCTTTAATATTTTAGTTGCAGGAAGACTTCGAAACAATTTTGAACTTTTGCAAATTCGAAAAATTTTTAACGAGTTTCAAACGACCTGCACCATTCTCTTTAACGTCCTTCACACTATCCAACAACTTTTCTTATCAACAACGGTGGAGCCATTTCATTGAAAATGTTGAAAATGAGCCATGGACTTCATGTAAAGTATCCCCAAAATTAAAATATCATTTCATATTAAAGAGGCGACATCAGCCAGATAGATTGGGAAATATCAAATTTGGAGAAAATCGGCTGAACAGCTTAGCTGCTCGGGTTGTTCACAGACAGACGGACGTGTTGCCATCATTCGATTTTTCGGTGTCAAGGACCCACAAAACATGGATTCTGGCTACACCACGTGTTAGAGTCTTTTTTAATTTAGCAACTAGATTTATCCACTTTTTCGTTACCAGGGTCCTGTAATACGAGTTTTTCTGCCGAAAATTCGCCGTTTTTTTCGCGCAGCATAACATAATTATCACTCTACTCTTTAGAGAGAAAGTAAAAATTATGTAAATCAATCCATTAACATAAGGTTCATTGCAAAGTTGGAATCATTTGAATCCAACTTTTCAACCTTACTCACATGCACTATTTACTCGAATTACTTCCGCCTGTGTCTAAGCCTGTAACAGGCTCATTGGGATTCCCATCGGACTAAACGAAAGCATTGCCAAATCTACACACTCCTGTCTGTCCTGAGGGGGGGCCATGAGCGGGCATCGCGCCTACTGCCTCCAGGGCCTTGCAACTGTCATACACTTAACACACACTTTCTCTTGTTATTGATAATAATAATAGTAATAATAATAATAATAAAAATAATATTAATATAATAATGAAAATAATGAGTATCAATTAAATTTTGAAGGTAAACGACGGATTCCAGAAAATTTGAAAAACTTTTGCAATTTTTCAACATTCCAGGGTTTTTAATGAAAATGAATCTACAACGTACATCATATTATTAAGGGAACATCGTTCTATTTCAGGAAAAATCTTACCTATTTTCGAGAAAACCGTGTTCGCGAATTTTTTAAATTGTCAATTCTTTATTCAAAATTACTCGCGTTTTGAAAAAGAAAATCAATTTGACAATCATTACAAATATAATTTGACAACAGATTTCGTTAACAAAAAAATCTCTTTTCAATAATGCAATTGTGTATACTTAGTACTATAATGTCTGCCTCCCTGTATAGCCGAGGTCGCTAGAGCGTATGCCGAATCAGCGCGAAGGTCGCTAGAGCATGTCCGAAGGGTCGCGAGTTCGAGACTCGCCACGGTCTTTCGTGGATGTGTGTTGTCGTAGAAGGCCTTGTGAATCTGCTGACCACAAAGCGAGGAGTCCGTATGTGTGTCTAGTGTAAAGGATAAAATGTGTCCCCTTGAAGGACATAGTGGGTACCCGGCGCGGAAATCGGCATCTCCTGAAAGCTTAAAAGAAAAAAAAAGGGAAAAAAAAAATAAAAAACTGAAAGAAAAATGTTATGTATAATGCCCGGTATCAGGAACCACTAAACGTGTGTTTACGTCAAAATTTCACCATAGAATTTTGGAGCATAATCTAATTTTCTCTGCACATCTTATAACAATTTCGACGCTTCTAGTGGTGTGCTTTACTCTTGCACTTTCTTGCAAGAACTAAAAACACAAAAGCTTATAGCCCAGACGTGAGCTCACGGGATACAAATAGGCACACCCGGTGGAAAACTGTGGTGATTTTTAAGCGTTATAAAATCACAGTTCTTTGATATAATAAATATAATAATACATGTAATACATATAATAATAACAACAATAAAAATAATTATAATGCATAACTGATTCTCAAGAATTTTGTATTTCCTAAAAATAGGCTAAATTTCCAATGTGGAATGTTCGCGACAGTTACACAGAAACCACACTTGGAAACCCCTACCTTTTCACTCAGCACTTTTGTCCACACTACCAATGGCTAGGCGCTAGGTGATGGGCCCTGATGGCCCCGTTCGTGCCGGCTTGGAGCCGCGCGTGTCGCGGGGGCGGGGCGGGATGACAGTCCGCTGCCGCCCCTAATAGCCGCCTCGCCCCTCTGCCCCCACCCCTTCCATTCCATTCCCCCCATTCCCGATGGCACCGCCGCCACTTCGGCTATAGGCGACCGCCGCGCGACGGTCGCAGCCGCTGCTTTGTCACGCGCTGCAAGAAGCGTCTGGGATGCGCGACGCCTCTTTCGGGGCAGTGGGCCACTAACGTTGCTTCAAAAATAGCGTGGATGATGCAATCGATTTACGGAATGTGGGCAGATGAGACTATTCTCTACTCTATTTGGTCTTACACAGCTTATGATATCGAAGATGTAAAACTTATAATTAGAAACTCAAACGCATTTCCCACAGAAAAAAATTTGACGGGCCCTAGTAACGAGAAAATGAATAAATCTTGTTTCTATTTATAGTAAATGATTTTCTGTAACACATTATGTGTTCGGAATACACGTTTTGTGGGTCTTTGATGCCGAAAAATTGATTGACGGCAAAACATGTGTCCGTCCGTCCGTCCGTCCGTCCGTCCGTTCGTTCGTTCGTCCGTTCGTTCGTCCGTTCGTTCGTCCGTTCGTCCGTCCGTTCGCCTGTCTGCCCATTTATTCGTCTCTCCGTCCGTCTGTTTGTCTGTCCGTCCGTCTACTCGTCCGTTTGTCCGTCCGTCTATTCGTCCGTTTGTCTGTCCGTCCGTCTATTCGTCCGTTTGTCTGTCCGTCCGTCTATTCGTCCGTTTGTCTTTCCGTCCGTTCGCCTGTCCGTCCGTCCGTTCGCCTGTCCGTCCGTCCGTCCGTCCGTCCGTCCGTCCGTCCGTCCGTCCGTCCGTTCGCCTGTCCGTCCGTTCGTTCGTCCGTTCACCTGATCGTCGTTCTCATGGCCGTCCTTCTGCCCGTCTGCTTGTCTGCCTGTTTGCCCGCCTGTCCGTCAGTCCGCCCGTCTGTGAAGAAAGCTATCACAAAAAGAGTACAGCCGATTTTCTTCAAAATTTGTGTTCTTTGATCGATTAAAAAAACTCGAGTCCCCTGAGTTTGAAACGAATATTTTGAGTTTCGGGGGTACTTTACATGAAGCATCAACATTTTCAAAATTTTCTCAAAAATGGCTGTAAATTGTTTGATTAGCTTTCTCCACGGATAGCGTAAAGGAAGCTTAAAAGAATGGTTCAGGGCTCATTTTTGTTGAAATTTCTTTCTGAAAATTGTAAAAGTTTATTATTTTCGGAGTTTTCTTAAATATGCAATATAAAATAATTTTTTCGTGGATGAAATCTTCACAGATAGACCTTGAAATAAGGTCATGTTGAACGATTCAAGAACATGAAAAATTTTTATTATATTGAAATACAGGCATTTTTTTAAAATTTACACTATTAATTTTTTAACATCGGCCTCAAACTTTTCTATAATTTTCACGGTCAAAATGTGATCCTAGTCTCATTTTCGGAGAAATTTGTGAATTTTGGAAAATTGCAAAAAGTTAACATTTGAAAGTAGCAAAATTCAAGATTTTTGCCTTAAATCAGCTCCTTATGAGGCATAATTTATTGAAAAAAGGGTTGTTTTCGTATAATTTCTTCTTGAAATTCAATATATAAAAACACTTTTTTTCAAAATACCCTTCTAATTCTTTCTTTAATAATTCGACGCGTAAAACATGGGATGTATAAAACAAGGAACGCTTAAAAGAATGACGAATCTAATTTTCGTTGAACTCTTTAAATGTTTGAAAATTTAAAATTGAGAAATAATGCGACAAAGTATGTGCTGGTGAATCACCAATAGTACCTTTCACAGGGAGGTTTCTCTTACTCCATCATTTATCTCCGATTTGGCTTACAAATCGATTTGGCTTCATTGGTCTGCAATAAAATCTTTAAGGCTTAAAAATAACTATTCATGATACAATTGATAATGTGGAAAAAACGACAACGACTTTTAAAACTTTCAGTTACATCTTGCTCTTATAAGTTATGAGGAGTTTTTACAAAACAATTAACGACTGGAAATTGTTTTCGCACATCCAAAAGCAGGATGGGAGAGGAACATTAATCTTCCTCAGGACGTTAATTGACGTCACTGCAGTGCCTGATCAGGAGGTCCTAGGTTCGAGTCCTGACAGTGGCCGGATTTTTGACACTAGCCAGATAGCTAGTTCGAGTTCGGTCGCTGTCTGGAGGAGGTTTCTAGCGGCTAGCTGCTCTGATCGCTAGTTTTCCGTAGATTCACCGATCAATACCAGGCGAATTCCGAAGCAGTACCCTAACAAATGGGCCACGAATCACGCGCGATCTTTCCTTCCTCTTCCTTGTTCTATCCTCACCACACACACTACATCAACTTCACTTCCACACATGCCGGGAGACCGGTCGGGAGCTTAGAGTTTGACCCAATGGGGTGGCGCTCCGGTGATGGGAGATATCCAGTTGGGGAAAACCCCTCTAGCCGACGGAAGGTCGGCGCCGGATGTCACCTTCCACCGAGGCAAGATCACAGCCACCTCCTGAGCAAAAAACATGCTCTACATTTACGGACTAATGACCTTAGCGGTTGGCGCATCTTGAATCACTAATAATAATCATTCATATTTATTATTCTGTATAGCTTGTTTCAGATATTGAATTATATTGAGGATATTTATGTGTTTGTGTGTAAATATAAGAAACTCTTTATTCGGAAATAAGGTTTGGTTTGTGTTTCAGTTTACGTAGAATTCAGGATGCCACAAAATTGTCAAAACTCTCCTGATAATTTTGCGTGCGTGGTGCTATGACCTTTGCTTTCGAGAAACTTCGAATTACTTCAATCATAAATCTTATCATCTCTTTTTTGGGATGCAGTTACGCGATCTGGACAAGTCCTGGCACCGCATATATGTACGTATGTACTTTGGCACAACAGCTCTTTACGAGCTAAGGTCTACCAGCGGCGTCCCGGCCTTGAGGCCATGGGTTAAGGGGTACGTGTGGTCAGCACATAGACATCCCTACGCCGTATTTCGGGTCTTCTCGACCTGAGAAGTTAGCTTTCTCATTGTCAAACTGCAACAGAGATGAGGACATTGGAAAGCGAGTACGCTAACCGACGGGCCACTGAGGGCCACACCTGGCACAACATACAATATGCAAAACATGTGCTGTGAGTCTACGTCAGACCTGCACAGCATTTTGCACTTTCACTGACCTCAGGAGCTGCGTGCGGGCAATTAGGGTGCAAATGAGAAAATCGATGAAGGGTGGGGATGAGACCCAATCTAGGAGTGGGGACCACCAATCAGAATGCGCGATTCGCAAGATAGCGCGTAAATGTAAAGAGCAATCGGCAAGAACATGACGGTCATATACAGTTCAAGTAATATTGTCTTTTGTATTATATTGCAAATGTTTGTTCTCGGTATATGATAGGGCGAAATATGAAACTACAACGAATTATACATATTAGATTTCGACACCAAGTATTATAATTGCTTGTAGGGCTGATAATGTAATTCGCTTTGCTACGATGTAATCACAAATTTAGTGTTGGGCTTAACACAAAATTTTGATACAGAATTGTTTTTGTTTGATGATGACAGCAATAACCTATTTTTATTAACTATGTTTAATTGAATAAGACGGTTATCTCAAAGCAAAAACATATTGTTCTTGAAAAAAAATCATGATTATTTTCTGTTCTAATTTTTGACAAGAGAGTAGAGTCGTGTACGAGATCGTTTAAAAATATAAAGCCCTTTGCATTCTATTTAACCAATACCCATGATTATCTTATGATTCTCCGTAACATATCGTCGCAAAAGTTTGCTCGTTGATCTCTTTTTTCAGTTTCATAATGGGGAAAATGGTCACAAATGTGCTATTAAACATTACCCTTCTTGGAATTGCCACATATTCTATTTTATGTCCATCTTGATGTGAGAGATTGCTCTAATGATTTTGTTCATTTTTCTATGATTTGGAGATTATAACATTCCTGGTGAACAATCAATTATTAAATTGCAATTTTGTGTTAGATAGAATTAAATAATATTTTTTTCTTATATACAAGCATATATTTTAAAGCTTTTGCTTTAAGATATTGCTTAAGAGTCGCAATGAGCATGTAATTTTCTTTAAAAAAATTAGAAAATGAAAATACATACAGTGGTGGATACAAATGTGGATATACAGTAGTGCACAAAACGTAAACAGTGAATTATGACCCTGGTAACTTGAAATACTAGACATAATCCATTTAAACAAATGGGCATTTAATTTTATAGCATGGATCATTATTAGACGCCCAGGCATTCAATCTACGCGCCGCGTCGTGCTACGTCAGACTTCTCCCCTCCCCGCGAAGCTTCCTGCTCCCCACTATTTGCACTTTCGGCGCTGCCACGGGCAGACGACCGGCTCGCAAGTGCAGAATGCCCGCGGGAGCAGGCGTTGTGTAGGTCTGGTCTACGTGGTTAGTTAAACAAAAATGAACGTTAAATGCTGGTTGCCGTCGCAATGGTTTGAAGAGAGCCTTCAAATCACAAAAATTATTTCTATTTTTGCATGATATCCCACTCCACGATGGCGTGCCCAGAGAAAAAAGGCGGATTGTAGAATAACCCAACAACCATCAGCGTTTCGACCACATGGAGACTGTCTGCCTGTACCACTTTCCCCGGAAAAATACACTCAGCAGTCAGATATTGGTGAAGACTGAAAGGGAGAAATAACCTCATATTTCACCTTCACTGGAAACACTTCATTTCTTACATTCTTACCTGGACACCTCCCCCAGACAACCGCGATGCTGTAAGTGCTGAATATACGGAGCGGTTCCATTAGGACTCTCCGCAAATGGAAGGAAGGTATAAGGGGAAATGGGACACTGCTGTGCTTCCGGACTACTGTTGGACAATGACAAGTCACAAATTAGGAGTTCAAGCGGCAAGGAAAGAGAAGATGGTCACAGGAATAAGTGAAACTCGAGTTTGACCTTCTAAACAATATTAAATGTCACTTTCATTACTCTCGACCCCAAACTAGGGTACTTCGGCTATTTTCAGAAAATAAACATTCCAAAGTACCTATATTTTTATTATTTCTACTTGAAATTAGTGTATATTAAAAACCAGAGATAACAAACAAAATGTATTGTCATTTGGTTTTTCTAGACCACAAATTACGGTAGTTATGCCATTTTGAAAAAGAAAAGAATGTGTAAGTGCATTTTTGGTGAACAGTGTTTAATGCCGCGAAAATATTCTTCGCCCCTCTCTGCTGGTTTTGGAATTGGTTGCGATAGCTTATGATATTTGCATACACAGTTTTCTAGTGAATAAAGAGCACAATGTATTTACGCACACTGCTTAGCGTGCGTAAGCAAGAAGATTTTTTCTGAACAACGTTACACATTTTCCATTTCACGAATATCATTGAATTAAGGGGATATGCAAAACAAGTATTTCAATGAAGGAAATGTCGTTCGAAAAAATCCTTTTCTTAGATCTTTAAATAATGTCACGTAAAACATTTTGAAGATGAGTCGCACCTGTACAACGTCTTTTTAAAGCATCGGAAAGGTAGTCTACTGTCTGAGCAATTTGGAATAGTGTTACCTTGCTAAATGCTTGGAATAGTGTTACCTTGCTGAACCGCGAATATGCGAACCACTAAGTACGCGAGTTTGCATCTCAGATGGGCAAAACCTTGGTTAATTCCCAATACGCAAATTCACAATGAACTAAATCTCCCTACAATCCATGATTTGATTAAACATTGTAGTCTCATTTTTTTAATACTCTTCCTTCATTACATCATGCACAATTTTTTAATCTTAGTAAAACTTATCCCTTTCCTCGTAGAATTAATTCCAAATTTCCTAAAGATAAATTTTATCCTCCGTAATGTCATTTATTTTCTCTTCTTTTCCATGTTTCTTAGTCTTATATATTTGTCTAATTCTTAAAAATTTACCTTCATAAATCCTCTTACAGAGGTTACTGTTAGTGTCCAAAACGACTGCCCATATATTGTACGAGTAAATTTCAATGCCCTGAAAGACAAATTGTCGAACAGGAAGTAATAAATTAATTAAAAAAAGATGGGTAAAAATTGCAAAACATTTTTGCGGGTTCAAGTACACTGCGAGTGATGGAACTTTGGAAGTGGACAGATTGGTGGCGTACCTTCATTTCCACAGAGACCTTCGGCCCTAGACCTATTGAGATTGAGTGATCACAGATCTTGCCAACATGAGTTGCCAATGAAACCTAAACATCCCCACGTGCGCGACCGAAGTCTCATTGGATTTCTGGCGTGGACAAAGACGAGATTCATCGCGCGTAGTGTCTCGGAGTCGAATGAAACATAAACACCTGTTAGACCGTAAACAATGATTCCCTATGACGATGTCTTATCGGACAGGAAACTCTTCCAGGGGAGAAATTTCCTATGGGAGAAATTATGCTTTTGTCAACAGCACATCATGTGCTCGTGAACTGTCACTACTAAAGAAGAATCAGTATAGTTTTAAAACATTACTAAGCCGTTACAAATTACACAAGAAATTACGACCTGAAGCAGCATCACTTATAGATTCGCTTTGGTAAAATATATTTTTAAACATTTAGAAAATAATTTATTCATTCTGGCGCAATTACAACTTCATTTACAACCAAAGCAGTCACCGAATTAGGTCCACGTTCAACACTGTATGTCCCGTTGAGTCACAGAAGAACCATAGTCCGTCATGTCCGGTGCAGTTTAAGTCAGGAACTCGCAAAGGTCAAACGTGACACACGCTACATCCTCGGGGTTGAGTCACTACGACACCACAAATCTCCAGGTCAGCAGGGCGGTATCAAATGAACTTGAATTATTTGGTCGAACGGAGCCATCCAACATAGAAATAGACCAACTTATTTTCTTTTTACAAAGTAGTAAGCTTGTGAGAGACCTTTGCTTTAAATATCAGAAACTATAGGAGGATCTTTCGGAAGAAAAGAATGAAATGGATTTCTGTCAAACATGAACATAACCTAACCTTATTAATGCAAGAAGACTGAAGTTTCTATTACAAAATTTCTCTCATGCCATATCAAAAAATATATCTAATTAAATATAGCTCTCTTCGAGTTTAAATATTTTCGATTCCATTACTTGTCACATATACACCATTTTTTATGAACAAATATGTACTTCAGTCGAATGCAGTGTGATTACTGCCGTTCGCCAGTATCATCATATCCGGCAGCTCAGGTTTCCATTCTCTGTTCTAAAGGCATATTCATACTATTTACCTAATATTGTGTTTATCATGAAAATAACTGCCTAGGACTATCTATTCAATAGGACAGGGTGAGAAAAAAATGGTCTTTCATTCTCTTACCGTAATTTCTCTATGATTTTCAATTATTATTTGTGACATACACAATTTTTTTAGAATATCTAACTGATAATATTTGACGGCAGTGAAAATCATGAAAGAAAATTCACATGACACTCTATTTTTATCGAAGTTGATTTGTATGGAACATCCAATGTATTGGTCGATAATATTTCATTTCGGAATAAATGTTTACGCAATTTCACAGCAAACTATTCCACAGTCGGCTCCGTGGCCGAGATCGCTAAGAGAGTAGTGCCGTAGTGATCTCGGACTGGTTGTATGTGTTCGTCCTTTCACCCCCTATCATCATCATATCGTTTCATCCTCATACCATAACGTTAAATCAAATAGTGGTCGCTAATGACCTAGTAGATGATGCGACCTTAATAACACAAAAAACCAACAATGAACTATTCCATTAAGTTCCAGTATTACACTATTCCTCTCCAAGGAAAATGCCGACTACTATGACTAAAATAACCAATGCTATGGAAAAGGACAAGAGATTAGGATTAATGAAGGTAACTGCTTGGAATATAAGAGGATTACGTGGAAAAGAAGCGTTGTTAGAGATGGAATTACAGCGCGGTCAAGTAGACATCGCAATCATACCCGAAACAAAGAAGTTACAAGGTTTGATAGAACTTAAAGAATATATTTTAATTTACTGTGGCGAAAAGCGTGAGAAGAGGGCATCTGCTGGTATAGGAATAATGGTACAAAAGAAACTCAAAAATAAGATAAATATACATTTATAAATGAAAGAATGATAAAAATTGAGATGCAAAATGAAAAGAGGTTACCTATCTGTTATTAGTTGCTGAAGAAGGAAGAAAAGAAGTTGTTGAGAAGTTTTATGAAAAACTTCAAGATGTTGTTGACAGTGTGCCTAGAAATGATTACCTGATTGTTACCGGGGAATTGAATGCAAGAGTTGGAAATGCCTCAATCTGCGGAATAGTGGGTATCAATAGAGAAAAAACCTGTAATAGAAACGGGCAAACATTTGGGGAATTTACATCATTAAATTCATTGAAGATCACAAACACCTTCTTTCGCCATAAAGATATCCACATAAGAACTTGGAGTGCACGGGAAAGACAATCAATTATTGATTACGTGCTAGTTAATAAGAAAACGAGATCTTTAGTACAAGATGTGAGGGTTTACAGAGGCTACAATGTTGATACTGATTATTTCCTATTGATATCCAACAATCCAATTTTTTTTTACTTCAAATAGCATTACTCTCCAGTTAACAAAACAAAAGCACGAGAAGAAGTATTCGGAGTGAATGTTTTTGCGGGAAGAGAGTATCTTTACCAACAAAGAATGGACTAATACATACGTAAAGTACCTGGAAGTCAAAACATCAATGTGAGGTGGAATAATCTGAAACGTGTCATCTTGCAAGCAGCAGAAGAAGCTTTGAGGAAAAGGAAGAAGAGAAGAAATAATCGTGGCCTAAGAATATGGAATGAAAGCTTAGCAGATATCATAAAAAAAGATGAATGCCTATCTACAATATCTTTTCTCTCAATCTATTAACGACAAACAAGAGTACAAAATACTATCAGCAATAGTTAAAAAAGAAGTGCGGCGTATGAATCGCCAGAGCTGGGAAACTTTTGTTAGTGAAATGGAGCACGATCTAAATGGACGACAGACAAAAGCCTACAAAATATTAAAACAACTTAATAAGAGTGAAAAAGACAACGTACGTAAAATTAATTTAATTCCGGATGACCAGTGGCGTCATTACATTGCAAATCTGTGGACAAGTGAGGACCAGCCAGATGGGGAAACAGCTTTGAAGGAAAAAATAGTTGACCCGATAACAACGCACGAGCTGAAGCGGTTTCTTAAACACATTAAAAATAGAAAAGCGCCTGGATCAGACAACATCAACAATGAACTCTTCAACTACAACTCTTCAACCGAAAGATTTTCCCAAGAGCTCGCTGGACTTTATTAATACTTGCTGGATTTGTGGTCACATCCCAGAAGAATGGAGGATTGCTGTCGTCGTCCACTTATATAAAAATGGTGATAGGAAGAACTGCTCAAATTCCATAGGGATAAGCCTTTTGAATTCCGGATACAAAATATACGCCAAAATTATAAACCAGAAGCTAGCACCTGTTTCAGAGGTGCTCTTATTAGACGAGCAAAATGGGTTCAGGAAAGGTAAGTCTTGTATTGACTGCATACTTACAGTCTCACAGATAATAGAAAAGCATAGAGAGTATAATGTTCCCAAGTTCTTAGCATTTGTAGATTTAGAAAAAGCATTCGACACTGTTAATCGAAGAAAATTGTGGGAGGGGATGCTAAGAAGAGGGATTCCACAAAATCTAGTAAGAGCCATTCGTAGTATATTTGTAGATACTACTATAAAGGTAAATATAGGAGATGGCCCAAGTAATGAATAGAGAATAATAAATCAAGGCGTGAGACTGGAGTGTCCCATGTCACCCATTCTTTTTAACTGATATTTTGATGACGTGATTAGCTGATGGGAAAGCCAATTGAAAACACATTTTATTGGAAAAATTGTCTTAAATACATTACTATTTGCAGACGACAAGGTTATCCTAGCGGACTCGAAAGAAAATCTACAAAGAGCCCTCTTTAGTCTTTTTAACATCGCTAAAGACTTTAACTTAAAATTATTCACATCCAAAAGTAAAGTCACGGTTTTTAAAGGAATATTTCCTCTTCGAGCAAAGATTGAAATAAATAATAATATAATTGAATAAGTTTCAAATTTTAATTACCTGGAATACAACATAGCCTATGATCATTCTAAAGAACTAGAACAAAACTCTAAATTCCTGCAGCTACTTGGTACAAAGAATCAACATCTGCTGAAGAAAGTAAGAAAAGACACTGTTCTTAAATTCTATAGAACTATGGCTGTTTCATTTCTCTGCAGAGGCTTGGATAATAACAACTCAACAGAGGAAAAAGATAGAAGCAGCAGAAATGAGGTTGCTGAGAGCACTAGCGGGATACGTTTTGAGGGACCATAAGAAAAATGAAGACATTAGGTCAGACCTTTAAATTAGCAACATAGGCCAAATATTAGATCCTAATTGTTCGACAATCTTCAAAGAATGGATCGTTCGCGCATCCCTCCTCAAAGTTTTGAATACAGACTCTTAAGCAGAAGTAATACGACTACGACTACGATGGAATGACCAAATGAAACTCACGGAGACGGAACAGGCTTAAAGGCCTAATCCATGCTGTATATGATTATTATTATTATTCCTTTAAGTGGCATCTCTATTTTCTTTTTTGATAAAAAGAGAAAGACATCGAGATGAAAGCTATGGCGAGAGAATGCTTGCTAAGAATTAATTATGTGCGTAATAAACAAAGAAGTATCAGTTACGAGTATGATCAATAGTTAATAAAATTACTGGTGAGGTTAATACCTTGCAAAATTTGAGAAAAAAAGGTGTTATTTAGGTGTCACTATTTGTATTGCTTCAGATCGTTTCGATCGCATAGCAATCATCATCAGCACTGAAGGTGTCTTGTAACGATGAACTACAGATTCTACTACACTACACATGGCAGCACTAAAGATTATCTTGTAGAGGAAATCGGGACTTGAATTGCCAGAATCAGAAATAAAATTGCTGGTAATGTTGAAACCGTAGAAATATTTGGAAAAAAGGTGTTTTCTTGGTATGACTACTTAATTGCTTAAGATATTTTTGATCACGTAGCAACCATTCTAAAAAAAGCTTCATAATTTCGTTTACTAGAATGTACAATTTGCAAACAAGAAAGACGACGTAGTTCGCGATGTAAGTTATGTATACTGATTGAAGAGGGTGCATAAGAAGTAATTAACACCAGTAAATGATTGCTGATGGAGACATAGACAATGGATCTGACAATAACATTTCTAAATCCTATCCTACAGAAGATATGGTAATTGAAACAACACATAGTTGTTCTGAAGTCCTACAAGTTATTCTGGAAGCTTAAATTTAGTTGTTTAATATATGAAATACCTTTTCTAATAATTTTACTGTGAAAAATTGTTATTTTTGTTTTTTACGTCATACCTTTTTCATTTTGGTATCTTATCGGTATTTTGTATCTTTCTTGCATTTTGTAGTTTTGTATTTAATGGCACGTACTTTGTATCTTTCCTTTCTTTCTGTAATGGTAAGCTTTTATGTGTATTTTTTTGGTGTATGGTTTACCATCCGTTTATGAAGAACACGAAGAAGTTTAAGGATAAATAACACAGGCGCACTAATTAAACTTTGTCTGACAACTTTTTTTGTGTACCTGTGTAATTTGTATTCTCCTATGTGCATGAATTTTAAACATTATAATAAAGTTATTTAATTTCGGTACAGGAATATCAGTAACATTTCAAAAGCCTCGAAAACAGCCCAAAGGGAGTGAAAGTGAATCCCTCCTGAAACCGAAATTTGTTTGGTCCCTGATAATTCCAGCTTATATTTTACAGTAAAATTGTGTTTTAACGGTGTTTTTAATAGTATATTATAGGTGAGATTCGTATTTTTGGCATATTTTAAATTTAAACCACACAGATTCGTCATTTTCAATTTAGGTATTGTTTGGCTCTAGAAAAGTGGGATAAATGATACTCGAAACACTGTACTCCTTCCTATATTACTAATAATTGTCTCACATCTACACGTCCATCACGACGATTCTCCGAGGCTTGAAATAATTTTACATTAACGTGTGCAGGCCCTGGTGGAGTTCTCTAACTTATTAATAGAGCCCGAACTCTCTTCCTGTTCAGCTCCCAACACGCAGCGCTGCCAGCGGTTGCGACGGCGGCGGCGGCGCGCGCAATTTCTCCCGTGCCCACGTGGCGAGCGCGACAAGCTTTTCTT
Organism: Acheta domesticus; assembly: GCA_031308135.1. NCBI lineage: Eukaryota > Metazoa > Arthropoda > Insecta > Orthoptera > Gryllidae > Acheta > Acheta domesticus. Next base: position 202,891,582 of record JAHLJT010000631.1, on the reverse strand, counting down.
TTGTTTCGTGTTTGCGCGACGACCGCGTGCGCGCGCTCGCGAACCCCGCTAAATTAACGACATCCGGGGTGTAAACGGATTTTTTCCGCCCGATGTCTCTCTTTATGCACGCGGCGCGGCGTCTCGCGACAGTAAATGCCCTCGCGGACTTTTCCTCACGGGAATCGCGCTACGTGAGGACGAATCTCCTCAATGCTTCGCCTCTCGAGGAAGACGCCTCGCCCGCGCGGTTCGATGACAAATGGCTCTCTTCACAGTGAATCAAATGAATTGACGGCCTCGAGGAAATGGGATAATCGATGGGCGTGTTTTCGAGACCCGGGTTCGTCTTTCCCTCATCGATTTGTCATTCCCGGCGGATTCTGTATTGATGTATTCGGTTCTTGTCCTTTTGAAGGTGGAGAGCGAGGATTTTTTCAGAGGTGCCTACCAGATTGGACATCAATCTTCATTCGATGTTTTTTCGAAGAAAGAATTGCAAGAGCATGTGCCAATATCTGTTGTTGAAACGACGGGGTTGGGGAAATACAGTTATAACCCTATTTCTTTTACGCCAGAGGAAAAACGAAATTTCTGAAAATCCGGATTTTCAGCTCATGTAGACACTTCCTACTGCTTTCTATAAGCAAATCACAGCTTTGCTTAGTAACTGTGTACAGCTTTTGGATGATTTTTTTACGAATATTATAAGATCTTCATTTTGAAAGTGTGAAATGAATGTTTTCATATCGTTGTCCATAATTGTATATTAAATTTAATTGTCTCGAAAAATATAATTGAATTTCCAATAAACAATGGAGGACATCAAATTTTATAACATAAAGACAGTATCACTACTGGATGTACGAAACAATATTTGCTGAGCTTTCTGCAGTGTTTTCTTTTTCACAATTAACAGTAAGTTAAATATTTCACTGTAATGAATTATTAAAACACTGTCACTTTTTTGTCTCGTGGACAGTAGGGGATAAAATGAATGTTAGTTAGGGCATTGACTTCGCTAAATAAGAGCAGTGATTTTCGAAGCGCATTAGCTAATGGCGGTAATTCACACTACACATCGCAACGCTTACCTGTTGAGGCACGAAAACTTTCGACACGCACGGGCGTTTCTTGGAATGAGAGAGACCAGTTCTATTTTGAAGTGAAGTTTAGCCGTAAAACGGTTTTCGCGGTTAACTAAAAAATCACCCAACTTCTGGAAACCTCTTAAAAGTGACAGGAGCTTATCCTTGATTTTATCATCTAAGTTGATAATGAGCACGCATAAAAACATGCTTATTGTTTTAACAATTAGTTATGCAGCATTCTCAACGCATGCACTCTTCTACCCAAAAATTGTCATGTCGTGATTTAAAAAGTAACAAAATCAAATATATTCAAAGTATATTTTGGCAAGATTAACCGAGATAGCACGTCACATGCGGGCGTAATTGTACAGCTCAGTTTTAAAAGAGGGTTGTTTGAAATTAAGAAACTAAAATGGAGTTACCAAGAATATTCACACCAACACTTTATTCTCAATACACATTCAGCTATTTATTACAATTGAAAAGTATCTGAATAAATTCGGCAGAAAATAGGAAATACCTAATGCAACCTGTAAATTGGAAAATAAAAAAATATTAAGTGAAAAAATTACTAGAATTTGAAAACCAAATTGCTGCATTCTTCTGTGATGTTTAACTAGCACGAAAATGAATAAAGGCATTTAAAATAAGAAAAATGATTTAAATTATAAATATTAGTCTTTCCAACAATAACCTTTGCGATTTTATTTATGTGGGTGACCCACTCGACCTTCCTCGACATGCACATCATAACCAAGTTCAAAAACTGAAGAACATACAAGAGGTTAGGAGATGCTCAGAAAAGAGTTATGCAGACGACGCAATCAAAGAAATGTGTGACAAATACATGTACAATATTCCTTTGAAATTCCGGATTTACTACAATGGAATCCTACAGATTTAAATGCTAATATATGTAGCCTTTCTTTCGGACACATTTTAAAAAAGAATATGTTTGAGGTTTTATAACCCACATTTTAATCGCAGCTCGTAATTTAGCTCGTTAGGAAGGTGAACGTTTCCCTCGTTTAGGTAAACAAGAGTTACAATTCTAGATAGAGCAACAGTATTCTTCAGAAACTCACTCTACAACAACATCTATCAAGAATCATGTGCGTAGACACAGTGAATAAAAGTAATGTTAGTAAACACGTGTCATAAAATTAAAAATGCAATGCATTCTATTTAACTATACTGTTAAGCAGAATAAAATCACAATTTGGGGAACACTGCAACTAAAAAATATTTCAACGTAACACTGACAATATTTTTCTGAAGATTATTAGAATGTTTCTCTCAAAATTCTTTCATTCTCGAAAAGTATTAAGTGTAAAATTGTATACCTCTAACATTCACGTATCTCATGGTAAATTATTATATAAATATTTTAAAAAATCACTGCATCTAATAATATCATTTTCAAATAATATTTGCTAATATTAGGATGCACTTTCAACGTTGAACACGTTCTTTCAACACTTGAGACTTTCAGAACGTAAACAAACAGGGCACAAAACCTCTTCAAGTACATTGTTTATGGGCGTGCTATTCTGGGTGAGATTTTGAATCGAAAGCAAGATATGCTGTTATTCGAGCACATTTTGTGGAAGGGAAGGTTATTTATTATTACTATATCTGCAGCTCGGTTTTGGATAATTTTTGATAGTAAAATAATTTCTGTTACGTCAGAGCGATCATTTCTGGTTATCAGATTTTGTCAACGAACGCTCCTTGCTAGTATTTATGCTTCAACTAACGTTAGTAAGAGAGTGGGGGGTCAGCATTCCGGAGCTCAAGAAAACGCGCGGGTATAGTTCACGAAGCGGCGCAGGCCTGTGGAAAGGTCACGGCCTTCGCGCGGACGGGCGCCGCCCCCGCCGGCCGCGGGGCATGTACTCACGAGGGCGGGTTGCGGTACTTCTTGCGCTGCGAGCAGATGGCCCTGGGGGCGCTGGAGTAGGTGTAGGGCTCGCGGCAGGGCGGGCGCGGGCACGGCGCGCAGGGCGGGCCCGACGAATACATGTTGCCCGTGAGGCCCGGAATGGTGGCGGCCGGCGACGGCGCGGGGCGCGCTCAGCAGATGACACGAGATGAGGACGCGGCTGCTGCGAGCCCAGGGCGCTGCCGCGGCGGCGCTGGCGACGGCGCTGGCGACGGGCGGCGATCTCCGGCCTCCGACGGCCGCTGCTAGGAGCTGGACGACGGCCTCGGGACGAGCTGACGGCGACGATCGCTTTCGGGGGCTCCAACGTTCATGCGCTCAACCGCGGCCGCCCACTGTTGACATGTGCCATGCTTGTTCGAAACCGCACATCCTCGCTTGTTTGTGTTTGGCGGTCGTCATGGTGACGCGGGGCGATGGTGCGGCGGAATGGAGGTAGATGGCTCCGGCGGACGATCGACTGTCGGTATCGAGAGCGTAGGAGGCGTTTTGAATGCTACACACAATAATAAATTTGGGAGCGATTGATGAAACGTGTAAGATATGTCAGTGAATAGTTTGACGTAGTTAATATGCTATTAATATTGCTGAATGAAAATTTGAAAACAAATTGATACTGATAGAAAGTTGGGAATAAAACACTGTGAGTCAATTACATTGGTTGGACTGAATTAGAAACTATAGATGGTTCTAAGAAGAAATATTTCTGCATCGAACAACAAATAGGTTTTATATGAATCTCTAAATTGTATGTAAGAGGACGAATTGAAAAGGTGTGTTAGATGTATTTAGCAGTCATTAATTTGAAAACGTATTGCGTGGAGAAAATTAACTTTTAAATGAATTGAATTTTTAATTTATTTATGTTACACGTGTTGTTTTGACCTTCACATTTTGCGTTTATGAAGTTTTTAAATTCAAAATTAGAACCCATTTCCGCCCGCCCGAAATGGATCGATAGTGAAGTATGCAGTTCAACGATACGCCGTTAGATGTCGCCGGTGGCTGAGCTGCGCTAGACTGCGCTCTGGTAGAGGGAGCGTGAAGCTTCTAAAGGGAACGTTTTGTACTGCGATTGGCATTGTGAGTGTTTATTACAAGTTCATTAACTTCTCATGAATTTTAGATGTCAGTGTTGGAATATATTTGAGATGCCTTAGGGTAAAGAAAAATTTCAAAATTTATTTCTCAACATTAACTAACTATTTAATTTAAATGCAATAATCACTACGTTGTTGTTATTATTATTATTATTATTATATAACATAATAATTTAAATATCAATAAAAACATTCAGACACTAAGGCCTACTTTTCCTGAAGGGGAAAACATTCATATAATTTTTGACAAAGCATGATGTTTCTTCATTATCCTCAATCTAACCAATTTTTAAACTTTTTATGGTCATATTTGTATTGATTTTTTAATCAAAATTTATCATTTTTTAAAGGTAGTTTTGTCTTATGTAGGAGTATACTTGTTCAATAATGTTGGGAACTTAACAGAAAGGAACACGTGGCCATAATCAGAACACGAACAGGTCACTGTAAGCTAAGCCATTTACATTTGATTGACGGATCCAGTCCTCTATCATGTGACCAGTGCAATAGGGCTTGGACCCTGTCTCACATAGTCAATCATTGCCCAATTTTCCAACACGACAGAGAGAGGATGTCCACGACACAAGTTTGGAATGTATACTTGAATCTGAGAAGTATCAAGGAAGAATTATACAATTCTATAAGGAGAGTGGAATTTTCAGCCAAATCTGAATTGTATGGGCAATTTCGAATACAATACAGGACCCAGAAAAATGGTTCGTCACCTGACATTTAAAGGTGTTCGACATAATACACCCTTGTTCTCTTTCCATGTTCATGTTATCATCCTATATACAATCTATATAACCGTATTTTTATACTGAATCTGTTAAACATAAAAATGGTTCCTCGTCTGAACAACACTTAAAGGAAGTGTGGTTTATTCCACACTACATCACTTCCTATGAAGTAGGATATTTTTGGCATACTGCCTTCCTCAGAGTGCTTGTTGATGTATATGTAACTAATATTTTACCAAGTGTTTTAACTTTGTTTTTCTCATGTTTTTTTGTATGCATATTCGTGTACGTATTGTTGTTGCTACTCTTTCCTTTTTTGCAATCTTGTAAACAAACTGTATTATTGAACCTTGTACTGAATCTGTAAACCTTCCATTAATCATGTATGTATCACTGTTGTAATATATATTTTCTGAGTCGCTAATGATCTAGCTGTCGATGCGACATTAAATAAACAAACAACCAAACAATGTTGGTATTTTTTACTGTTATTAGCTTTAATATTTTATTTTCCTTTCACGTTTACCCCACAATCTAAAAAAATGTAAAATGTACTTAACTAATGTAAAACACAAAGTTACTAACACTAACAGTTTATTTTAAGATAATCGTTTCAAAGAAAATAATTTTGGCAACCCAAGGCCTACTTGTTTTATAGCCTACTCTTAATAGCTTTTATCTTTGCGAGAATATTTCAGATGACTACATATTTGTCATGAACGTTAATCTATTATTCGAATTCTTTATTGTTTCATGGCAATGGTGCTATTTGCATGATAATACAACCTTTTTGAAGATCTATATCTTATAGTGAGGAGCACAGACAACTCAAGAATAACCGTACATTTTCTTGAAACGGAATGGTACATTCATGTTTTTAAGCAGCAAATGCTTTTATTTGCGAAGGAAAACCAATAGGACCTATCAATGTTTCCTATCAATGTGATGCTCATTTATAAGAATATATAGCACGTATTTCTCAGAGTGGCTTTCCGATTGTTCGTAATTTGGCTTTCTGCGTCCGCCGGATTTCCAGGTCTAATGCCCGTAAAATTTTTCAGAGGTAATTTCTACTCATAATTCATTCCAAATTAAAGAATTATCAATCGATCTGGCCGAACTCGATGCCCTGCGGATTAGGAATTGACATTTGAAGTTTTGTACGTACTTCATACGGAGACCCCCAAGATATTTTATAAATTTTCACAAAAAAAATTTGTTCCTTACGTTTTTTGCTCAAATAAAGGTCGGTGCGATCTTAAATATGGAACATGTCGTGTTATCATTAAACCCTCTGAATTTTCGAAAATTGCAGAAGCTCAATTGCAGAACATATGCCTTCATCATTGAAGCTAGATATGAATGCAATCCATTCTTAAAAAATAGCTCTTTAAATGATTTAATAAATAATTATTTTGTTTAAAAAATGCAATATTAAGTGCATTTTGTTTTTCCAATATTAATATTTTTCAATATTATTCAATTTTTAATATTAAGTGTATTTTGTTTATTAATATACTGTTATAATTTTAATGTTTGAAACCAAAGCTATTTTTCTGTGGGTTAGACTTAGTCTACCTGAAGGATAAGATATTGAACAGAAGAATCATTTGAAAATCATTATTCGGTTTATAGTTATAATTAATGGATAGGTAGGGAGAATTATTTTTAGTGAAAAATATTAATTTTATTATTATTATTATTATTATTATTATTGTTGTTGTTATTCAGTTCTGCAAGAGAAAGTTGAAATGTTCATAGTAGTCTATGTAAATTATAACATAACAGTTACAATTTTATGTATCCTTAGAAATTCCACGTGAAAGACTGCGGATTTGGTAGCTCCTCCACTTTTGTTGTGTTCCAGTTCTAAACCATTCTTTTTTCTTTCGCGCTCAAAATGACCATGCTGCACCGGGTTGTTCCCTGGGTTGATCTTGGTGAACAGATCATGTAGAGCGCAGCCCACTAGTTGGATAAATGTCTAGAAAATTTATTTTCAGGTTGTAAAAACGGGCTAGTTTCTGGGTTGCAATTGTAAGTAACTGATCCTCAATCTTATAGACAATCATTATAACTGTATTGAAGGTACACGATTACACTAGAGGCAAAGCCTTGGAGAATCGCTAGTTGTGTAATGATACTCCTGCGGCAATGAGTTTTGGTGCATGCATAGGACAGACATTTTTTTCTCTACATCTGTACTCTCAGTGGATAATGCGTGAATTTGCAGGGTTCGTATTCTAAACAATCATTCAAATCACTCTAGAAGATTTCAAATTAATTTTTTCTTTGTTAAACAATTACTACTATGTTAACCCATGTGAACATTGTGCACTTGCAAATTATCATGGTTTCACAATTGCAAATAATTTGATGTGGGAACCAAATGTTGAACGTGACTGACAAACCTCGCTAGTGTAGTGGAGGTAGCATCCAAAAGTTTATAAAACTTCCGAAAAGTATCATTATTTAGATTACAATATAAGAAACATAACTCATGTCTAGAGCTTGGAAATTTGCCAAAGTTTTTTATTATTATTGTTACAATTTAAAACTTTAATACTAAGAATCACTTCTCTGTACTTCAGGAATCATTGTTTTCCTTGTTTTTCCTATTGTCTTGTTTTCTCTATTGTAGATTCTGGTGTCTATTTATGATATTTTGCGTTATTTGGACCTTTTTCTTCGTTTTCCATAATTTTCCTTATGTCTCCTGACACCAATTTTGATCAAGATGGAAACTTTGCAACAAGCTTGGACAACAAGAGGGCAGTGTCGCATTTTGTCTTTCACTGGAAGTTTATTATCGCTCTCAGGCAAGACGTGTTGACCTTGGATTCCAGGGGCGGGAAATGTAAAACAATTGTTATAAGAATGTGAAATGATACCAATCAAGATTGTTGGATTTCTTTCACTATTTCCAACATACAGTTTGCTCATTAGAAATTCCATTTCAACTTTATGTAAGGCCTCTGATCCCTTAAGAGGACCTTACTGTCTTCAGATGAGCCTTTCTCAGTGCTCACAATTACACACAAGTTCGAATAGCATATTCACATAGGACAATGCAGGATTAAAAAAGAGCATGCATTACTCCCCAAAATCGTTTCGAAGATACAGTTTCGCAAATAAAACAAATCATTAGTCATCATACTGAAACTTAAATGTGCCACTAAGATGAATGATTATCAGTAGAGAAACTTAAAAATAATTTTTTGTTAGGTTGAGCAAAAAATTAATCTTGTGGTCTTGTGCAATCACAAATACGAAAAAAAGATTGTTTCATTTCATGTAAATGCTTATGTAAATTTTAGCGTTATAATAAATATTTGAATCATTTCAATCATTATATGCATTCTTTCAATAATGAATGTTCTCTCCGGCGTCCAGTGCTCTCCCAGGCCATGCACCACGTCACGCTCTATTACTGCGTTTACTCTTTGGCCCTTTCGTTCAGCACAGGATCTTGGTTGTTTCCGTACAGCAACCAGCTACTAGTGTAAGAGGAGAAGGAGGGGGGTCTGGTCGCAGAGTGCGACGCGGCGTGCCAGGAGAATACTCATTTTCTGACCTCGTTTGACACTAGCTGCAAATTTATTTTATGAATTTCGCGTGTTATTGAAAATGCACAATTCAAACAATTATTGACTGACGGTATTGAATGCATCGTTCATGATGTTTGGAAAACTTATTTTCTTTTAATGTTAAGTTTTTTTATTCAAAATATATTTGTACATCTGATGACTCCGTTCTGGAATAAAGAGCCTTTCTGTCTCTCAGTGTGGAATGATCGCTCCGGCAGCAGTGACACATCTAAGAGAGTCGTTGTGAATACGAGTGTGCGAGGAACATCTTTCATTATTGCAATAAATCCGTTCGAGGGTAGTGAAATTTTCGAAATATAATTTTATTTCGCTATCACGGCGATTAGTAGCAGCAATAACAACGAAGGTCGTGAAATGAACTAGTGTAACACGTGTACAAACAAAAGAGCATGTTAGCATTTTGCAAAGTGCTGGAGTGCGATCATTGTATTTTCAAAATAAAGTTCTTTTTATTTTGTATGAATTTATCACTGTCAATTATCTCAATGCAGAACTAATACAAAAACTCGAGTGCCCAGTGGAAACTAAAACCAGAACCATGTGCGCGAGATGTGAACATATCCGATACGGACATTACGCATATAATTATGTAAGTAATTTTTCAATAGACTTTATTACGCTTCTAATGGATTTACACGAATTGCTTAGGTTTTAATATACGTCAGTGTTCTGAACTTTTGAAATAAAATTTACGTCATTTGATGGAGCTGCAACTTCCAGTTTGTTGGGGCGCCGTCATTGATGGCCTATAAAATCTGTGAACTCTATTTTCCCTTCTAACTTCTGTTTGATGAAGGACTCATAGGTAATTTTTTATGAAGTGATAGTACACTTACGGTGTCAATTTTTTATTACAAGTGGTTCAAATCTTTCCACGGTCTATTACAATATAAAGAGAGATTGCCTCAAAGTCAACTATTTCGTCTCAGAACCAAAATCACCTCTGTGGTCTGGGAACTGATCAGGTGCCTATTTTTCATAGAACAGATATTCGTCTCTAGCACTATCCTCCAGGAATATACTTCATTGACATCCTGTCATAGACCCACACGTGTATTCCAAGCAGCTGAAAGTTCTGAGATCTCCTTGCCCCTCGTATTCCGGCTACGGATGGCCGACACTCGAATGCAGTGTACATCAGTATGCTCAATGGCTAGCATATCAGCAATGAGGATAGCGTGAAACCCTACAGCAAGGCACGATTGATATGCTTGTCTCGAGTTCTCCAGATATGAACACAATTGCAGTCAGTGCACAAACGGTACTTGGTTTCGTCAATCATCTACAAACTTCAGAAGTCCAGAGTTTTTCTATTCATAATATCATTGCAAATGGAGACATAGGTTTGTCAATGGCAGGTCACGTCCGAGGTGCCATGAAATTTCCTTAGAAAAGATTGGAGCTTGGAATGACTTGGAAATGACTGGAGCCCCTACAAATATAACGACAGTGTTTCTTGGAATGTCATGGGGAACATCGTAATATAAGTAGTTGGATTTCCACGTGTTTGGTCTCGTGGTGGCCTTAATCTCTTGTGTACTTTCCCATATGTACTGGTCATAACATCCATCAAAAGTCTGATCAGATGGGTCTACACATTGAGCAAGTCATCGATACAGCCACTCTATCTTGCACGATCCAAGTAATGTGTCCATCACAAACTTTAATATCTGAACGTAATCTTTGTTGAAGCGATTTGAATGGTTCTGGATCATTCTATTTCAACAAGTTGTCAAAATATTCATGAATAGCTTCGATGAGTATTTTTATACGTCAAGGTAAGTTTCAAACCTATGTTGGTGTGGTAGTTTGTGACGTGGCATGGCATTATGCCAATCATTCCATTGTGTGCTTGAAATGTACGTTCATGACGACAGTTGTAGCAAAACGATAACTCATACTTGGTAGTTTATAGTATGTACAGGGAGTACTATTTTGAGTTACTCAGGTATACATGAGGAAGAAATAGCGCTGGACAGAACTTCTTGAATCATAATCTCGCTTATCCATTTCATTTTTCTGTATTCAGACGAGATATCAGTCACCTACACGAGGCAAATACTACATAATAAAAATGTAAAAAAGAAAAATATAAGTAATAAAGTCTTCGGTAAAAGTAACGTTTGAATTATTATGAGTAAACTGATGCGTTTTCAAGTTAAACATTTTCTTGCCTAGAAACTGGTTTTCATTGTAAACCAAATGCCCAGTTTCGTAGGATTTACATTCCATTTCATTCGTTTATACTTGCTTGTTACGCTTTAGTCGTCGCTCTCCTTCAAAAATGTTCTCAAAATATAAGGATGTAGATGGTCCTGACAAATCCACGTGACCCCAAACTGGCTAGTCTAGGAAAGCGCATTTAAAGCCTACGACGTTTAATAAATCACCGAACGTAAAAATGGGTGCTTTATTACAAGAACTAGCTTATTAGCAACTGATTGAAATTATAATGGATACGCAGCAGCTACTTGGTTGTCCGGGAGGCGCCGCTTCCTAGCTTCAGATTTCGGCCGCCATTCTGCAACATTCCTCAGGGCGAAATACGGTAATAGATAGGCGACGACGGCTTCAAAACGACGAGAAATACAAGTACGAAGAAAAATGAAGATTACTAGTTGTAAAGAAGTAGAGTTAATGTATGTGATGCGACAAAAGATTTTAAAGAAGGGAAAGATGAAAATTTGTGGGCGAATTTTAATGAAATGTCATTTTTCTTTCCACTTTAGAACTAGTGGTGCTACAGAATGGCACACTATTTTCTTGGTCTCCGCTAGATATTCGGAATTGCCACATACTCTTTCTTGGCAGCTACCATCTATCACCGCCAAAAGTACATTTTTTTTGTCATTTTCTTTTTTTTCGGTTACCTATTGGTAGAACGAAAATATTAATTTTAGAATATTCAAGAACACAAAAACCTAGCCGTAAATGGCAATTTTCTTTTAAAAATTATGTGCCGTTTAAGAGAAAATTGCGTTTTAGCACTACTAAAACTGCGAAATTCGAAGCTCATTTTCACAGAAAATTTTTGAGTTTTCAAAATACTTTATTTGAAGTTATTTGAAGCACATACACTCACAAATATAATAATCTTTACAAATTGCGGATAATGTGCTTATTAAAGATGTGAGAGATCTTTCAAAAAAATTACATTTATATAATTTTTGAAAAAACAAAAAAAAAAACTCAAAATAAACTTTACCTCATATTAAAGAGTGTAATTATCACTATCTGTTACAAAAGTTTGAAGCAACAATTTGCAGCCATATGTGAGGAAATGGCGTTTGGGCGTTTCTGAAAATGCGAAATTTTGAGCTACTTTTCACAGAAAACGGTAGTGTTTTCGAAAAACATTCTTGACATTATTTAAAGCATATATACTCGTTAATACAATAATGTGAAAAAAAATCGCCGATAATGTAAATATTAACGATCTGAGAGAAATGTAAATAATTACATTTTTGTAATTTTTGAAAAACCCAACCGATAGACCAATGTGGTTTTTATGTCATCTGATAGAGTACATTTACCACTATCCCTACCAAAAGTTTAAAGAAAAAAATTGGAGTCGTTTTTGAGAAAATCTTTTTTATGTAATTTTTTAATGTTGCACATATTGCACGCAATATTGCACGAAAACTACTAAAATTTTGGGAAACATTTACACGACTATTATGAAAGAACTCAATATGCAGAACAAATTTTATTTGAAGAAAAAATCTCTATCTTCACTTTTGTAGTTGGAGAAAGACGCCGAAAAAATTTCAAACTTTCACAATTTTCGAAAATTCAGAGCTGTACGTAAAAATCGGACCTATGCCATGTTAAAAAGTGTTTTACTCTATTCATACAAGAAATTTAAAGAAAAAATTTGGAGCCGTTTTTGAGAAAATTTGGAAAACCCCGGAGGGGGGGGCTTCATATAAAGTACCCCCAAATTTTGAAGAATCTTTTTCAAAATCTCAAAGCTTCGACTAGAATCAGATCGACCGGAGAATATCCATTTTGGAAGAAATCGTACGTATGGTTTAGGCGCTAGCAGTGTTAACAGACGACAGACAGACGGACAGACGGACGTTTTCCTTTGAATTGGTTTTTCGGTATCAAGGACCTACAAAAATGGGCTACACCACGTGTTAGGGGATTTTTTTTCTTAATTTAGCAACAGGTTTTATCTACTTATTCGTTTTCACGGCCCTGTAATTAATTTTTTTCCGCCGAAAATTGGCCATTTTTTCGCGCAGCATTACATAACTTTCCCTATACTACGTATATCACTCCGTGTGTACGTACGTATACGGGAAAGTAAAAATGTCATTTAGTATAAAATTATTTTTATGTGATGATAATAGGAAATTAACCATTTTTATGTCATTATTTTATTTTGCATTTTAGTCGATTTCGACTAATAAGTCACTTTTTAACTTTTACGCCATTTTTAATGCAATTTTCACCGATTTAATAGATTTTAATATCATTTTAATGGTACTTCCTTCAAATAATATTTACGAGATGAGACAAATGTTCTCCTTAGAATTCCTATGAAGCCTATTCGATTTCTTTGCTCAGAAATTGTAATGTCAGCCATTGTGAGTTTGTAATCTCAGGTTCCTGTGACGGCAATTAGCGTCATAGTCAATTCAGCCTATTTCGGGATAATTAAAGAGAGTTTTTTTGTAAAGAACAGTCCAAACCCAAAGTTTGAAATCTGAATTCACCTGAACGAATAATAGAAGCCTTGATTTCATCAGTAACGTATCCAACAGCTTCAGTTGTTCACCTGAACTGCGTTTGATCACATTCTAAACGTCATTTTTCTTTGCTTTTAGGAAATTTTAAAATATTTTTTTATAAATGATATTTTCTGTTCCAATAAATCATTTATAAAATAACATATTACGACAGAAATGGTGACGTATTAGCATTTACAGAACGAATAATTGCGTCATCACACATTCAGCCAATCGCAGCGAGAGAATCGTGGGGTGGTAGTAGTAAACAGAACAGCCGACCACCGTTTTCTTGCACAAATACCGAAGATGTCACAAGAAAGTTGTTTCACAAAATTAAGATTTATTCTTTTATAAATATATTATGCTATTAAAAATAGCTTATGCAACTCGTTCATAATGTTGCTTTATTGTATTCGTACAAATTTGAAAACTCGCTCCTAACGTCACTCGTTTTCAAAACATGTAGGCGTGAAATAAGGATTAACACTATAAACTAGTTACATAAGCTACTATTAAGAGCATTTTATTGAGCCTTTTGGCGATGTTTTAGGTCATCAAAATCCGCCCCCTAATTGTAACGCTGAGATGACGAGGAGTGTACTTCAACGAGTGGGTATCTGGTATCAACGGCCCATCTCCCTCAGCCACCGAGGCCACGGGGCGCGTCCACCCTCGCGACGGCGGGGCGGCGCGGGGCGGGGCGGGGCGCGCGCCCCCGAGCGCCGTGTAAACAAGCGGGTCACCCCCGGGCGCCGGGCGGGGCTGGGGGCCGTGGCGACGGCGGCGGCGGCGGCGCTGAATGGCGGCGGCGTACGCGCGCGCGCGTCGCGGTGCATACCTAGCAGCGAGCGTGACGTCAGGCTGCGTGCCGCGCCTGGCGATGCGTCTGCAGGGACCTCGCGCGCCCCCGCCGCCCCCACCGCCCCCAACGCCGTCGCTGAGACGCGCCTCGCGACGCCAACGGCCGCTGCGTTGGGGGCGCTAGCTGGCGGCGCGGGCGTAGGCGCGGGCGCCGCTCGCGGACCCGCGCGGACTTACATACGTGGCTGAAGCGCTGCTCGACTTTACATTGTCATGATAATGATGGTGATGATTAATTAATTGATAAGTAATTCCAGGCGCTTCAACTGCTAAAGTCGTTAGTTCGGTAAATGTACTGCAATTTTTTTTATCTCGGGAAGTGGCGATGGTCTTCGTCCTCTGGATAGCGAGATTGAGTTTCCTCAACCAGGTATCTCCCATCAGCGGAGCACTGCCCCTCTGTCGCTGAGACGCCAACGGCCGCTGAGCTGGGAGCGCTGCTGACGGCAGCGCGGGCACGGGCGCCGCTCGCAGACCCGCGCGGACTTACATACGGGGCTGAGACGCTGTTTCAACTTTCCATAGTAATGTATTAATTGGTGATTCCGCGTGTGTCAACGACCAAGGTTATTAGTCCCGTCAGTATAGTGCATGTTTTACCTCGAGAGGAGGCGGTGATTTTCCCTTGCTGGATGGTGAGATCCGGCGCCGACAAAATGTCTGTTAGGGGAGGAACACCGCCCCAGCCGGAACATGCTCGAAGCTCGCGAACGGTCTCCCAGCATGTGTAGTAAAAGTAAGTGAAAGAATGTGTAACTAAGGAGTAAAGACAGGACACACAAGGGGAAAGAAAGATCATGCGTGGTCCGTGGCTCATTCTTTAAGGTACTGCTCCGGCATTCGCCTGGTGCTGATCGGAGAAACCACGGAAAATTACCTATCAGAGCAGCTGGCCGCATCCTGCCACCATCGGGACTCGACCCCTAAGATCTCCAGATCAGAGGTACTGCGTAGGATGATAATTATATTATTGTACTATTGTGTATTTATACCATATTATTATTATAATATGTATAGTCTTTGGCACTTCGGACTCATCAGTCCATTGCCATGCAGTCCAGTGTTGCAGTCCGGAGGCTGTGGGCTCGAAACACCAAAGGAGATATCGTAATCCCTTACGCCATTTAATGTCATTCTCTAACTGCGAAAAGCTTTCACATTGTGAACCAAATTATATAATTGGGACGTGACCATAAAAAGCGATTTAATTTTGCCCCATCCGGGAATCGAGCCCGGAGTTGCTGTTTGGAATGCTAGAACGCTAGTCATGAGTCACCTGGGGAGATTTATAATTATTAATATTTTTTGTAGAGTTGTTGGTTATGAACAAAGACACTGAATAATAGAAAAAATAATGAAAGAGATGCATTTGCTAAAATGAAATTACGCACATAAAATTGATGCATTCAATGAAATAAACTATTTTCCACCAAAATATTTAAAACGAGTGGCCTTGCCAGAACTTTCTGAAATAAAGATGAAGTATTGTTAATCACTACCAATGGTGTCTAATACATTTCATTTGCATTTTTTAACATTTTATTTCTTAGTTCCACAAATTACTGAAAATATTTCAGATTACATTTTCATTTTCACAGCTTCCCGTTTCTTATTCCTTGCAGTGACTTCTCATTCAGCGTGCTCTGGATTCTTGACTATCTTGGTCTAGTCGATCATCATTGTGGTCATCCGTTAACCAGACGTTCTTGCCTAACTTGCCCCAGAGTGTAGTACCACCAGGTCATAACTCAGGACTTAATAGCTGCAGATCCTTATGAAGCCTTAAATTCAAACATTTTTTACCACTTCATGTAAGGCCGTGGCGATAATATTATAGAACGCGAAGAGAAGAGAAATGTATTAATCTGTTTACATTACATACATTTATTGGAACTGCAATTGCATATGACCCTGTGGCTGTTAGTTAACAATAATTACAATAATAATAATAATAATAATAATAATAGAATACAATAAAAACCGATGAAATAATCATACTATCTCTAATATTAAGTATTATAACAATTATTTCATTTCTACCATGATATACAACAATTATATGCTGCTGATATTAAAAATGAATACGAAGTACATAAATATTAAATTAAATTAAATTATTAGCTATTATAGGCTAAATTAAATTTTAAAAAAAGGCATTGATCGCATTTACTACACTTCACTGCACGACACTACACTGTTTTGCTTTGAATTACACTGATCAGCACTTCATCGTACTTCACATCACTTCACCACACTTCACAGCACTTTGTCACTCATTTAACATCTATTACTGTCAGCTTGTTCTCACTTATTTCTAAAACTTTGGACACTTAGAGAAATGGCTTTGAAAGTTACGGCGAGTTAGCTGTTCCAATCGCTAAGTGCTTTGTTACAAAATGAAAAGTTCTCAATTTGTGAATTATCACGTCGAAAAGGAAATGTATAACAATTGTAATACATAATTTGAATTTCCTCTTTTTAAATTTTATGGAATGGCTTCCCTAGAGATAAACCATTTCGCCAAGTTCCATTCATTTCTAATGAAAGGAGCGACGGCCCTTTCCGCGTTTTGCTAGGCCATGTTCAATCATTGCGCTGTCACGAGAGTTAAATAACCACTCCACTCCAAATATTCCGAAACACGCACTTTACGCAAACATTTTCCTTCAGAGTAATCGTCAGTCTACTGGCTGTTGCTTGTCTGACCTGATTTATGGCTGAATAACATTCCTATTCATTTCATACAATCTACTCGTAGTTATGTGGGGAAAATACTCGTAACAGACTGCAGGCACCCGGGAACCAGCGGATTCTCGTGAACACTTCACTGAGCTGATCGTTGGTCAATGCTTCTTTCACAAGGCAGCGTGAAGCGTTCTCAAGAGTTCTTTAATGAAATTTGGAAGTTGTAATTTCATCAGCTGTAATTTTCGAAATCTAATGTTTATCTACGGCCGTGGACTAACAGCTGAACATCGCACGCATTAGGGATTTATTTTAAACGCCTTGATGAAACGCGTCCTCTGATGGATTCATAATAACACTCCTTTTACTTAGGAATCATAAGAGAAAATCAACATACTTATAATCATAAAGGCAATTGTTTGTTCTTGCAATTATTTGTTCTTAACAACGATTGATACAGAAAAGTTTAATAAGACCTATCGACAATTATTAAAAACGTTAACCTACCATTTTACAATTCTTCAAGCCCACAACAAATAAATAAAACAAACGAAAATCGTTACTGATGAAACAAACATATTCAATCTCTAGCTGTTGGTTAATATATTATAAAATTAAATACGAACTCGTCGTCTGGGATCGTCGTACATAAAATATTGAAAGGTTCATTTTGATGTAACATCATAACGTACCCCATTTGCGGCACTCTCACATGCAAAAGTGATTCTCGTTTCATTGAGATGTCCTTATCAAACATAATTCTTTAATAACTATAGTATATTACAGTTTTCACCGGCGGGTCTCAGAAACTATACCGGCGAGCCGCGGGTCGTGCACAGCTGCCATAAGGCAAGGAATGTTGAGGGATAAGAGATGGATGTGTATTTTATAAAAATATACTTATCAAGGCATTATCTAACTTGTAAGTGAAATATGCAACATTACATTTTGTAAATCTTGTATTAAAATCTATCAGTTGATTCTTAAACATTACTTCCTGTTCGTTGTATTTTGGCCATTACTTCAATGTATTTCTTAATTCCAGTAACACAAATTCACAAAGATACTGTCATGAGGCAATGAAAAAAATTAGTACAGAACGCCATTAACACTTTTGACATTGAAGTTGCTCCAGGACGCAGTTTCGCTTCTGTTACTTCATCATTACCATCGAGGAAGTATTCTTCCCTGATGATTTCCTGAAGCTCCTCTACAGTGAACTCATTATAATGACAGTTTGATAGTTCCTGAATGTCTTTTCTGTTCATTTGGCCAAAACCCTTACCTCCAATTTGACGCAACTAAATTGAATTATTTTACAATTGTATCATTCTATAAATGAATTAACATTTCATCTCCGAAATGTTTGCAGAAAGTAATACTTTGAGCTCCGACATCTGTCGAGTTCTCTTCCCAGATGACGCAGAACGCAGATAAAGAAAATAAAATGTGCTTTCTCTGAAAATAAAATAGTACGACCAAAAGACGCACTTGCGAATGTTGAAGTCGCGAATGTTAAAACCGGTAGCACTTCTCTAATCACGAATGTTCGGAACTCGCGAATAGCGAATTCGCGGATGTTGAGGGATTACTGTATTTTAAATAATTTTGCTAATTTTCAGCTGAGTAGTCGATGTCAAAGACGTCTGTTTCATTCATTCTCTACTGCTCATAAGATTAAACTATTTAATCAATAATGTTCATCGATGTATTTTTAACTACTAGTTGTCAGCAAAAAGTTGGTAATTGTTGCAAATCCTTCCACCGCAATTCCAATCCCATTTCTACGTTGGTCACAGAACAAAAGCACGTGACATGTTAAAATTTGTTCCTTTCTTGCAATTCTTGTTTCTATTTTGGTCAATTTTCACCTTTTAAATACCAACCTTAATCTACATAAGTATCAATACTTAATCATTTCACTCCTTCATTGAATTTTCTGCACAGTTCTTCAGCGCCACTGTCCGTGTCCATCTTATCGGTGTCGTAGAACTACAGGCAGTGATGAATAACTCAGTGTTTGCTGTCACGACACAAAGCCTATGACATACACGATGCGCAATGCATCAAGGCCCTACGACACGCTTTGACAGACCACACACGAAGCTGTCGTCTTCCCTTCGCGAACTCCTGAATTTTTAGATGTGATACACAGCAGACAATTCCATGGGTTGGGTTTTTGTATTCTTTCCACGGCAGTTGTGCAGGTAGCCCCAAGAGAAGATGCCTACCAATCAGTACATTCTTCATTTCGAGGTAATATATGTTGATATTACAAAGTGCATTGACCTTCTTCTACTTGAGTTTGGTACTCAATTTTTAAAGTAATTTATGCTTTAAATCATTATATGCTTACAAACCATTAATTTTAGAAACTAATATTTAATTTTGAGTTTATAGTTTATTAAATAAATCATTTTATTATTTTTTCTATTAAAAGTGCAATGTGTACTCGTAAGAAATTCACAAATATACAATGTTCAGTATGGCGCATTTGATTCAAGAATAAATTTGTTACAAAACATTTAAATGTAAATTTACAGCCACAGTAATATTTGTAAGTTAGAATGTAGGTAGCAGAATGTTCAAGGTAAATCAATTCATATTAACTCCTGAAACTTGCAAACATACAAAATTGATACATCACTTTCAATAGAGTTAGCATTTGAAAATTTATAATTGAGACGTTTGTTTTAACCAATCACAAAATTTACAGAATGTAGTGCGCAATGTAGTTAAGACCAAGTGACTACATTATGCTGGTATCACATTCTGTAATGCTTACTAAAGAAATGTTTGAGTTCTAACTTTGAAAAATATACTTAAGTGGTTCGGTTTTGACGTGTCTGGCAGAATCTTGGAATGTAGAAACGTTTTGTGAAACACTAATTATCACACAACACAATAAATAAAAATTAACTTGAAGACTGAATCTCTGTATGAAGAATATTAACTTTGAAAATAAGCTACATGACAAATGACAATCCGTTGAATATCTCACTATAGAAGAACTTTTATCGCAAGAAGGCCGGCGGATGCATCTAGTCCGGCAAAGTAGAGCTCTGTTCTTCGGCCAAGGAAAAAGCAAGATGCCCGGGGACGGAACGATTGCGCTAAATTCTAAAATTCAAACTTTGAATGATTATTACTGTGAATATGTTCTAGAAAAACATATTGGAATGGAAATAGCCTGAAAATACTTTGTGTTGAATTCGTATTGTCGACATTAATGATCGAGTTCATAGCATCGTAAGACTTTTCTTTTCTTTGTGTGGTTGTTTTAACGTGTATTGCTTCATAATAAATAATTTTGGACTAACTTTTTATTTTTGAGAACATTCTTTTTCTAAAAAAACGAAACACGGTTATTCTTTAGAATTAGTAAACCGTATTCTTGACTTATATGGAACACAAAACATACAACTGAGCATACACCATAAAAAAAACTTACAACTTAAAGAAACATACTTTTGCTGACTGTTTAAGGTTGTGCCTTCTACAGTTAGTCTGAATAGCTTATTATGTTCATACACTCAAGGTTTTCAAAATAATTTCTGAAGAATCTGCGAAGGTTTAGCTAAATGAGAAATGATTAGAGTACTTTGAGTCTTTTAAAATTAAGATGATTTTTATTATATTAACAATTCTCTATTCTTTTAATAAATACGAATCCTCGCTTTATGTATTTATATTTATTATATTCTAAAATATGTGGTGAAAAACTATTAAAAAGAATATAATACATGTAACGGTAGATTCATAGTGAAATGTGATGTGATCAAAGGAAAAAATCCATGCCTTATTTCTTTGACGATTTCTTTCTCTTTGAGAAATTTAAATCATGAACTCACGTGTTATGACTAGGGAGCGGATTTCTATGATTTTGCATATTTTTGTCCGTTGGTTCAAGACACAGCTAAGTGAAATTTCTCGATGTTTGGTTAGAATATGATGCTGTGTAGATTAATAAGTTAGCGCATATTTTGCATATTTCGTTAAAAAAGAAACTGATCTATAAAACTTTTCATATTTTCAAAGAATCTTATGTAATTTGAGTTCATTAGTTCGAAAGAGCCAGTCACAGTTTGCTGTTTTTGTTTTCTGTAGATGATAAAATACTCGGGCAATTGTGGGATATTTCTTGAGAACATATTTTTTAAACCAGTCAGAAGAAATTCAACAAAACATACAATGTACTTCACTAAGATGAATATTTACTTCGATTATTTCCTCTCGCGAAGTAGGGTAGATTATATTACGTTTGCACAAAAAATATATATTTTCATTTCAAGCTAATTTTCATTTCATTCCAAGAATTTTATCAAGGCAGGTTTGCAGAAGAAATGAAATATTGTTAATTTTAAGTGCATATTAAATGACATATTTAAGAATTTTTAGGTCATGAATGCATATTTTTAAGAGCATATTTCAAGATTTTTAGGGCATAAAAATCCGCTCCCTAGTTATGACCAATGATAGTCTCTGACTTCACATGGTAATCTGACTTCAAAGGTAGTATAATGAAAATATTAAATAAAAATTACGATAAGTGTAGAATTTCGTCGTATATAAAAAGTATACGTACACATAATTGCAATATAGTTTGAGATAATTTAAAACATCTTCACTAATTTGATTTGTTTTTTCTAGTCAAAAGTTCTCGATACATTTGGTAGACAAGAAGCTTTGCTATTTCTGCTTGGAATCTAGACGTAAGGAAAACAAGACAAGAAACAGAACAGCAGAAACCGCGCAGTCACGCTCTTAGATGTCACTCTGATGTCACATGGGTGATTGCTACTCTTCATCCTCATCCGTTTCCTTGGGTGATCGAACACCATGCTTAGGTACTTGTTAACAATAATTATCTTCTGCTATGGTGGTATCTGCAATGGTGAGGATTGTGGAGTGTTAATTTCCAAGCTTGATTGAGTAACCTCGGTTTTTGAAAACTTAGGTTTCAGAGGGTGTAAATTACTATACTAATTAAACGCGAAAGTGAAATACATGTAACATCCAGGTAGCGTAATACCAGCGTGGGCTACTTCTCTACTCTTCGTTTATTTGCTACCGGGAGGATAAATCCCCGGAGTGGGGACCTAAGCACTTTTGCCTTTATCCTCCGCGACCAACACGCACGTTTAGGGATATTTGGTATCCGAATCCCGCCGGAATGCAGTTATCCCTCTCGGAAACCTCATTCAATACCTGGGTCGTTTCGCCCTGCCAGCTCAGAGTTACTGGCTTTCTAGACCAGTGCCGGAGTCGAAACAATGCGCCAAGACAAGTTCCTCCTGTACGCCTAGTGTCGGGCCACAGCCACGACGAAGCCAATTGCCCAGCTGGGGGCCACCCAAGCTAAGTCCGGGGGCGGGTCTTCTCACTGCCTCCTCCTTGAAGCTATCGACGTGAGTGCCGCCAGAACCTAGGCATCCCTATAACGGGTGTTCATGCTGACCGTCTGGACTTTTACGTATATCTGGAATCCGGAGCATTCCCCAGAAAGTCCTTCGCCCAATCCCGCCCAAAGGGAGGGGCGCCATAGGCCCAACTGGTGGGTTCTCGGGCTAAACCGGCAGCACGAAGCTGAACATCGCCTGCCCACGGCCTCCACCTTGAAGCTAACGACATGAGTACCATCGGAACCTCAGGCACCGGACGGAGGTCTCCGCCTCCAGCCTAGTACCTCAGGTCTTGAGACCGTCTGAACCCCTACCAGGGTCATCCAGGTAGCGGCGATGTTCCGTTCCCACTGGAACGTGAGATTCAACACAAACGTTCATGACCACCTGGGGGACTTCCCACATCCAAGTATCTCCGCCTATCGCCCCAGCCTGGACAAGCTCAAATTTTTTTGTGTATTTAAGGGGTGAGGAGGCGCCAAATATGAAGAAGGAAATGTTCGCGCACGGTCTGAGAACCGCTTGTTCCGGTATTTCTTCTGCATTCGCCCTGTATTGATCGAAGAAACGGTGGAGAACGGCGGATCAGAGCAATCGGCCACTGCGAGGATACCAGAATATCAGCATTGCTGGAATTAATGAAACAAGAATAATGATCCAACGCTAAACACCAATCGAAGAGTTATTGAAGCACGTATCACATGCATTCCGGTAGATTTGATAAATGCGACGATGTAGTCATGATCAGGTAACAATATCATATTGTAGAGAACATTTACGACAAAAATATCGCACGAAAATAAATCAAACATGACTTTTTGACCAACAACTTCAGATGCACTTCTCTTTTTCAATCTTCCAAGAAAATTTGATACATATCATTCCCGTTTCAAAGTGCATTTATCCTTCTGCGGTAAAAAGAGCGTAAAAGCGGCAGGCCAGCGGCGGCGGCAGTCAGGGTAGCGCTGAATGGCGGCGTCGGCGGCGCGTTGCACCGCTCCCGCCAGTGCTGTACGGCCCGCGCCGCGCTGCGCCGCGCGTCTCGCCTCAATGGCAGCCAGACGGCGCTGTGAGCGGAATACGGCGTGGGCAGCGCCGCCCGCCCCTGCATTTTGATTTGGGAGCGTTTTCAAACTTTCCGCGCACGTGGGCTGCGCGACGCACTCGCAAGGTTTCGGTTAAGGTTGGCCAGTGCGTGTGTTAGTCCTCCCCCCCCGTCCAGCCCTGCGACTGTTCCCCTTCAATCTCCGGCCCGCTTCACCCCGCTCCGTCCCGCTTCACCCCGCTCCGGTCCCGCTCCACCCGCTGCCGCTCATCCGCCCGCTCCACCCTGCTCTGTCTCGCTCCGCCCCGCTCCGGCCTGGTCCGCTTCCGCCTCGCTTCGTACCCCGCTCCGCCCCAACTATCTTGTGCTTCTCTCGCTCCGTTCGTCCCGCCCCGTTCCGCCCCGCTCTGCCCCGCTCCTGGCCCCGCTTCGCTTCGCCCCAAGTGCCCTGTGCTTCCTTCGCTCCGCCCCGCCCCGTCCCACTCCGTTTCGTCCCGCCCCGCTCCGCTCTACCTTGTCCCGCCCCGCCCGGCTCCTCCTTGCCCCGCCCCGTCCCGCTCCGTCCCACCCCGGCCCGCTCCCGGCCCCGCTCCGCTTCGCCACCGTGCTGCCCTCGCTCCGTCCGCCCCGGCCCGGCCCGCCCCGCCGCGGCCGCCGCCCGCATACACAATGACGTGCCCCCGTGTCCTCCGCCGCGAGACACCGCGCCCCAGACGTTTGCCCTTGTCTTCTGCGGGCCTGTGCGCGCCCTCACTTTCGCTGCTGACCTCATCTTTCCTCACCTCGCTCTGGTCGTTGCTCTCCTTTTTGCAGAAAACGTCCCTCTCCCTCTTTCTGCCCTGCATTATTTTATCGCTTGAAAGTAATAATAAGGCTATGATAAAATTGCCATTGTAAACAAATTCCAATGTAGACTGCGGCCAGTTTATTTTCTGAGACTTTCACGTAAATGCAGATGAAAGAAGCAACATTCACTCGTAATAACTGTACACTAAATTATTTACTATCTATATTATTTTCAAATCGACATGTTCTCCTCTCTGCTTCACAATAAATGCACCACTTTTTATTCCCTAGACCGCATTCTCATTTGCGGGGGTAAGTTGCCGAATTTGAACCATCGCCAAAATTGGTCCGCACACATGTGCTTAAAGAGAATTTGATTACACAAGTTTTCTGTAATAATTGGGGATGCTCTGCTAGTTTTGTTGGTCATTTTTCTGCAAATAGCTTTCATTTTATCCCACCGTAGGTCGGGGGGCGAGCGCAATGCTAACTTTAAAATTTCACTAGCCATTGCTCGTTGTTTAACTATTTACTCGTACACGCCTCAAGTTGCGTGCACCAATTTTTTGAGATGTTAATAATAAAAGGAATGAATATAATCTGTAATCAAAATGCAAATGCTCAATGCCTGTCGTGTCGTGTCAGAGTGCGGTAGACGTGTGTGGCGAGCCCCCTTCGACCAACGGTGCGGCGTAAGCATTTTTTGCACTGACCAATCCCACGATCCAGACTTCATCATATTAGAAATATTAGATTAGAAAAGTAATTTGTAAATTTTAACACCTAATTGACACTATGAGTTTAATTGAAATCATTCTTGAAAATCAATACATCACCATATCGTTCGTTTCATTGAGAAGTTTTCCAAAGAAACGGACTCCTATTGCAGATCAAATGATTAGACCATCGCTTAACAGAGACGTAGCTTCGCTTCGGAAGGCCCGCTGAAAAGGGTTCAAAAGGTGTCCCTCATTACTATTGTCTTCTTTATTTGGGGTGGAAGGGCGTCCTCACTCGGGAATCTTCGTTTTGGGAGCCCCGATACCACACGCCGGTTGCACCAGCCTAGCTCCGGCTTTGCTATCAGTTTCAAATTTATGGTGTTTAGTCCCTTTCCATATCCATGAATACTTAAGACAGATAAGGGAGAAATATTAAAAATTATTGCGTTATTATAATTATTTCGCTGTATTAGGATTAGAATATTTAACAGCATGATGTAAGTACAGATTAGAGCAACTGGTATAATTCCCTTTGAATTACTTGTTTATTGATGTTCCCCGACACGGCAACCGCTATGGTCATTAGTCCCAATAATATAGTGAATATTTTAACCACGAAAGTGGCAATGGCTTCTCCGCTGGATGGTGATATTCGTGGCTGACCTAAACGTGGGCTTGCGGATTATTTCCCTACAGGTAGCTGCGGGGCACCGCCCAATGGGGCAGCACCTTAGGCGGGACAAGCTCTAAGCCCATGTGTGACTGTGTAGTACATGTAAGTGTAAATGTGTGTAGGAAGGGATATAGTAGAATGAGGAAAAGAAGGGAAAATTCGCGAGAGGTTCGTGACCCGTTTGTTAGGGTACTGCTCCGGGATTCGCCTAAAAAAATTTATTGGATTTTTGAGTGATGATTTCGGGCGCGTGAACTGCTGTCATTAGTCTCGTAAGTGTAGTGCATGTGTTGTCCTCGGATGACGGTGATCTTCACCCGCTAGATCGCTAAATGGTGAGATCCGGCTCCAATCTTTCGTCGGCTAAAGAGGTTTCCCCTCAACCAGGTATCTCAAACTAGTGGGGCACCGCCCCAGCCGGATCATGCTCTGTACTCCCGCCTGGTCGCCCGGCAGTGCAGTGCTTGCAAGTGTAAGTGTATGTAAGTAAAGGGTGAGGATACAACAAGAAAGAGGAAGGAAAGATCGCACGCAGTCCTTGGCCAGTTTGTTAGGATCCGGCATTCGCCTGGTCCTGATCGCAGAAAACGGAAACGGAAAACTACCGTTCAGAGCAACCGGACGCTATAATTCTCCTCCAGTCAGCGACTGAAATCGACATAGCTGTCTAGCTAGTGCCAAAAATCCTGCCACCGTCGGGACTCGAACCTGGGAGCTTACGGTCAGAGGCACTGCAGTGACATCAATTGATGCCCCGAGCCACCCCTCCCGGTAATATGGACAGGAGAAACCACGAAAAATTACCTATCTGTCCAACTGACGTCTAGAATTCTCCTCCAAACTGGCTGAATTCAACCTGGCTATTTAGCTAATGTCGGAAATCGCCATGGCCGCCGCCATCGCCATCGTCACGACTCGAACTCAGCACATCCGTGTTTCACTGCAGTGACAGCGGCATTGCTGAGTCTGAGTTGACTACCCGTTGAGTACGTGTACTTGGGAAGAAAATGAAGTTAAAAGATGATCCATAGTGTCGAAGTTTGATTGAGCAAGAATTTGTAGAAATTTATATAGGACGAAGTAAATTAAGAGAAGTTGGAGAATTCAGAAAATTCAATAAAGAACTGAGAGGATTACAAACGCCTAAGAAAGAAAGGCTTGTTATAAGATATAGGAGAATTATCAGTAATTAAAATAACAACCTGGTGCAAAGTTAAGTACTAAATTTTTAGGACTAGACTGATTAATGAGAAAGTTAAGAAATGGCAGATTCGTGGTAAAAAAGACACCAAAAGACCCTACCCTAATACAACCACTACATATGCTAGTGTAAAACGTGGTATACACACCATGAAAATGATCTTGAAGATGTCGACCATGCAGAAGATGACCGTTGATTTTGATTTTATATTGTATTGTTCTTTATTTGAATTGTTTCTCGTAGAGATAATGATAGAGAATGAGAAAAGTGTAAGGAACTCTTAGGCTTACTATAAAATAAAGTAAGAAATGTACTTTAAAAAATAAAAATTTATATACTGAGGTAAGTTCTTTTGTGCGTAGTATAGACATAATTTCAATTTTTTTACGTAAGTTTTACAAATATTTTTAAAGTTAGAAAATTTAACATTTTTTATGTAGATAGATCAGTTTTAAAGCTGACCTATGTTATAACAGTTTTTGTTTATCTTATATTTAGATGAAACGATTCCTGAAGAAAATAAATTCTTGAAACAGTTGAAGAGACAGAAAAAAAGACAATAGAAATTAAAATAATATTTTATACTAAAGTATGGTTTAAATTGAATTATGTTTTTCTGTTTAATGTGTGTGTGTTTTTAATGATTAAAAAGCTGTCTAAAATATCTGGAGAAAAAACCAATGACAAAGAGCTGGCCCCGATTCACGGGGAGGGAAATGAGGGAACCCCCACCCCCTAAAATCTTTTAGTAACTATTAATTTCAACTTGTCACGAAAATCTACAAGCAAAAATACTTTCGGCATGATTATTAAAACGAATAAAATCGCTTGGCAGCATGAGCTAGTGTAGCCTGTGACATTTTACTAAATCTCTAATATGACACATTCGAACAAAACGTTTTGAATTTTCTCCCCGAAAATTTGTCTCTGAATCCGCCCCTGCACAGAGAGAATGCCACGACTCCTTGAAGAGCTCGAGAGCGATCTCCGTGGCTGGCGACCAACAAGTGTGGGATCGCGCAGACCTCATGCAGTCGCCCTAGCGACGACCGAAGTCGAACGCTCGAACACGCCATCCAGGCAATGGGGGGCAATGTGCATGTGTGTGTGTGTGTGTGTGTGTGTGTGTATGTGTGCTGCGCGCGTGTGCGTGTGTGAGCTGCATGTGTTCGTGCGTATACGCGTGTGTGTTCGTTTTTGCGTGTGCGTGTGTGCTCGCGCGTGTGCGCGCGTGTGAGTGTGCGCGTATGTGTGCGTATGTTCATGCGCGCGTGTGAGTATATGCGTGCACGCGCGCGAGTGTGTATGTGTGCGTGTACGCGTATGGTGTGTGTGTGTGCGTGTGCGCGTGATTTTGCACATGTGTGCGCTTGTTTGTGTTACGTGTGTGTGTGTGTGTGTGTGTGTGACCGGACAGCTGCTTGAGTATCAGTCATAAGAGAGGCTTTTGATGACCGACTGTCGAATGGATGGATAGGGAAACGTGTGGATGCAGTCATCTCTATAAACATTTATTTAATGAAACATTGTTATGGAATGAGTGCGTTTGATTAAGGGAAGAAGTAAGAACCTTCCCCATTTAGACGCTGGAGTATTAATCATTTAAGGCAGTGATTCCCAAACCACCGATCACGACCTGCTAGTAGTCCGCAGGGAAATTTTCGGGAGATTGCGATCATGCTCAAGGTTGGCTAACGTGGTTAACTGTGATTAATGTACTGTTAATGGAATTTTTGAGACCTCTAAAATCACGAAATTTCTTCGTTTTGTGTTTAGTATTTTACTTTCAGAATTCATTAAACACTTCTTGTACCTCTTTTAAACCTTCCTACCGCAATGTATTGGTATTCAGTTACTTCTACTTATTCATTTATTCTTACCGTAGGATAATCGTTACTAGTATGCATTCAAAACATCTAACAGGCCATACATTCACAGAACTCTGCATAAATATATGACGTCACATGTACAATGTCAGTGACCTCCTTCGAGGGATTGAAGAATGATCCGTGCATCTCTTATATATGGATTTGCGTTTTCATATTTGTTTTCCTACGGGAAAAGAAATGGACGCAACATACACAAATGAAGGAAAGACTATTTTGTAAACGTTTTGAAATGTTTGACTAGGCTCTTTGTTTATCTTATTTGTTTACTATTCTATACTTTGAATTTGTGTACTTTCGTTACAATCGCGAACCACATAATATTGCAATGTACACAACAAAGTTCATTTTCATTATTCATAAAATTTAATCCTTTGGAAAATTTAATAGCATTGTTAATTCCCGTTTTCCAATTCATCTTAATGTTATTCTTTCTACTTGTACATAACAATACGCATGCTTGATGGAATCGCAACCGAAACAAAACTTAACTTGTAAATATTCACCAGAAATCCACTAATTTTCGTTTTTCAGATCGGATACTGGATTGATTGATGTGTGATTGTACCTTGAAGTCTCGAAAGTCAAGTGTTTCCTCAAACAAAGATTATCTTTACACAGATGCATTTTCGTAAATTTTCCAAGCGCATAATACCTCCTCGCTAAACTAATTAATATATTTTTCATACACTAAGAAACAAATGACATCCCCATTTTACCCAGGAACGGAGATGTTGATGTTTTGTCTGACGGGAAAGATAATCAAACGGAACCGTAGGTAATAACTATTACAATCGCCAGCCACAACTCCACGAATCGTAAAAACAGGAAAACCTTCATTAATTTTCCTCCGTACTCCGCGCGAGCGCCGTCGTCACAACGCGGAACTCTACGCGAGTGGAGTGCGTGCGTGGAACGCATAATGCAAGAGCGCGTAACTTCGCGGGCGGGTCCCGCGGCGACGGGTGCCGCGCCGCGCCGCGCCGTTCCCAGAAGGGCGATAATGAAGCACGCTAAGCGGACGCCATTATCGCCCCGAGTGCCTTGTTATTCGCGGCGCCCCAGCGCCCTCCGCGCCCTCCCCGCCCCGCCCCAGCCACCCCCACACAACCCGTGTCCTCACCTGCGCCCTCGCAGCGCCGCTGGGAAGGCGCCCCGCCGCGCGCTCCCGCCCAGATGGGAGTCGCTGCGTGCAACGGGGCTGCGCACCTCCACGAGGGACGTGGAGGCCCTTTTACACGGAGACGTTTTCTTGCAGACTGGACGAACAGACGCCGGGAGAGGTGGCTCAGGGGATCAAATGATGTCGCTATAGTGCCTTTGACCGGGAGATCCTAGGTTCGAATCCCCACGGTGGCAGGATCTTCGACACTAGCTAGACGGCTAGGTCAAATTCGGTCGCTGTCTGGAGGAAAATTCAAGCTGCCGGCTGCTCTGCTCGATAGTTTTTCGTGGTTTCTCTGATCAACACCAGGCGAATGCCGGAGCAGTTCCTTAAGAAACGGGCCACGGACCTCGCGCGATCTTTCCTTTCTCTTCTTTGTCCTATCCTCACCCCTTATACACATACTTCCACTAACATGCACTACACTACCACATATGCCGGGAGACCAGTCGGGAGCTTAGAGCTTCTCCCGGCTGGGACGGTGCGTGGTGGGAGAGCTGGTTGGAGATACCTGGTTAAGGGGAAAACGCTGCTAGTCGACGGTAGGTCGGCACCGGATCTGGCGAAAGCCAGAGCAGTACACTAACAAACAAGCCACGGATCGCGCGCGTTTTTTTCCTTCCTTTTCCTTGTATTATCCCCATACCCTTGCTTACACACACACTTACGTGCACTACACTCTCACACATGCCGGGAGACCGGTCGGGAGTTCAGTGCTAGACCCGGATGGGGCGGTGCCCCGTTGGTGGCAGATACCGGAAAACAAAAAACTCCGCTAGCTGGCAGGTAGTTCGTCGCCCGATCTCATCATCCAGCGGGGAAGGATCACAGCCACTTCTCTACGAAAGAAATATTCACTACACTTACGAGAATGACGACTTAAGCCGTTGACGCGCCCGGAATCACCAATCAATCAAATCATTGGAAGATCAGAATGTGTTTAGTCTGGAGCACGATTTCTGCATGAAAACTTCTGAGTATGTTTGATTTTTTCATACAAGGTCGTGCGTTCGACTCGCGCGCAAATAGCGGCAGAATCGTTAACTAACGGATTTGTTTACGGCAGAAATCGTGCATCTTTTTCAATTTTATGGTTAGGTTAGGTGCGATTCATGAGATTTTGTGTACTGGATTCTAGTTCTCGGATTTTCTGGTGAGTTTATTTTAGTGTCTCTTGCAAATGTGGTAATTGAATTTCACTTCTGCAGCCAAGACGTCTACCATTCGGAGCGTTTTTCCTCCGTACCCGCTAAAACCTCAGTCCCAAACATGCTTGTAGCGACAACGATGATCTTTCTGTTCTTTCTCCCCGTCTTTCTTCAATATTGAAAAAAAGGTATTAATAAACTAGCTCAGAATGCCTATACAAATGTCGCAAATGAATATCCTCAGAAGGGGATATTCGATATTGTGTGCCGGCAGAGTCCGTGTAAACACGACTTTTATACTTCTAGTTTTGAATCTTGAAGTTTCTGTACAGTTTCTATATGAGAATCTGAACGAAAACTGTTCCGTGCAAAAAGACCTTGAGGGTGGAAGGGATTTCTTGGCGGGTGTTGTTGGCCACCATGTGTATGATTTTCTTTAAATGTAATTGTATTTATAATTAACTTTTGTAATTTTGAACTGTTATTCTATATTGTTGCAGTAGATGTAATATTTAGTTAAAGCAAACAGAGCAATGGCGGCTATTAAGAATTTAAATCAGCCATCAGTTAAGAACAATAAATCAAATGAAAAGGGGTCTAAAGATGGCGTATGAGTACACTTACTCCAAGAAATGGTCTCATTTGTTTACATACTTTTTTTCAATCAGAAGTCTGCATTACATAGAGTATTGAACGACATACGGTAATCGATACCACCAATAACATCCTCGGTTGGTCATAAACTTCAGCTATCTCTATCCCACACACGTCTGTTGTATCCTGTTAATCGGCCTTACGACGCTAATCAGTACAAGTATCTACGCATTACTGTGAAAGTGAAATTGTCAATAATGCAATGTGTCATAAAAATAGTATAACTGGGATGATTAATCATAATTATATTAATCACAAGAATATTTCTGAGCGATTAAGAAAGAAATAGAGCGTAGGTAAAAGGCAAAATTTTATCCCAAATTTTACTTTAAAAATATTACAGATATGCTTTTCCGAATATAAAGCATTACCAAGCTTGCCTGGCATTTTTAAAATCAAGAGTACGAAACAAGTGAACCGAGGCGAAGAAGAAGGAACCTTCTCAATAGAAGGTGTAATAGAATAATTAATGGATGAAGTATATTTATACATACGATATTGGAAAAGCAACTAAAATAAGTATTATTCCTGGTGAATGGTTGTTTACTTTATGTTCAATTGCTTAATTCAATTGCCTTGCTCAAAGTATTTGTATTTGAGCGTGGTAATGTATATCACTTTTATTTCACGTATTCGATATTTATGAAGG
Source organism: Acheta domesticus (assembly GCA_031308135.1). Taxonomy (NCBI): domain Eukaryota; kingdom Metazoa; phylum Arthropoda; class Insecta; order Orthoptera; family Gryllidae; genus Acheta; species Acheta domesticus. The sequence goes on along the minus strand of JAHLJT010000631.1, from coordinate 202,859,509 downwards.
TATGCTACAGATTGAGATTCATTGTATCTAGACGTGAATGTATTAGGTGTGAGAGATATGAAATTAATGGGAGAGTCATGTTTCTTCTGTTGCTGTGTGGAAATATTTCTTCGTGTAAGTAAATTAATCATGAATTCTTCTCTGATAGAGCAATTCTTACTTACACAAGCTAAAGTGAAGGATTATGAATATTTTACGTGTTTATATAGTTTTTGGAGAGAAGTGTGATTTATTGTATTGGTACGATATGCAAAACTCAACAAATTCGGGTGGGTAGAGGAGGGACAAATAATATGTGGGTAGAGGTATTTTCTTTTAGTATAGATTTCCTAATTATTTTATTTAGAAAATATAGTGAAATAGACAGAGCAAGTAAGGGCTGGGCAAACAGTGGAAGGACAAGACAGGGTCAAAAAATGTGGGGAGATATGACAATAATTACATTTAAATTTTATCACCAAGCAACACATTGTGTATGTAAAAAATGTGTTTTGACATGTCAGTAAAAGCTTGTTTTAGTCTCCAAACATCTTGAAATAATATTTGTTGCATAGATCATGAAGTCCCTTGTAATGTAATTTGTTAGGTTAATTAGAAAAGAGTGTGAATAATATATGAAGAATGTCAAAAAACTAAAGTAAAAATCAGCGACCAGTTGCTGATCGTTTTGGAAAATAATTTTTCTTTTTAAAAAAGGATCTCGATATTCGCGAATTTCAACGGAAATTTGCCTAATTGTTTTCATACTAAAATGTATTATTGCAACATTTGAATTTTCTACCCAGAATCCTTTGAAATCAGACATTTCTATTTCTCTGCATATTCCGTGAGTTCATACAAAACCGTAGTCCAGAATTTTCTTTAGCGGCAAGGATCGACGTCTGAACATTTGTTGCAAGGGCTTTCAAGAGTAAACTGACAAGGTTGTTATGATAACCCTTCGCCGAAAATGATTACGAAATTTCATCTCATAGAAATGACAAATATATTAAAATACATTGTTATCGATACTATTTACACTGTAAATTAGCTAACATTCTTGAATGGCAGTAATTGATCTGAAACCATAACCATTATTATCACATGGATACAATCTTCAACCCTCTTTCCGTTGCTCTAAGTGCCTATTCACACATAATAATTTACCACCAAATCAATAGTCAAATACTACAAAATAACGAGCTTCATCACATGACCTTTTTAATGATTTCAGGTCAAACTCAGCGCTATTCAATGTTTCAATCGATAAAAGAAGAATAGAAGCTTTTCCTTGTCTAATTTCACATCAGCTGAGCTTTGAAGTTCATTGAAACCAATGTCGAAATATTACATTTCCTGTTCGTTCGAACAATCTTTTTCAATGTCGCGCATTACCCATGTGCATTATCATTCCCAACGATCACAGCGCAACGCTTTTATTCGTCGAGTCATGGAGTAGCTCACCCAGAGAACGTATCGTGAGAAATCAGAAAGATCTTGACTTAATTTACACTCTACGTTTATGGACATTTATTTAAAGCAATCTTGGATTTGCTTACAATTCCCCTCCCAAGAGAAGTTTGCTCGTTCAAATTGAATAACTTACGACTTGCTACAACTTCCGTCCAGTCGAAATATGGTAACACACATGAAAGACCAGAGAATAACATCCATGTCCAAGACAAAATTGAAATCCGCAACTCTGCGGACCGAGCAGCTGAGTCGTTACGTACGTTTAAACAATACTCTTATACCTTGACGCGTTAGGGCCTGTCTTCACGATGGAATATGTCACGGCATTTTGCGTCTTTCTCGGTCGAGCACTACATGTCGCATGACTGCGACCATATCAAGCAGTGCTTAATATGATATAAAAACTGAAGTACAGTTACCTTGGCCAATCAGGACGCCTTCGATTGATTGATTAATGTTTCCGGACACGTCAGCTGCAAAAGTCATTAGTCTTGAAAGTGTAGTTCATTTTTTATCGCAGGAGGTGACGACGATTTTATCCCGCTGGATGGCAAGATTCGGGGCTGACCTACAAGTTGGTTAGCGGAATTTGCATCTGCAAGGTATCTTCCACCAGCGGGCTACCGCCCCTAGCTGAAACAATCTCTAAGCTCCCGTATGGTCTCCCAACATGTTTGAAAATGAAGTGCATTTACGTGTAAATGTGTGTAAGTAGAGGGTGAGGGCAAAACAAGCAAAACGAAAGAAATATTGTGCATGGTTCGCGGCCCCTTTGAAAGGGTACTGGTTCGGCATTTGCCTTGACGGAATAATGACGCTGATCAGATCCTTGTTGATCGAAAAAACAAAGGAAAAATATCTGAGCAACCTACCGGAAGAATTCTCCTCCAGTCAGCGACTGAATTCCAACTAGCTAACTAGCTATGGTCGAAAATCCTGCCATCGTTGGGACTCGAACCTAGGACCTCCCGGTCAAAGACACTGCAGTGATATCAGTTAATGCCCTAGGCCACCTCTTCCAGCCTGCTTTTGGATATGCGAACCAAATCTCTAGGTGTTAATTTTTTGTAAAAACTCTTCATAACTTAGAACGACAAGACGAAACTAAAAGTTTGAAATGTCGTTTTCGTTTTATCCATTATCAATGAAATCATAAATGGCTATTTTTAAGCCGTAATGATTCATTGCTGACCAATGAAGTGGAGTTATGTCTGCGTCGATGGTTCGACGCCGCCTGCTGAGGGCAGGACTGGTCACGAGAAGACCACTGCATCGGACTCCCTTGACCAGAATCCACTCAGAAACGCCTCAGAGAGCAATGGACACTTTAACTGTTCACTGGTGTACTGGTGTCTTCGGACGATTCCCGCTTCAATTTGCGGTACAGCGATGGCCGCGTACGTGTTCGACGGTACAATGGTAACAGCAATCTGTCAGCCTATATGGATCCGCGCCATAGCGGACAAACGCTAAGTCTGATGGTTTGGGGCGCCATTGCCTACAATGTGCGATCTCGCCTCATAATGTATTGAGGGCAATGTGAACAGCAGCCGCTACATTAGAGAGGTTTTAGAGCCCGAAGTACCGCCCCTCCTGCAAGCAGCTCCACGGGCCATATTTCAGCAGGACGATGCCCCACCGCATGTGGCGAGGAATGTGCAAGGTTTCTGCAAAGAACGACTGATACCACTGCTTCCCCTAGCCTGCACGTTTGCCTGACATGTCACCCATCGAACATGTCTGAGATATGATGGTTCGGCAACTTGTTCGTTCTGGTACTTCTGCAGCCCCTGTCGATGCTTTGTGTGTGGAAACCATGAGACAGTGTATCCAGGCTCTCAAGATTCTCCAGCAGCATATCCACGCTCTCTTTCAATCCATACCACGACGTCTAGAGGTTCTCATGGCAGCGCGTGGCGTCTTCTCTCCGTACTAATTTCTCAAGGTCAAAATACGGGTACAGTTCTGTAATTCTAATCATTTGTATATTGTGATATTCCTAATCTGTGTGATAAATTTCACTGTAATAGTATGTCTCCTTAGTGGCGCAATTTTCACAAACATCAATGTATTAGTTGTTATCTGAAACTTGGTGTATCTTTTATAATTTTTTAACATCATGTTTCCCTTGATTATATAGTTTGCTATTATGCATTCCGAGAATTTTATTATTTTCATTCGGCATTTGTAGAGAATTCATCAATATTTCTCTAGTAAAGACAGCCTTACCATCTTGACTGGAAAATATTACTAATGACACACTCGTTGCACAGAAGATACAATCGTAATCAAAAAAAGATACCAAATTATTGATTTTATTTGTCATGAACACTTTTATTCAAACCATTATAACAATAAAAAATATCTTTGCTTTAAATTGGGTTTTGATCATAACCTAAATGCAGTTACGATAGGTATGAACATCCATTTATAGGTTATGTATGCCCTGTGTGCCCGTTGTAGCCATACGGCAACAACACTTTTCTAATTCAAATATCTTTTTTTCATAAATCCATATATTGTAATACTTTGTACTGTTAACAAATCCTATTCTTCAAAGTGGAAAATACATTTACCTCGTCCAGAAATTCAACAAAAAATCAATTCTACCAGTGTCGTGAATAACATTTGTACGCCCACCAAAGAGGAAACAACTCCAGAAAATCCACAGGCCAAATGTACATCCAATGATATATTTATAAAATGATTCAAATAAGTCATAGACATGCAAAGAAATCGCGGCTATTTGTTAAATGATATTCAAGCGCTGTAATCAGACCAAGGAAATAATGTAGCCATATGGATACAGTGAAACAAAGCGTTGATTTATTTTCTACCGCTTTAGCAGCACGAATTTTGTGACCCTCCTTGACCTGCAGACCTCAATCTGAGTGCAGTGGACACTGCACACGAGCTCACGACTCGTTTGTAGCGCAGCGCGTAATGGCCGGCGGGGCATTACATACGCAGGTCGGCGTGGAAGCGTGCGGCATATGCCACACCGGCGGGGCGTGAGGAACGCACGAACGGTGCCCAGCGTCTTGGCTTTATCGCCCGGCGTGATCAGCAAGTGCGATGCAGCGACCCACGCGTTCGATGACTTCATAAGGCTCATTCGCACTCACTCGCCGGGCGGGAACGAAGCGTTTTCGCAGCGCTGCCGGTGGGACATTGCGTTCGTGTTGCCAAGGCGAGATTGGGGAGGACCGGTTATCGCAGTGGTGTCAAGGTCTTCTACTGGTGGCAGTGACTCGCGTCGAGGCACTGTAGCGTGCCACGAGCTTCTCTGCGAAACTAGCGTGAGGAAAGGAAACTATTACTACCCCCGCCGTTTTACAAAAGGGATGGCGTTGTCTCTGGTGGCGGGGTGATGAACTGCGTGGAGGGGTGATTTCGTCGTGGCACTCGCGCCACGGAGTCCCACTCGTGGCATCGATCTTGACAACACTGGGTTATTGGAAGAAAACATTTCTTCGAGCCCTTGTGCGAGATTACTTTCGCGTTTTGGACCTTCCTCATTGAAGGCACACAAAAATATTCTCGATGTTGAGTCACTCGTCAAGTAAATACAGTAACAAAACATTTAAATAAATTCGTTTCCCTTTGAATTTTTAATATATAATGCCCCTTATTTTTCTAGACCATTTAAAACAGTTATTATCATACATTTATCGTTGTTTACGTTTGTTCTTATGGGTTACGTTTCGGAAGCTTTCAGTTATTTTTTTAATTCATTAAAATGTTGAACTTTGAATATCTGAAGATGGGTGTAAACTCAGGCTCTCGAATGTTGTTACCCATTACATAACAAATAATGATGATAAATCTATATAGTGTCACTATTACCCCCTACAATGCGGGGGGATGCAACTTGAAGTATACGTTAGACACTTTCACACTTTTGGGCCTCCAAAATCTCCCATCAGAAAAAAGAAACGGAAGGCACTCCGAGATATACCGTACCTGAAAGACAAGAGACTGAAGTAGACGTTCACGCCTTAAGTTATGGATGTGTTGATGTGTTTAACTAGACGCAGGGCAGCGCACGTTTAGGGGGTTTTGCGAAACATCAATTTATTTTGCGAAACATCAATTTATTTTTGCAAAACATCGATGTTAATAATAAATCGAACAAAAATCATCAATTTTTCTAAATATCTATATTTTAAAGTTGGTTTAGAAACCTCTAACATTAAATTCGTGCGCTACTATATTTAATTTGACAGTTGCCGTGCATAATGATTTATAATTCATATTTAACTGAAAACAAAGTTAAAATCGCTTCTTCATGTGCAAAATACGAGGAAAGGCGAAGGAAATACCAGGGGATCTGGATCATCTCGGGCGAGGGATAGGAGTCTGTTCGATGAAGGTAGAACAAACCGCGTTTGTATGGTTCAAACACGCAGACAGTGAGGCCAACAGCTTTTAATTCATATTTCAACTTTTACAAAATTGTGATTTGGAGCATTTTTCATTCTCGAACAAAACATAAAAAACGTAAAAAATTTAGCCTAAAACGTCAATGTTCAAAAAACATCGGCATTAATGTTTAAAACATCAAAATTTTTATAGAAACATCAATGAAAAAATCGACATCGCCGCCACTACAAAAGGGAGCTGTGAGCACAGAACAGTGAAGAACAGTTAGGTCTTGAATCAAGAAGTGGATAGCTACTGCGATAGTGCGGACTTTGTGGAGAGAGGTCACCAAAGCCGTTTACGCCCGTAGACTATCTGCGGGGTTCTGGCTACGACTCTGGAAACTACTTCTGGTGAAAGGCTATCACGGGGTGAACTTGAAGTATTCGACTGGTTTTCTGGCGACAAGTGGCAATGTTGACTGCACGAGTTTTGGATACTGGCAAAATTGTACCGTTCTGTAACAATAAAAGATTGTCAATCATATTTGTGTGTACTCGTTTTTCTGTATATTTCAACTTGGATAGAATTCCTATCCGCGCTTCTCTGTAAGTATGCACTATCATCTCAAGCAAATAGTTGGGGAACGTTAATAAGTTTTTGAGGAATCAAAACGGAATCGAAACGGGACCCGACTTCACTTTACACCACAATTACGATCTCCACTCTTGATACGCCAACGAAACATGAAAAAACATAAATGGACATTGAAAAAACAAAATCAAAATCCAAATACCAGAAAAAATGTCCGGCAAACCCACTGGGATACTCGCAACTGGCCAAAAACGTATTCATGGAATAAGAAACCAACCAAAAGTGAAAGAATTGTTCGTATGAAAACAATACTAAACAGACGATCATGCAACGAGAATAGCAGTAAATCGTCTTCCATTCATTGCTATTAACTATTGAATAGGAGGAAGAGGGAGACATCTGTAGTCCATAAAAGAAAATTGCGACAAGTCAGTGAATATCACGCACGTGGATGAAATTGGCTCTGAAGGCTGTGGGAAAATGGCACTTAACAAGGAATGGCGATGTGAATGACGCCGCGAAGTAGTTTTTTGTATGCGGAACACTTTTTGCAGATGGATTTTTCAAACTTCGTCAGTACTATGAAAATTGCATCATTTTTCGTGCGTATGCCGAGAAATAAATGGCTAGAGTGTATTATCTGACTTACATGTTCACACCCTTCCATACCTGTCTGGGAAAACTTATTTTCTGGCTCTTCGTCTTAATATTCCTTTCAATGACAAGCCATGTCTAGTAAGTTCTCCATTGCAATACTATTTTATTTTCTATTCTACATGTAGAGTAGGTATCATTAATCTGATGAGTCATTAAATATTCTGGAATCAATTATAAATTCTCATTTAAAACTCTTGAAAGTAAAATTCATATTACAAGTACCAAAACAAAATATGTGTTCTTTAACTTATACAACAATGAAGAATATCAAAAAAGGTAATACGTCTGCAAAATCGATACTAGTTATTTATGTCCCGAGTCCTCTAAATGGGTCTTTAAGGACTCGCCACTGGCTACTGGCCGCTATTTCGCTACTTCGCTATCGCTCTGCCTCGCAGTTAACCTTCCGGCTGAGTCCTTAAAGACTAATAGAGGACGAGTCACATACAATGTTTTTTGTTATTTCTAGTTTATCGCTTAATCAAAATAAACTTTTATCACTTTCATGAGCTAAGAAAATATTGTCGTTACTCTTGGATTTCTGTACCAAGGGTTGGTTGAATTAGATACTTTGTTTGTGATTAAACAGTTGAATGCTTTTTCTGCTAATGCAGGCTGATTGAGAAAAAATGTCCAGAAATTTCGAAGTATCAGCATACATTTTCGTGCCAATGGTACTCTGGAGGAAGCAGACGATGCAAGATATAGTTTGATGCCTTCTAAATCTGTAACAATTTATGAAAAAGCGTATGGTTTATTTTTTGATTGACGAACGAAAAGGAATGTTCGACGCATTAACGAAGATTTATGCTAGCATTTTTGAACGAACGATCAAAAACATTCAAACCACTAATCTCTAGTCATACTTTAGTACGCTGAAAAAATGTAAAAAATACATGAGAAGACTGAGTATCCCCGTAAGTTATTTATTCCTTATAATTTGAAATAATAGTAAATACTAAAGACTATTTAAATTTTATTTGAATATACTATTATAAAGTTATTGAATAATTGAAGAAAAAATCTAAGCTAATTACAAGCCTAAATAATCGGAAGAGCAAGTAACTAAGTTCTCACTAGAGGCTGAGGATCACATTTACCTGCTTTTGAGGGTCATTCTTATTTTTGGAGTATTTGGTGCTTGCCGGGGATAATAACATCCAGACTTGCCCTTTGAACAAGATACAAGAGAAAGGGGTACATATTCTTCTGACAATTGTTTACATTCATTCCCAAAAATTGTGTCAAAGTGATATTTATCCCAAGATTTACGAGCACTGATAAAATCTAAACCCGAAAGTCCGCTAAAATATTTTTAATAGACTCTCGAGCATTTTAATGCCGTTGCTATGGACGCGTTCTTAAATCGTTGTTTAGATGGTTGGTTGCTAAGGGGCTAAAGTGCGTGCTTACTAACGTAAATAATAAAAAACATTTTAATATATCAAGACAATCCGGAAACCTTTTCTTATGTATTGACGACACTAATCGTGAACAAAAATAAGGAATGCAAATGTGCCTGTAGTTAAAACAAAAGACAAATGTAATAAATGCATTAAATTAATGAAAGACCATGCATTTCAGATCTTCCACGTGCTTGTGTAGTATTTCAATAAACATGAACATTCTTCTAAGTCTTCCTTTTCTCTCTCTCTCTCTCTCTCTCTCTCTCTCTCTCTCTATCTCTCTCTCTCTCTCCACCCCTGTCCCCTGGTATTCTATTATTTATCGCAAACTTTTTTTTGTTTCAGAAAGTGTATATATCGAAAGGAAAATAATTCTGAGAAAGCTCTCAAAATTACCTACACTTTTATCCAAGGTTTTTCTTTTTCTTCTTCCCATTAAGAAAAGTCATGCGTCTCTTCTGGTGTTTAGATTTTTTTTCAATGTACTCTCATGTTTCTCTGACATATTTAAGACGGGAGATTGCAATTGTGATGTAAAAATGAAGACGTGTCCCGTTCCAATCCATTTTAATTCTTCAAAAAAGTATTATCGTTCCCGAAGTATTTCAAAATTGTATGAGTATTTTCCAGATTACTATTTTTTAAAGAAATATCAGCGTCGAAGTACTTGAAGTGGCTAACTTGTTCCAGACTGTGGTTTACTCTTATTTTTTTTACTTACTGTGTTTTTGCCTTGAAGTGCCATGACGTTTGACTCTTGAACAGACATTATAAGCCCATACGTTTGAAAGATTTTGTTTATTATAAACAATAAACAGAATATGCCTCAAAAAACGCTTCTTTTGTATTGTAATGATCATTTGCCAAATACAAAGTGTCAATAAACTCAAGATTACAAAGAAAACTATCACGCTTTCAAATATCAAATGGGAATAGAGGGTTGAACGGACTAATTTCAAAAAATTCTTTTTTTTTCTGACGTAATTGAGTCCCAAATGTACGAGTTTACAAACCATTTCGAGTCATTCTGTGGAGACCTTCTATGTTAAAAAATTTGGGTCAAAATATTTTTGTGAAACAAAGAAAGAAAACACCGACATATGATATTCGTTTATCTTCGACGTTAGGTCTTAATTATCTTATCCCAAATTTTCAAGATTTTTTTTTTGGGCGTTTTGATTTTGAAGTAATTTTATATAGCCTGCATTCTTTCTATATTGACGAGAAATTGTTTTATTTCTCCATCACAGTAGGTTGAATAAATAGATAAAAAGAAAACCCTATTTTCTTAAAAATTGGAGTTTTTAAAAATGTATTTCTTCTCATTCGAGCTGAAGTTTTTCGAGGGATTTTAGTTTTACATGCTGAAATTTTTGGATTTGGGCATTTCTTATCAAATTGAAGTTTAATTAGACTGTCTCATTTAATTAATTTCCTTTTGTTTTAGGTTTAGTTTGCTTCTAAATTAATACGAACCAAACTGAATTTTAATTTACGTCTTGGGGAATAAAGGAACAGGCAAAAGATTCATCTATCAAGCAATAGGAAGGGAAAAGGGAAAGATTCTCCACGAAATTATTAGTTTCGGGAGGTTTGGAGTATTTTAATTTGGTTCGATTTGGGTCGTTTGCTGGTGAAATCCTCTTGGCTGCCATGCCAACATTTTGACCATCTTGTCGTGGTCTTTCTTAGGGATGATCTGAAAGGTCGGAAGAAGGCCACGACAAGATGGACGAAACATTGACATTATAGCCTTCCATGCGGGGTCACCCGGACAGCTAAGAGCAAGACTGGCCACGGAAGCTTAGGACTTCATGTTTTCTGTTCGTCCTGGATGAAATGTTTGAGCAGAGTGAAATGAAGCGAGGGATGAATAAGATTTAATTAGATCTTTTTCATGATCCGGTACGGTATCTATTTGATGTTCTGTGTGAATTTGATGGTTTGGTAGAAACCTTGGAGCTTCAATTGACTTCCTAAGGAATTTATTTTAGACAAATTGCATTTTTTGAATGGTGGGTGCTTTTCCCCATACCGCGAAAGCATAACTTAGTGTGTGTAGGATAACTTGGTGTGGGTAGATTTATAAAGCAGAATCTGGCATTTGATATTAAGCGTCCAGTGCCCAATCCGTGCCGCTTTAAATAGTGTTTCTCTGCATTCTCCAGAGAGAAAGGAAAGAAGGCCGTCCGTCCGTGTGTGTGACATTGCGCCCCGCTCGCTCTCGCGCCCCCACGCGCCCTATCACCATTACGCGGCCGCCGGCTTCCTCCCATTCTCCATTGTCCCCGGCGGCGGCGATGGGGGCGGCGGGGGCGCCAGGGCCGGCGCCGGCGACCGCCAGGCGCGACCCCCTGCGACTTCTCCCAGCGCCGCTCACGCGATCCCGCGCCGCCCCCACCCGCCCCCACTCGCCAACGGCCGCGGCGCCCTGTTGCCAACTTACCCAGGTGCACTAGCGACGCAGGATTACCCACGATTCCATACAGTTTTTGCTTTCTCGCTACGGAGTAGAAAGGTAACGCTGCGTGAAAAAAATGGCGAATTTTGGGCAGAAAAACTCTTATTACTGGGCCCTGGTAAAGAAAAAGTGGATAAATCCAGTTGCTAAATTTAGGAAAACATCATCTATCACTTGGTGTAGCCATAATCCATGATTTGTGGGTCCTTGATACCGAAAAATCGAATGACGGCAAAACGGTCGTGTGTCTGTCTGCCCGTCTATGAACAACTCTAGCGGCTAAACTGTTCAGCCGATTTTCTTCAAAATCGATCTTCTCCAATCGATGTCACAGCCTCTTGAATTTGAAACCGATATTTTAATTTTGGGGGTAGTTTATATGATGCGTCTGGAACATTTTCCAAATTTTCAAAAAATGTCTCCTTCGTTTATGATTAAATTTTGTTGTTGTATTTTGTGAAGGTCGTTTCAGAGAATGCTGTAGGTTTCATGTTCGTTAAAAACACTGATTTTTCGAAAATTGGAAATGTTCAATTTTTTTCTACGAGTCTTGCTACAACTAAAATATTGAAGATAGAGATTTTTCCCTTAATTAATTCTTTTCCTTAAAGTTATATTTTGAAAAAAGGTCATGTACAATTCTTCGAAACTTATACTTCGAGTACCTACTTTTCGCGTAATTTTGTGTGAAAATACGGGCGATAAAGTACGTTCTGTTTAACACCGCTAGTTCTTTTGAGTTTTTATGTACAGTAGCGTTTTTTAAAATTGTTTTTATTTCAAATCTCATAAACTACATAGGTCATGAGCAACTAACACATTAATGAAATGTAATCACAAATTTGTGAAAATATCAATATTTTTACAAAATGTTTACAATTTTCTTGATAAATAGGTTATGATAAAATGTCATTGAAGTTTTCATTTTCCAGGTACTCTTTTCACTTTTGATTGTGGATCTTTCCAAAGGGACGTGTTTTATTGATAAGAAAGTATAGCAGGTGCTACTGATGGGTTGTGGAACGTTCTCAAATAGAAATTTATGAGAGAGTTGTGATTGTTCTAATTATTGACAGAGCAACTTGTTATTGTCGATTAATTGAGGGATATTTCAAGTTCAAAGAAGTTGGACATATTTTTATGTAGTTTGTTGGATTTTTCACCACCGGCCACGGCGCGGTGTGCATCGATCTGTTGCCTACTTCCCGAAGCTTACTAGCGACGTAGCGTTAAACACGATTCCATACAGTTGTTCTTTCGAGTTTTCATCTACTGTCACGATATTTTGGCTAAAGTAATGGGTTAATGACTTTTAAATAAAGCTGGTACAAATTTATTAATGGGATATTTTTTATTTTAAGTGTATAACAGGGGTTGCAAGGGGGTCAAACATAATTCCGGAGGTTGATTGGGAACTTTAGGTAAATATGAACCGATGAGTGGTAGGTATAACGAAGATACCAATTAATACAAAAAATATTCAAGAACTCTATACTTTTTCTGATATAAAGTACAAGAAAAAAGAAATTACAAATTATTTCATCTTCCTTCGTATCCATTGTTCATCCTTAGGATCAGGGGTGTAGTTAGACAGGTGTAATAGGTGCACACATAGGTGCGCACAACTCTATTTCACCAGTTCCCCGAAGAAAGAAGATAAAGGAAACCGTATCGCCCTTAATAACGACTCCCATGGATGGGTATTCGTAAAAGAAAAAAAATAAACAACAAAACAAACAAATCGCACCCACGCTAATTTTATCTATTATTACGCTATTTTGTTATACCAATTACATTTTCTGAAACGATTTTAAAATATCTGTATTTACTAATATAATATATAATCAAATCCACGCTGGGCAAAGTCAATTTAAAACGAATGCAAAATCTCTCGAAATTATTAACAAAATGTGCCCGACTTCGTGCACACCAATATGAAATATGTTTGCAATTCTGAACTTGTAAGTGCTTGAAATTATTCATCTTAGTAATTTATTGATGTCCGACTCCTATCTCCTTTACAATTAAATAATATTTACGTGGACCGACTTTCCATTCAGTACGGGCTGGATAAAAAAATAAATTTTCAGCATTTAAGAAGAACACAAGATGTTTGATCTGCGGAGTTTGTCCATTAATAAAAATCAGCCTTCATGTATCGATAGCACAATTAGATTATTTATTCCTGTTATTGCCTGAATTATTTACATCATTTTACTCTATAAGTTATTTGGCATGCCATCAAATTGAATAGCTAATTATAGGCCTTTAGTTTAATAAAAAATTGTTTAATAATTTGTTTGCAAAGAATGATTTCACTATCTTGCAAGATGTTTTTCGTGGCGCTTAGAGTTTATGAACTTGGTGTCGTCCTCGTAGCCCGCTCTGCCGAAGTTAACAATCTTCCCCGACGAATCCCGTCGACCACCAGCAATCTTCTGATCATTTTTCTCCACGTTCAAGTTAATGTCCTAAATCTAATATTAAACAATGCACACTGTTCACGCAAATCGCTATTCGCGAATGCCTTAAGGGGACATCCCCACTCGAATCTGTTTTAGTTCACAATAACTGAAAATTCTACTTGACGAAATATTAAAATGATTAACTAGTTTTACATGTGCTCGCGACAGCAATCAGATACCTTTTGATGTGCTCGCATCGACGATAAAATGTCTTCTGACAAAATCATGGCTCTGATGCAACATGTTACCTTCGTTTACGTTTGTTTACCAAATTCTTGTTAGTTTATTTTGCTATTCGCTGTAACTCGTTTCCCATCTCTCATCTATCTTCAATTGATGCCTACGCATTTACTAAAATCTGTCACCATTGGCTATTTTCTTTGTATTTCTAAGGTGACGCTTCCAAAATAAAAATTTACTAGCGTACCCGTGCGAGTACTCTCACATGTTAAATCCCACCCTTTCCCTATCCATTTGTCTATCCGTTCCATAAAGGAGAGGAACTACTAATGTACTTAAAGAATATCAAACAAATTAACAATGCAATTGATGTTTGAAACAAATTTTCAATTAAAGTTTATTCAACATTATAGAGAGATGTTCTTGGAACAATTCATTCTTCTTTAAAAACAACATTTGAAGAAATTTTTCAATCTTCCTTGAGAGTTAGCTTTTCGCTTTCCTTGATAGTCAAATAATAGAAAAGATTTTTACTCTTGAGAAATCCAAGTAAAGTAATGCGAAAATACAGGATCGGGCAAGAACAGACCTACTCATTGCAATATTATTTAACTTTCCTAGATTTGTTATCAGGAACAGAGTAGGTTTTAAGAGTCAGGGTGCCAGCTTGCTGGGGTGAGAAAATTGAAAAATTATTTGTTTACTAAAAAGTATTGAATTATTTTCTGCGTCCTTAGGTACCTCAAGAAAAACAATTCCAAGCCAAAAAATAATCAAACTAATGTTTTCACCTTTGAGTACTAAACACTATTTGTTAGCATTAGAAACAATTTAGTTGGCATTAGTAGGCCCACTTCGGTACATGGGAATGTTGCTCAAACTACGTTTGCATTTTTAATATCTAAACGAACCGACACCTTGAGTATAATAGCAGACGGTGTTTTATTTACAATATGAGTTTGCAGCTGCGCGTTGGTGTATATACTTCCAGATACCGTTAACATTTAAATCGTGCGTTTGGACTGTGATCGTTGGCAGTTGTCGGGTGACTTGCACTATTCTTTCTGTAATTTTAAATTTAGATGTTTTTTTAATTGATTCACAAAGTATTGTAGACTAGCGCGTTTTGATTTTTGTTTTCCATTTATTTCAAGCTATTTTACTTTAGCTACTTTAAAAAGTTTGTTCTTTGTGTTGTGCCATAGCACTAGTTTCCCCCCACAACCTCTGCGTACCCGTGCGAGAACTCTCGCATGTTAGACCACACACTCATCCCTATCCTTCTATTTTCATTCTAAGAGGGAAAGTAGTTAACTAAACGTGTTTATTTGCTTAAAATCTATAAAGGTAACTTGCAATGTACTAACACAATTACAAATGAAAATAAAAAACAATGCAATTAATGTGTAAAAGAAATTTTCAATAAATATTTATTCAATATCATGGAGAATTTGCTTGCAAACAATTCCCAACACTTACTTAAAGACATGTGAAGTAATTATTCAATATTATTTGTCAATTATGTTTTAGTTTTTCGTGATAGTCACAAAAATGTTAGCTTTTTACTTTTGAGAAAGCTACGTGCCTGAACCCGTTGACTTGAAAATTTCATCGAATGATAACGAAAATATTGGTACAGGTAAACACAAACACAGTCTTCACTCTTCGCTGAACACCCACATCTTTCCACAATTAAGTACACAGCACTTATAGACCATGAAAAAAACGTTAATTGAATAGTTTCACTACACGCATAAGAAACAATCTTCATGGGTATAGGTATCAAGCAACTATAATAGTACTTCTAGTTATTGCTGGACAGCAAATCTTGAATTAATGATTATGCAAATAAACCTCGTCAGACTGCACAAACTACGGGGTTAACAGAAAGCGTAAATAAAGATTGTCGAGTCTAAGCCTTCTAAGCGTTGCCACAAAAATTGCTACCAGCAGGGAGGGCTGAAATATTGAGGTGGCTTTGATAGTATTGAAGCGTGGAACTGAAAAGTTAATTGAATGGATCGGGGAATGTCTCGTCTTGTAGATGATGGTGTGAAAACGTTTCTTTGAGTCCTTTGGCCTCAAAATTGTACGTTTTAAGGCTCTAAAACGCTTTGTTTATGAGTTATTTGCCGATATAGGTTGACGTGTAATGCGGGTAGCATTTTACATGAATATTTCGATGCGTGTTTTTTAAAGAAATCATCCATATTTTTAAAGTCAAAAGGAAATTCGTCAAGTCTCCATGAAATTCTCTTTCTTTATAGCCCTCATTTATAAAGATTGGTTGCGTGTGAGTGCCGGAACCCAAAGGTATACTACTGAAATAATACAGGAGACGATATTCTATAAATGCATCCAAATCTCAGCTATTTTTATTTTGTCCTAGGAATCTTCAATGTCTCATATTTATTGTTTATTTCGGCCTCGAACATTCCTAAGTCTTACTATTTTACATCACAGTATTTGCATCTAAAACTTCAATACCCAGTATGTCTACCAATGCCCTCTTTGTAAATGTAACATACTACTCTTTTACTTCCGCCCTCCCGTGTACCAATACATTGAAATAAGTCACTATTCCATGTTACTCTAATTAATATTTCCCTTGAGATATCTGGGTATGTTTCATTACAACTTTTAATTTCCAGTTTATTGCAGATAGGAGCCCCCATTTCGACATTCTACATCTCGACATTCGAGAACACAACTTCTACACACTCGCTACACATCTGCTTAGGATGTTGAATTTCAACAAATTATAGCTATTTATTCACAATAATACTGTCTCGCAGAAAAAAATACTCTCTTCAGTGTGCTTTGGAGAAATTTTATGGCTAGTTAAAAATCCCTCTATATTTTGTAACCACTGCAAAACAGTGAAGATTAAAAACTCAGCTACTCAGCAGTGAAAAAATCTTCGATTGTATAAAATCTGATTTTACCAAAATATTGGTGTTCGAAACTGATACTTTTAAGACATTTATGTGCAATCACGTGTGTTATGATTATGTATGCTGTATGTTATAGAGAATAAGGTAAGGTGGTAGTTGATGGAGCAAACAATTCTTTCAAAAGGGGTCAATGAAAGAAAAATGTTAAGAATCCCTGGTGTATATAAATAAAATTATAGTGCTTGTCTGTGCTTTCAAAATATTTTTATTATTTAGGATTTTTTAATGATGTAGAAATCAATTCAATTGTTTATACGATTATGTCTGGCTCAACCGATTACAAAACGGTTTTCACTGAAAGATAGTTTTGTCGTAAAGAACTCAGGCTACATTTTCAAAATTGTCATTTACCTTATATAAAGAGAAAAGGTGTTTTGTTCGTTGGTTTGCTTTTTCGTACATATTTGCAGTTTTATTCCGATTTTTCTGTTATTACACACGTGACTAAAAAAAGTGAGATATGTTATGGTCTGTATGAGATTTTGTAGAAATTACTCTTATTCCCTTTTCCTACCTCATAGAGCAGTATTTATGCACTCTCTCCGTTTTCGCAAATATCTCGAAATCAATGTGCAAATCCACTAAAGTGAATTCGTTTCTAAAAGACCATAAAATTTCCCACTGCCGGCCTGGATACCCGATGTCGCTAAGGGTGGAGGGCCGTGGCTGCCTCGGTTCGGAGGGTCACGGGTTGGAATCCCTCCCCGGGCATGGCTGCTTGCGTGTGTTCATGTTCCCCTTACAATTATCCAAATGTTAAAACCCACAGTGGTCGGTTTATGACCAAGCAATTAAAAAGTGACCTAATTTTTTTAATCCCACTAAATGCAGTTTATTCATTCCTATAGCGCAATTATGCTCCGAGAAGTTGAAGGTCAAAATTCTTACTGAAAAAACGAAATAATCTGTTTATAGCTGCCCAAAGCAACGATGGTCGAAGCTTCGACAATCTTAACTAACATGAGAGGGTAGGGAGGGGCTGGGATAGACCAAGTATAACAAAAGGATTATAATTAAATAATACTCTGTAACGCAGGATACTTCAGCTATTATTTTTCCTAATCTAATTGAAATTTGAAGCAAATTATCGGTCAGAAGAAATGAGAACAGCGATATGAAGGTCTAAATAAATTAAAATAGTAGTTTTTTCCCTTAAAGTGTTTTGGGTTCTTGTAGTGACTAAGTAGTGGACTGAGATCTCTTCAAATTGTTTATGTAAACTCAATACAATGACTCAAATTGCTCTCAATGTGCAACCTCATTTGCTTAACAGTTTAATTGAAGATATCTATGAAGGTGCCAATGAGCTTTATTTCAAATGATTGCCAAAGCAACGTTTAAACAATTAAACAAAATAATTGTTGACACAAATCAGTAATTTCATTTTTCATTCGCACTAAACGTCTCTGCCTATTATTGCAGCAAACTATTTTCTAATCAGAAATACAAATACATATTATTTGTTGAAAACATAATTACATATCTGTAACTTCATGCATATTAACACATTTTTTATTAGGCATATTTTTATAGATTTGTGAAACGAAGCAACTATAAAAATATATTAAATTAGTTAGTGAAATAGCCAGAAAATTAGAAAATGTTCATTAAAATATCGTTCTTTCCCTAAAAGATACTTTCAAAAGACTAAAGGTTGGGTTCTTCCTCAAGCCATTATCAGTATCGAGTAAAATGAAATGCTAATATCTTTTCAGTCAAGGTGAATCATAGTAAGTTCATTTTATCAATATTTACGAACTACTGTGGTATGGCATTATAATAAAGAACATCATAAGTAGTTAGAATATTTATCGATTATAATTAATAATAATAATTAATGATTATAAAAAAATTTCTCACGAACTATTAGTATGTTTAAGAAACTGACGATCCGTAAAGAGAATCAATTATAACACAAATTATCTAAAAACTTCCTTTGTCGTCATGCTCGTGGTTATGTTTATGAAACAATATATTACCAATGATTTAATGACAGTCTTCCATGAGATACCTTAAACAAATGTGAATCGTGTGCTTCAATTAATATAGATCGATACATATACAGATTTGCTTACTCACTGCTCCACTATTCGGTCCAAACTACTCTACAAAACGAACTTGTCTCATTAGAATTTTATTAGACCGAGGTTTCAACCTGCACGTAACACTTCTCCATAATGTACTCGTCACGATGTGTTTTCATGAAGTATCCTGGGAGTCAAGAAAGCTATTAGAATAGACTATTCCGCCCTCAACTCCCACTTCCACTTCCACTTCAACTTCAACTTTCGCCCTTCAGCGCGCTCCCTTTCGCGACCGTGCACCTCTTTCAGGAAGAAATCCTCCCGTTGCAGGGTTTCGTTCCACACGTATCGCTGTCGAAATTCTAATTTCGTGATAAAGACCTTTTCCGATTGGAGGTGCGTGCAGTTCTTCGGTCGTGCGTGTGTGTGTGCGCCACGACAACCACTCGGAACTCCATTCTTCCCACATCACACATCTGCATTGCATATGACCACCAAATATGTCAGAAATTTGTGTATCAAAGAAATTATTCCTATATAATTGTCAGTAATTTTCTCAAAGGAAGCTGGAAACACACGGACGACTGAAACGCAACCCAATGAATATTCCAAGGCATGTTTATGCACGTATTCTCGGCTCTCGGCCCGTAGACACTAATTTTTTAGAATAATTTTTTTTAACGATTTTGATATTCGACATGCGTCTCACCAACTTACTCTATAATAACTCGCCTCATTACCGCCTTTCTTTTGTTTTCCGATGCGTGACGTCAGAGGAGCGGTATTGTTTGACATGTCGCATACATTTGAATGCGCTTACGGGGCCGTACGCGGCCACAATGCGGAGCGGGGCGCCGCGCCGACCGGGCCTCGATCCATATGTATAACTGAGGTGGCGGCGGTGGCGGCGGTGGCGGCGACGCCGGCGATCCCCCGGCCGCCCTGCCCGACCTGAAAATGATTGTGTTATTCGCTATCATGCGTCGCTTGAATTACGTCTTAATTTCAGAACGTGATTCTCCTTACGCAACTCTTGCCCTTTTGTGTGTTCGGTACGCCACAGGTGCTCGTAATGTCGGTTGTGACAGGCCGTTTGTTGTCGTACTGTTTTGTGTACGTTGCTGTTATTGGATGAAGATGTGACGACTGTTGGATATTCTGTCTCCTGGCAATAAATGTATGGTTTGGTCGTCAACTCATACAGACTGTTCATAAGCAAATGTATGATTCTTATCTACAATATTTTATATTACGTGCTTAGATGCTAGCTTATGTTCATACCAAATTCATTGAGAAAATAGTAATATCTAGGTAGTAATATAAGATATATTTCATAAATTTTGTATTCACACCAGAGTTCGTTTTTATACTTTTGCATGATAAGTGGCGTTATTTCCATAGTTTTCGTTAATTATATTATTATTAACAATGTTTGAAGGCTTAACCGACATCAGATATCTGCTGTTTTGAAACTAAAAATTGTCTGTGCACATTATATATCGCAAAACTCTATCTACACATTTTTCAATATTGTAGATAAATTAGTGTAAAGCAATTACAAACAGCTGTACTTAGTTCATAATAAAGAAAACAAAAATGACTGAGTAAAATGTGAGTATCTAGTTAAAGAGCTCCACAAAATTGAATGTAAAAGTTAAAATATGTGGTCAACAGCCAAGTCTTTTTTTCTAATCGACCTGAAAATGAATGTGACCGGAAAGTGTAATTCATTGAATGGTGAGAACTTCTTGACTTAAATGTCAAGGAACAGATGGAGATAATATATACATCAACGTAAAGATTATCACGTCTATATTTGCCCAATGAAACAAAATATAAAAAGAACAAATTCTAATAAAATTAGCATTAAATCATTATTTCTAGGTAGGATCAGACGAATCAGTTCCAACGTTTTAGCAGTCGTCTTATAATGCGAAAGAGTAAGATTTCTACGCTATTTTTTCTAACTATAATTAGAATTCGTTACTAACTACGAATTCTATATTAGAATTCGTTATTAACGTCATTATGTCCATGTAGAGTAAATAACAGATGCGGTTGAAATTTGTGAAACGAGGCTGGAGCTGAGGGGTGTAGCCAACCAAATCCCTTATTCGTGATATCGCCGATATCTCATTCTACTTTTTCTTCTCTTATTGAATGATTCTCTTACTACAGGGCCACTCAACCATTTGCTCTGAGGAGGAGCCTCCGGTTGCTCTTTTCTCTTTCGCCGCAGAAAGAGCAAATGACGTCATCAAATATCGATCGGTGGCATGTGGCACAGTGGGTGGCGTCGTATTTCTATGGGGTATTTTCCGTTGTTCGGAATGAAACAATCTCACAGCTCTGGGAAAGGATATTACGGGTAAAAACAGTAAGATACTTTTGTAACATTAATTGGAACAGTTTCTAAATATAAACGTATTAGTGTAATTTGGAAATTAAAAAAACGACAATTTGCAATGCAGCATGGAAAGAAAAGTATCTTTTTGCAGATTTGGCCGGCAATGCCAATTGTTTAGTTGCAAAAAAGTGATCAATAACATAAAGAAATTTAATAGCGGTGACATTACACAGTTTATCATGCTGATGAATATGAAAAGTATAATAAAGGTTGCACAAAAATGTGATTAAATAAACTAGTAATAAAAATACTAAAAGTAAAGGAAATTAAAATTAAAAAGTAAGTTGATTGCAAAATCAAATACTCTTATTACACCTTTTAAGTGTTTCTTCTCGCAATATATTTTCTATATTTGGAAGAGATGACATGGTGCTATTGAGCCGTAACATGCATTTCAGATTGTGATCAGTAATTGTACTTCTCATTCGAGATTTACAAATTTTCAAAGCAGTAAAAAATTGCTCACAGTTGTATGTTGATCCAAACGTACTTAACAATCGAACAGCATTGCGATGCAGTTTTGGAAAACGGTTTTGTGGGAAGTTCTTTTCCTAAACGCTCACGTTGTAGTATCGATATGCAATAAAATTAAACTCTTTTGTATTGTGTTATTTTACTGTCAAAACAACATAAGAACATCAAAATACATCCAAAACTTACTTCTAGTGAGGCATTATTTTTCAGAACACTGAAAACTTCCTTTTAATCTTCTTCAGAGTAGTTGTCATTTTCATAAGCATGATTAAATGTATAATGTCTTTGCAAATTTAACTTCTACACGTGATTGAACCCTTTATGTAAACTAAACATTTGGCAAAGCTGCCGTAGTCGGCGAAATGATACTTTTCTTCCCATGCTGCATTGAAAATTGTCGGTGTAGATGCTCTGGTCTGTGAAGTGCTCGCGTCGACTTCCAGGTTTCCGCGACTGGAGTTACCGGCACACTGTGACAGTGGTTATCGCAAGGCGCGCAACGCTCGGGCTCCGGTGTCCCGCTCTCAGCTGACAACACGGCTCCGCGCTGCCGATTTGCTCTGTTTGAGCGGCCCTGTCTTACTAGATGGCTGCAACTAGAGCCATAATGAAAGTCATTATGATACAGCTTCATTATAGTACAGGTGTTTGACCAATCACTATGAAGTTTAGAGGAAAGTGCCTTTATTTACAGCTCTGTAGAGTGCTGTTTTCTCTTGAAAATTGTCTACAATAGTAATTCTTTGCAAGACTGCAGCCCAGTCAAGTGGCAGTGTCTTCATCTTCACTTATTGGTGGACGGTCGGCCGAGAGCTGTAGAACTATGGATGATGTGTCCACTCTGGGTTCCTACAGAATGTGCAGTGCCGGTAGAGAGCTTTAATGTGTGACTTCTGTCGCTCTTGAATATTTAGGCTATATGCAAGACAAACAAGACAATTTCTTATGCATAAGATGTTAAACTAATATTTTTGTAAAATTATATTGAGTTAAATATATTGTTATATTTTTTTTCATTTAATTTTACCCATTTCTTAAGACGTTTGCAGGAGGCATCACATTAGGAGACCTTTCTTTTGAAATACACAAAATATAATGTTTACGAAAAATTGTTTATTCTTAAACTACTTGGCCAATAATGTTGAGTATAATGTAACATTTTTATAAGTAAGTAAGGTATTTGTTGCACGTATTTTCGAATTAATTAAGCAGAATATTTGACTTACAAATACACGGAACCAAACAGGGGCCCGGGTTTGGGTACTTTACAGTTGAGAAGTAATCAATCTTTGCTAATCGTTCTATTAAGTATTTTGTTGGATTGTGTATTTCACTGAGTCGAGATAATCCTTGGGGTGGTGACGGTAAACCACCCATACCCCATCCGGTTTCTAAAACGCAGAAGAAAATCAGAATACTGAAGCCCTCGGTGAAGAATGTATCAGTACAAGTTAATAAAAAATAATAACAGACACAGAACTTTTGAATGACATTTCTTGAATAAATGTAATGAATTTTAACTTAACTCGTGTACTGCTCTTTTGAAGTTGGATTATGTTTATGATAGTGATAAACCAGAGCAATCTGGACACCTAGGTGGATGTCCGATCGTTGGCTCTGGCATACTAATGCATATCACTTGCCACCTAACCGTTCAAAGTTGTATTTTAGTCGCGGAAATTATACTGTATGAAGCTCTTTGTAATGAGTATTAGTACACCTGTCAGAAGCTTATGATATTTCGCTCTTTTTTGCTTGTATCCCATTGTCATCTAATTGTTTCATAATACATTATTTCGTAATATCTTCTTCTTATAAGAAAAATAATACAAGGAAGAAATTCCTTTTCTGAGAGTGGTAACACTCATTCAACATCTTTAACTACAACTCATTTGTTTCTGTTGTTCATAACCGATGGTGCACTATAATAGTTATTAACGACATTAGGCCAATAACAAAAAACAACGAAATAATAGATGAGGTTGAAGTTTGTAAACCGAGGCGAAGGCCGAGGTTTATAACCAATCATGTCTGATATTTCTGATATCGGTCGTGTGTCGTTCAATACTTTCGTAATACCATCGTCTTACCAGAAAACAAGCAAGAATATATATATATATATATATATATATATATATATACATACACATATATATATATACATATATATATATATATATATATATATATATATATATTCTTGCTTCAAACGCGACAGTTACAAAAACGCCAAAACTTTATCTTAGGAACATTTTAGAATTTTTTTACTGGAAGCAAATGGCAACTTAAAAAGTTATTGCAATTTTTCGGGTATGCCAACGAACGGGTATGAAACGAATTTGTGTCATTGACTATTATTTTAAAAACAACGAGCAACGGAATACTAGTTACATAGATTTGCACAAAAACAAAAACAATTGAATATATTCACGATATATTCAGTTGAAAATTACTTCTGCAGGTGTTATTTACATTTTGTATGTGTGTGTATGTTACTTACGTTGTTTATCATCTGTTTTCGAACTTTAATCAATATTTTGATCACTTGTCTCCTTTATGGCCGGCAGGTCGTTAATTTCTTAACAGCCGGAGGTCATTAAGAATACCATTTCATTCCTCGGTGGGACTGCGTTATACAGGTATATTAACGGACAGTATTACGAAACATATTTAACATACTTCAGCCGTTAAATCCGACATTATTCAGCCGTTATATTTAACATACTTCAGCCGACTTTTCAATCCTCTGGTAGCTTAAGTCCATGTACAAGAACAGCATTACGAAAAAATTCACTTGTTTATATAATAATGTTTTTTTATATTTTACAGTGACTTCTTTTAATTATTAAATAATCGTTATTCAAATGCAAAGGAATTTGTTTTACTTTATTTTAACAGTTCAAAATACATGTAATAATTGTCTACTGTCACTTGTAACATTTGTCTCGACTAAAGGTTTTTCCGATTTTATGTTTTCTTAGTGCCCTTCTAGGCGTTGTTACCATATTTGGGAATACGAATCTAGCAATTTTCTCTAGTCTTAATACAACGACATTTCGATTAATATTTAAACATTTCAAGAGATGCCTCATTAAATAATTAAATAATATGGAAAATCACTCTGTGGTGCGATTTCTCTAAGAGCTTCTGATGGATGGAATATTGTTGAGTTTCTCTACTTTATGAATCATTTACATAAACCAATTATATTATAACTCATTTAATAATACATTAAATCAATATTATCACTCATTTTAGACAGACAGTACACTCTTGAGCTTTTTAGCACTAATGCTAAAAGTAAGACAGTGATCAAGTGTTCAGAGCAATCTGCAAATACAATAAAGAAGTTAAAATACTTTTGTCTGACGGCATCAGCTTCTATTGATTTCAATGTAACATTGTAGTTGATTAAGATACCTGCACTATTGAATTAAAACAAAGAAATGTCAGTAGGTTTTTCTAAATGTAATATATTGTGACGGATAATAATATGTGATGGTGAAGACAAGAGATTTATTCGATAAAAAGGTGTGGAACAATGAACGATGTACGAGATAGTGGCATTGATTGTGGATGGCAAGGGAAGACTTGACCGGAGTGTAGAGGAGGGGGACGGTTTCCATGGTTTAATTTACTGTTCGAGAGAAGAAATTAAACAAGTATTCTGAAAGTGACTCGCTCGCAGAGAGCATAAAACTCATGAGCTCTCATTATGGCGCATGAGTACATATACTCAGATTACGTTGAAACGAATAATTTACAAGTGTTGGAGAGAAATTGTTGTAGACAACGGATGATAGAAGTAAAGTATGACCTATGCACTGATATTGTGGACAACACCAGAGCGACGAAGACTTTCGACAAGATTCGTGAGTAAAATAGTGACATACAGTTATTTTTTTTAAATAGTTACAACGCGTGAATGAGCATTAAATGACAATAACAATTATTAGGAAAACAGGAAATGTATCTTCTAATTTTGTTTCAGTGGATTACAGGTTCATTATTTTTCAGATTTTTTCGTTCTCATAATTTTATTTCTTGCTTAATTTAAATGTTATAACAACACTTGTTCTTTGAAATTTCATTTACGGTTTTTCTTTGAAGAGATTATTTTCAGAGGTTTTTGGAGTACGCCATTATTAGCGTATGTTGTGGAAGTCACCGGCCCTTACAATTTGTTCAAAGCTGGTAAATGATGCAAATAAGTTGTCGGCTCATTACAGAATACATAAGTGGTAAAAGTGAATTTATTTTGCTCGTAGGATTACGACAAGGGGCCGATAAGCCTCGGGTCGCGACCTTTTCGTACCACTTGGGGCTTGTGTTCGGAACTTCGAGGGCGGTACAGATCTGCCAGTGGAGGTAGCTACACACCCCGTGGTGTCTTTTCAAGTATTTGGTCTTTGCTAAGATTGGACAAGCTGAGAAAATATGATCAATGGTTTCTACGTGTTTCTGGCAAATGCGGCATTTATCATCTTGGGAAATTTTGAGAACCGCTTTATCATAATGTCGTGTTCTCAAGGCCTGATCTTGAGCAGCTATTACAAGTGCTTTCGATTCAGGCTTCATCCTTCCTCTTCTGAGCCACATAAATGATTGAACCTTATTGATCTGTGCTCTATCCATTCGTTTCAAATATTGTCCGTGGAGTGGTTTGTCTCTCCACGAGTTCTTTAACATTTTTGTCTCTCACATTTTATGTTAAGTAGCATCAGAAGTTCACTGTCTCTGCGTGCCTTGCATAGTTTTCTTTGCATTGTTTCTTGCTACACTAACAATGCCTCTGTTTCCCATTTGTCTGAGGCCTCTTCCTCCTTCCTTACGTGACACAAAGTCTATGTACATCAAATCGAGGGTGGGAAACATGATGCATTGTTAGCAGTTTTCTGGTTTTTCGATCCATGATGCGAATTTCTTGCTCAATCCAGTCCACTAGTCCGAAACTGTATTTGGCTACAGGCACTGCCAAACTACCTATTCCTAATATTTTATTCGTGGAATTCAGAGCGGACCTCAGAAACAGTCTCACTCTTCTGTAATACTCCCTGCGAATTCTCTCTTTCATTGTGTCGCTCGAGATGATCTCACATTCTTCAATTCCCAGATATTTGTAAGTTTTACCTGGCTCAAGATCTTGAATCACAGTGTGCGTATCAACTTCAATGCTCTCTGATGTTGTCAGTTGGCCTCTTTTTAAATTGATTTTTGCACACTTGTCAAGATCAAACTTCATGCAGATGTCATCGCTAAAGTCAGCGACAAACAGTTCACGACAGATCAGGATTTGGGAGAGAATCGCTTCATTCTTAGCATACACTTTAAGATCATCCATGTCAAACAAATGCGATACTGGCCTTTCATCACCATGGAGCTTGTAACCAAAGTCCGCTTGCGACAACTGTCTAGATAGTGGGATCAAACTAATACAAAACAGCAGAGGGGGTAGTGAATCTCCTTGAAAAATACCCCTGTTGATCTGAATACTTCTAGTTTCTACTGCTTCCTTTCCGCTGAGTATTAGTAACCTGATACTGTACGACTTCATATTGGCCTTGCAATATTCAATAATTCTAGGATGAAATCGATAGATCTCCAGGGTTTTAAAATCCAATTATGTGGTACATTATCAAAGGCCCTTTTGGTAGTCAATCTAAGCCATGCTCAAATTACGTTTTCGCTTCTTTACATCATTCAAGATGACTTTATTAAGTAACAAGATTTCCTTACAGACAGAAAAACCTTTACGACAACCTTTTTGTTCAGCTGGCATCAGATGATTCTTCTCTAGATGTCTGTACATTTTGTCAGCTATGGCTGCAGTTATAACTTTGTACAGTACTGACAGACAAGTGATTGGCATGTAGTTCATCGGCAAAGAGCTGTCTCTCGTTTTGGGTAGCAAATACGTGATGCCGTGTGTGAGCCATTCCGGGAGTTCCTTTGGGTTTTCTAAAATTTTATTAACAGCCTTTTCTAGATAAGAATGTGTTGCTGTTCATTTCTTAATCGAATAAATCTGAATCTTATCAATCCCGGGGATTTTTAGTTTCTCTTTTCTTAATTGCTTGGAAGAGGTCCTCTTCCGAGAATTCATGAACATCTTCCACTGTTTTCATAAGTTCATCGGCAACATCAACTTCAAATTGCATCCAAGATGCGTCTTTGTTGTAGGATCTGCTCTCCTCCCGGATTCCTGCCCAAAATGCTTTGACGTCATCTTTTGAAGGAGTGACAGCATTGCCATTTGGTTTTTGAGTCAGATTGCGATAGAATCTCTCCGCGTCTATTTCAAACAACCGATTCTGTACACGGAAATCTATTCTACGTTTGTAACGTCTAATTCGTTAAGCCCATGCTTGAATCTTCTCTTTTAGCTTTTCAACTGCCATTAGCCTGCTCGTGTTATTTTCAATTTGATATTTTTGTTCAACATTGAATATCTTTCGTTGAACTTTAGTGGTGTGCGTTGATTTAGAAGATGCCGCAGCTAAGAGTAATATGTCACTCCGAGTGCCGGCTATCCGTTTCATAATTCTTTTCGTCCATGGGGGTACAGGGTTGTTTACTGTGTTTTGTTGTCGGCCGTCGGTGTTCTTGGCTGGCCCCACAATTATCTGAGATACCAGATATCTAGTTGCATATATGATGTGATTGATTTCAGTAAATCTAGATCACTACTCGAGGTCTGTACAACCTCATTTAAAACAGAATTAGCTGTCTCTATCACTCTCTTAGCTTTGGCATTTTGGCTCTCCTCAACGGTGCAAGAGATTTAAATGGAAGTTGAGGAACTCTTTCTATCTCGCGTCGGGGGAGATTTCGCTTATCTTGTAATTCATTGCCAGATGCATTTTCACCACTGACGTGTGTTTCATTGGAAAGAAATGAATTTTCAACAGAACCATCGCTTTCAAGTTGTACATGCTCGTCATGTGGGTAGTTCGACCTAAGGATTTACTCTGCATATCTCTGAATATCAGCAAGTTATTGTGCTGTGAATTTTTCACTGCTGAGTATGTATCGTTGTTGACTGGCAAGCTTCTTTGAGTCTAGGGTAGGTCTCATATCTGGGTTCCGCTCTCACCATACCTTGAAAACTTCTATTTCTGTGCCCCTATTTTTCGCTTTTGTATAGTAAAAGCACTGCATCACCTCCTTCAATTCATCCCAGGTCCATCTCTGACGATGACTTCAAGCTACTGCCGGCTCTGGGTTCCTGGGACTAACATCCGTAGGATGGTCAGACGTCGATAAGGTGACATTAGCTTGGTTTCTGAGCAGGTAAGGGACATTGGTAGAACAAAGCATTTAAGACTTATTGCGTTTCTTGTTCCATCCATTTTGATCGTTGGCAGTGAAGATTAGCAGGTAGCAAGTTCGTGTTCAAAGATCACACTTAACCCTTGGGTTGTTTCCTGCCATCCGTTACTGCAACACACAGTGGCCTCGGGACATCCCCCCGCAGGGCCCAGCGTGGGGTCCCTCCGACCGCCAGTCGGCATTACTAAACCCTATGGGATTTTCACTGACTGCTGAAGGCAGCCTCCTTTGCTGGCTAATGCAAGGTTCGGGCTTCCACTCTAAATAGTGACCTGGTGTGTCAACCCAGTTTCTCTCCTGTACCGTCGATGGGCCGATAACAAGAAGTCTAAATGTTCATGACCCTTCCCTCTCTGCTTACTTCCCACTCTCCTCAAAATGGAGTACTTCTTCGCCTAACCCCTCACCTTCAACCACTGACATAGCTCTCAGGCTCATGGGGGAACTGAAGTTCCACCACCAACTGCAAGGTCGTGTACTCCCTAGGTGGAGTTGTTGTTGTTATTATTATTATTACTATTATTATTACTATTATTATTATTACTATTATTATTACTACTATTATTATTATTACTATTATTATTATTACTATTATTATTACTATTATTATTATTATTACCGAATAGGGTGATGATGGGTGAAAGGACTAGGATGATGGTAGGAGGTGTTTTGTGGGGCAGTGCGAGGTAGGTGTTCGTGGACTTTTGGAATTATCTTTCTTTCTTTCTTTATTTATTTTTTGTTTGTTTGTTTCTTTTTTTCTTTCTTTGGATATACTTATTTATTTATTTGGATATATACGCTTATCAAATGCTGAAATAAAGACGTCCGTGAGTGATGAACTAATGAGCAATGATGTAATGATGATTGTCATGGAGAATTGTGGAATGAGAGGCCGACGAAACAGAAGAACCCCGATAAAATCTGCCGAGTGTTCGGTGTCCACCAAAAATTCTAATGAAATGGGCGGGAATTGCACTATGGCCCCTGGAGGTGGAAGGTGTATGCGTAGGCCGTTAAGCTGTGAGACAATTAGAGAACAGTACTAGAGGTGATTAATCAACATGCCGGAATATGTGGTTATACAATTACAAAAGACTCGCAGTTAATATTATATTTCTCTACTTTTCATTCAATTCGAAAATTTATTATTGATTTACGTAAGTTCTTAACTTCTCGTGAGATGAATTATTTTGTAATATTTCTTGTAACAAATATCACCATGAAATCCGTAGTTAAAACTAATTATTTGCAGATTTTTCATCAACATACGTAAATAAAACAAGCATCAAATCAATTTTCTAGTTAGAACTAAACTCAACATATATTTTCGCTTCTTAATATTTTAATAATATTTTACAAAAATAGCGAAGGCCACCGTACGAGTTGCCTATAATTGTGGCATATTAAATGTACTTTCGTTGTGTGTCATTTACTTTACATTTGCATATTAACAACTTCTTTTTGCTGCATTCTCAGTTAAGCGAAACCCATGCATGAGAATTGCAAAACCATGATTTCTCACCATTTATATTCCCGTTTAGTTCCACTTTGTGAATCCCGAATTACCTGTATAATGTGAAGTGTTTCCCGTTCAACGAAATGCACGTGTGTGTAGATGGAAAACCTCAATCTCCTGATACCGAACACAAAGTTTAGATAGTTTAATTTTTTCTTCACTACAAGTTATTGCGAATTGGATATAAGGTAGTGAGGCCCATTACCTCTTACTTTGTCCTTACCTTACTCTCGTACTTTGCAGTACGAGGTAGTGGGGCATACATTCGTTATCACCTTCTCTTATTCAATGGTATTATGGGGCAGACCAGCAACGTCCGAAGTGGCATCTGGTGGCGAAAGTTGTAAGTAGTCCGGTGTCCGCAGTTGTATTCCACCTAAGTTGTATATGTTGGAGTGCATGTATTCGAGTAAATTGATGCATAGAAAGAAAAACTAGAATGAGTAAATTCGCGAGTAAAAAGAAGACGAAAGGCGGAAGAAATTGTTGTGTTCCTCACTGAGCAAAATTAAAAAAAACTCAATTTGAAATTTTATTGTTTCCCAAATCGCGAGTGGGAAAGAGAGCATTAATGACACATGTGGACAAAATAATGTACATGGCCTGTGTTCTAACAAATAACAAAGAACCGCTTCTGCTTCATAAGTATTTTTTTGATTTTTATGTGAACTTCGTTCAAACAAAATTATGCTTAAATTAGGCAGATACAAAGATTTTTGAGATTCATAATTTAGTTTCAAGAGCTGGTATAAAATAAGTAAAATAGAAATGTTTAATTTTGGGAATAAGAGATTAAAATTCTTCATACCGTTGGACAAGAATATGAACTTGATCGACTGATGAATAGACAAAAAAAAATGACAAATGTGTATTTCAAGTATGTACATAGATACTTGAAGCCGAGTATAATGATCATGAGAATCTTTTATCTTTAAATCACCGTTTTCATTAAATTCGAAATATGGAACAGATACAATTTTTTATTACGTGTCCACTACTGCACCATGTTCACATGAGTAAGGGCACTTGATTTCTAACAATTCAAATTCTTGACCATTCTTAATTATCCCATCAGGACTGCAATGTATGGCTGCTTAAAAGAAATTATAAGACCCGTCTAATTCCCGTCATGGACTTCCTTTACACTATTTACATGAAAACTATGTACTAGTTTCTTCCCTTTCTTTAAACTTTTCTGTTGGAATATTCCGACATAAACAGGTTGAAAATAGTTATTAGCATTATGTCTAATATAATATATATTAATAATATGTATAATCCTGTGCAATATACCTATTTTCACTGTACACGTGGCAATACTCATTTCTACTTCGATCGAACTGGTTTATTGTGGATTGCTGCCGCTAGAGCGCAGTGTCGTCAGAAAAAATTCAACTTGCCAGCCCCATAAACACTACCTTTTATTAATATTGTGACGGTACAGAATAATCAGAGGACATTTGGATAATTCTGTGATTATTTTTCACTGCATGTTGAGTCATGCTAAGGCCCGCATCAGAGCCCCTTTCTTGCAGGCAGAGAACGAAGGGTTGATTCACTACGGGCAGGTGCAGTTGACCGGCGCCCGACGGCCCGGCGCCGTCCGCGGGGGAGCACAAGGCTCCGCCCAAGAGGAAAATCAACAGGAACATGTGTTATTATTCCATAATGAATAGTCTAGCTGCGTCCATCCTCTCGAGCTAAATTTTAGAATCTCCATCGCACATTACCGCTGAGACTAGTCGGCAACCCATCTCATGTAAGTTGCGACTGCTTCCGACAGGAGCTGGGGTTACAACGGCTTCCTACATGGTGGGGGGGCATTGCAATATGTATTAAAATTAATAGAATGAAGGCTTGTCCACCCTCATTTGTTCATTACGTCATTTTCAAGGTTAACTGTAAAACAATTACAATATAATTCTAGGATATACTTACTTCATGAGATCATGGTGAAGATAGAATACTTGATATTTTGTCGATATTTTAAGTTCGAATATTTACTATTCTTAAACCCAAAGGTTAGTGAGTTTTATATAAATAAACACATTGGCCAACAATCTTCTGACACTCATTTCCTTTACAAAAACATTTCTGTGATTATAATTGGAAGCGTTGCATTACATTTTTAAATGAAGGTGGATAACAGGATATCCTATAATAGTCCACTACAACGCATATTAAATCATAGGCTCCGGTCAGATCACGTTTATACATTTGCTTATGATTAAACCGCTGATTTTTAGCTTTTAAAATATGCGTTTTAGGTGCTTAAAAAGCTTCTTTCAGCTTTTCAGTTAGGCTTTACAAGTGGTAGAATATGCACAAATAAAACAGGAAAAATACAAAAAAACACGTTTTTACAATATATTGTAAATATATTTCTCAAAGATAACACCATAAATCAATATTATGTTGAATCAGTTCTCTAGGAATACTTAGGAAGAACCAATAATATCATCATTGAATGAAATCAAAATAAACTTTGTTCATAAAAATATCCTTAGGTAGGTTTCATAATAGGATATAGTGGAGCTACAGAATGACACAGACTTTCCCGTATTAGGTTTATATTTCCTTTGGACGTGGTATCCTATTCGAACTTGACACAATCTTGCCAGCTGCCATCTATCGCGGAACAAAGTATACATTTTTGGCATTTTATTGATTTCCAGTGAAAAACTGGGAGCCATTTTTAAGAAAATGGCGTTTAAGCGCTACTGTAAATTCGAAATTTGAAACTCTTTCACAGAAAATATTTCAATTTTCGAAAAACTTTATTAGAAGTCATTTGAAGCACGTTAACTCACAAATACAATAGTGTTTACAAATTGCTGGAAATGTGCATATTAACGGTGTGAGAGATCTTTCAAAAAATTGCTTTCAATAATTTGCTTTCAATAATTCTTAAAAAAAACAAGCGGTTACAGCGAAATAAATTCTACGTCATCTTCAACAGTGCAATATGCACTATCGGTACAAAAAGATTACAGAAAAAATTGGAGCCATTTATAATAAAATGGCGTAAAAAACGTTTCTGAAAATGCGGAATTTTGAGCTAGTTTTCACAGAAAACGGTTAAGTGTTGGAAAAACTTTATCAGACGTTATTTAAAGCTCGTAAATGTAATAATGTTAAATAATGTAATTTAAAGCTCGTAAATGTAATAATGTTAAATAATGTAATTTAAAGCTCGTAAATGTAATAATGTTAACAAATTGTAGCTAATGTAAATAGTAACGTGAGAGACAAGTCAAAGAAATTATATGTTTGTAATTTTTGAAAAAATAAAATAGATCAAACTGATGTTTATATCATCTCATAGAGAAAAATTAGGACTATACTTTCTATAAATTTAAAGAAAACATTTGGAGCCGTTTTTGAGAACATCTTGTTTATGTAATATTTTTATATAGCACTTATTGCACGCAATATTGCGCGAAAATGTCTAAAAAGTTCAAAAATGTACTTGACTTTAATGAAAAA
This sequence comes from Acheta domesticus, assembly GCA_031308135.1. Lineage (NCBI taxonomy): Eukaryota > Metazoa > Arthropoda > Insecta > Orthoptera > Gryllidae > Acheta > Acheta domesticus. Next base: position 202,825,739 of record JAHLJT010000631.1, on the reverse strand, counting down.
ACTCACTATGGAGAACAAATTTTATTTGAAGGAAAAATATCTATCTTTAATTTTGTTGTTGTAGGAAGACGCCGAAAATAAATAAGCTTTTGCAATTTTCGAAAAGTTAGAGTTCAGCGTGAAAATCGGACCTACGCCATCTTTGTATGTGTATTTTACTCTTATTCTTACAAGAATTTTAAAGTAACTAGTGGTGCTGCAGAATGGCACAGACTTTCCCGTATACGTTTTCTATTTCCTTTGGTCTCGGCCAGCAATTCAGACTTGCCACATTCACTTGTCAGCTGCCGTTTACCGCCGCCCAAGTACATTTTTTAAATATTTTATTAATTTTTCTGTTTCCTGATAGTATAACATAAATATTATTTCAAGAATATTAAAAAACAGTAAATTCTCGTCCTAAATGGCAAATTTCTTTGAAAAATTTGGAACCGTTTTCATGAAAATGGTGTGTAAGTGCTACTTAAAATGCGAAATTTGAAGCTCTTTTTCACAGAAAATATTTGAGTTTTCGTAAAACGTCATTAGAAGTCATTTAAAGTACATCAACTCACAAATACAACAGTGTTTACAAATTGCTGGGAATGTACCCCAAAATGAACTTTACGACATATTAGAGAGTGCAATTAGCACTAACCGTTCGAAAAGTCTGAAGAAACAATTTGGAGCAATTTTTGAGGAAATAACGGTTGAGCATTTCTGAAAATGCGGAATTTTGAGCTGGAAGGAAAAATCTCTCTCTGCAATTGTGTAATTGGAAGAAGAAGTTGAATAAAATTCAAACTTTTGCCGTTTTCGAAAATTCAGAGTTAACCATGAAAATCGGACCTGTGCCACCTTAATAAGTGTATTTTACTCTATTCTTACAAAAACTTTAGCCGTTTTTGAGAAAATTTTGAAAATGTCCTGGGGCTTCATGTAATGTAGCCCCAAAATTAAAATATCGGTTTCAAATTCAAGGGGCTACGAGATTAGTGAGATCGGTTGTGGAGTATCAATTTTGGAGAAAATCGTCTGAGCGATTTAGTCGCTAGAGTTGTTCACAGACGGATGGACAGACGTTTTGCTTTCAATTAATTTTTCGTTATCAAGGACCCACAAAATAGGGACTCTGACTGCACTACGTGTTAGGAGATTTTTTTCTTAATTTAGCAACTGGATTTATCCAAATTTTCGGGGCCCTGTAACAAGAGTTTTCAGCCAAAAATCCGCCGTTTTTTCGCGCAGGATTATATAACATTCCCTATATAATACGTATGTATGGTATACGGGAAAGTAAAAACTGTTGACTGTGTAAATTAAGTTTGAATTTATTTATGGATCTATATATGTGTCTATAGAAATATACCTATTGCTGTAATACCTGTAAATTTTCACTTATTTTGTTTTAAGGCTTAAGTTTTTATTTTTGTATGTTCACGAAACCTTGGATGGTAAATTTACAAAAAAAATTTCAAAAACACGCCACACACAAAAAATATTAATAAGTAGAAGTAGACAGAAAATAAAGTTACAAACTCAGTATTGCTAATCATTGCAACAGGTTATTGAAGATTAGTAATTCCAAGATAATTCAATATATATTATCTCTGTAAAACAAGATGGAAATAAAATTATTGTTATAATAATAATAATAATTATTATTATTATTATAACATCCACCACAGTATTATGTATGTGTATGTGTTTATGTATGGAAAGGTATATTATTCATAACTCGGACAGATTAGAATATTTGAAGCTGATAGTTGGTTAATACGTCAGGAGAGATCAATTGTGTCGTTCCCGAGGTTCAAGATATTTTAATTTTGAGGGATAAATACTTACTGAAAGCTCCTGTAATATTTCCAAGATTTCTTGGAAAATGCTTGATGAATGAAAATGCAATTTTTTCCCTTTTTTTGGTTGTGCTAAAGAAAAAAATACATTTATAAAATTGGAATAGTTCAGATTTTCGTCAAAATTTTCTCAAATTTTGAAAATGGTTAAGTTATTTTTTCTACTCCTGTTCTACTCCACCATTTTTAAAGCCAGGTATTTCTTTCTCAATATAATTTATATTTCAATTTTAGATCTTCAAGTTATGCACTTTAAAAATATAAGTAGTTGTTGAGTTGTAACTAGTAACACTAAGTGGAGGAAAAGTTTCGGTATGCAGAGCAACGCCATTAGTGAATAATTTTCCCATACCTAAACTTGCAATATACATTTTCGTAAAAATAAAATTTCATGATTCGTAACACTACCTTGATAATAAAATTTGGAAACATTCTGTACGGGATATTATCGTCCACAGGGTGATGTATTGGCTAATCGCCGTAAATAATTCTGGCAGGTTACGTTCCCAGTTTAATAGGAATAAAGACCGTCTCATGGCTAGGCGCGATAATTTATTATTTCATTTGGAGCCGCTCTCAACGTCAGGCACCTCCGTTAATTACTGAACATTATTTCCGGCGGAGAGCTCAGAATGGCCTCCGCAGTCAGCTACAGCACATCGTCGGTTTCTTAAGAGGTTCTAAATTTTACTTTCTCTCTCTTTCTATCTTTCTTCTTTAAGATTGCAAGGAGATGCGATTTATTAGACCTCTTTGAAGCATTTATCATAATGCTCCACGATTTGAGGAGTCTGAATGATGTTTACGCCAGATCCACTGTTGCTATTTCAAAAATCTGTGTATTATAATTAAGTTTTGCACAAAAATGATGAACACTGACAAATAAACGTGTGTTTGGGAAGAATCTGATGAGAAGAGGACGCGACTTCTCCTCTACAGCCTTCTTATTACAAGATTTTGCCACGATACATAAAATTGTTTTTCATCCTTTCAAACTTACATTTAATTTGGTATATTACGAATTGAAATAAATGTTATACGTTTGGGATGTTTTTTCTGAATATTAACTTAATACTAAATAACATATTACACAAACGTGAGAGAATGGCTGTCATGTTTTTGTATCTACCACAAAAGTTTTTAGAATCTGTAGAATGAATGCTCTCAAGTTCAACACGACAACTTTTGAGCGGCCAAGAAAAACTAGAGGTGCTACAACAGCACATTATTTCTCGCATTATTAGAAATAGTTACGTAATATTAAAATATTGTAATTTCTGCCGTACTAAAATCTCAGTTATAATTTGAAAAGGTCCAATTCCAACAAAGCACCTATTGCATTTGTTTTGATAGCCAGGAACAGTAGTTATTTCTATCTTTTGCAAATTAAACAAATATGGATAAATTTAACCGTTACGGTTTTTCAGTGCATTATACAGAAAATAAAGAAAAATATTTCACATGAGCTTGCCTTGATTATATGAAAGTGTGTATTTCTAAATAAAACTATCATCAATCAAAACTCCTCAAAGTAAAATATGTATTTGTTATTTCTGCGTTCAATATACGAGGTCTGTTAGAAAAGTATCCGATATTTGGCCGGGGGAAAACTGACGTACTTGATGCGTTGAAAATCTAATCACTAGGGAGCGGATTTTGATGTCCTAAAACATTGGCAAAAATGATCAATAAAATGCTCTTAAATTTTTTTAAATGTCCTGAAAGCAAGAAAAATGATGTAAAAAATTTGATCAAAATCTCTTCAGATGAACAACTCAAGCTGTTCGATATGTTACTGATGTAATCGAGGACTGTTCCTTTTGTTCAAGTGAACTCAACTTGCAAACTTTTGATTTGGACTGTTTTTTAAAAGAAAATCTCTGCATTTCTTTATTGCAAAATTGGCCGAACAGACAATGGCGCCGATAGGAGTCACAGGAACCTTAGATTACATAGTACACTGAACGGCAAATATTACGATACATGAGCGAAGAAATCGAAGAGATTACTTACGGATTCTATGGTTAACATTTGTGGCATCTCGTAAATATCGTTTGAATTACCATTAAAATTAAAATCTATGAAATCAACGCAAATTGCCTAAGAAATGACGTAAAAAGGTAAAAAAATGACTTATTAGTCGAAATTGACGAAAAATGGAAAAAATGACATAAAATGGGACATTTTCTTTTGTTATAACATAAAATTAATTTCTATATTGAACAGCATTGTTCTAGAGTGAAAAGGAAAAATGATATTTCATTGAAATCTACCCCTACTAATCATCCTCAAAGTAGTCTCCTTGGAACTTCACACAGTTCTCACAGCGGTGTGCCATTATCGGAAGCATACTGAGAAAACCTCTTTCGAAATGGAGATTACTTCGACTGTCGTTGCAGCCATACTGCCCTCTGCTCCTAGGTCTGTACCACGAATGAAATCTGGGAGCATTACAATGAGCAGATTCGGATTATAATTAAATATAACATTTTTGCATTCAAAAATATTGATTAATTCAATGGCCTCTTGAGCTTGCGGAACAAGAAATCGCAGGGGGCCATATCAGGAGAGAGATTAAGAAGCCGGTTGAACCACAGAAGTCTGATTTTTCGCCAAAGTCTTAACTGTAAGGAATGTGCTGGAGCATTGTCGTGATGGAGGCGCCAATTTCCTGTTGACCACAATTCCCGTCTCTTGCGCCACGAAGCATGACGTAGGCAAAGGAGGACATCCCTGTAGTACTCTTTGGTTATTGTTTCACCCTGTGGTGCTTACTCTTGGTTTACTACACTGTAGGAATCAAAGTAAGCAGTAGCATCATTTCTACATAGCTGCTTCTTTGGTCTTTGTGACTTGGAATGCTTCCACAGTGACGATTGGGATTTGGTTTCCAGGTCGAACCCGTACACTGAAGACTAGTCACAAGTGATTATGGTGTTCATGAAGTCGGGGTCACTGTGAAGTCCAACATGTTCTGCGAGACTTCAAAACGAAGTTGCTTTTGCTCCGCCGTGAAATGAAAAACCGATATGAGCATTACACACTACCTCACTCAAATGCTGATGGTCAGGAACAGACGCCACTGACAGGCGTGAAAAAAATCACGTATGACGCACGATGGGGTCAAGGTCGGCCCATGAAAGTGCGCTTGACGCAAATCTATCAGTTAAAAAAAAACAACTAAAGTCGGATACTTTTCTAACAGACCTCTTATTACCTTCCTTAAATCTGTTTCCTCTCTCACAAGAATGATATGTACAACGAACTGTTAACAGGAACGGCACCGTTGACAAAAAATTGCCTCTTACATTATTTCAGTAGTATACCTTCCCTTTGCGGCTGTCACATGCAACCAATCTTTATAAATGAAGTCTTTAAAGAAAGATAATTTCACGACGACGTGATGAATTGCACTTCGACTTTAAATATATGAAGGATTGGTTTATAAAATTCACCTAAATATTCATGTAAAATGCAATTTGCAACGCACGTCAGAATTTTTGAATCTATATCGATAAATAACTCCTAGACGAAGCATTCTAGGGCCTCAAAAAATAAAATATTGAATCCAAAGACCCCAAATAAACGTTCCTTACACCATTATCTACAGGCTGAGATCTTCTTGACCATTCTATTACATTTTTGCTGGTTCGACGTTTCTCGATTCTACCCTACCTGTTCAAAGCCTGAAGAATGTGCAACTGTAAGTGAAATTACTAATTACTTGATATTCTATCCAATTGAATTCATGTTATATATATATATATATATATATATATATATATATATATTTATAATATTTATTAGGCTACAATTGGCTGATTGCCAGGTGGTAACCATACGTCTGTAGCTTTACAATACAAACATCTACATTTGCAATTAACAAAAACCATTTACAATTACACGGGTGTACCTCTTTGCTCGATAATAAAGTTAAATAAAAATAGTTTGTATTAACAAGAGTGTATTATATTGTTATCAATTACAAGGTGACATATAGGATAAGTGCCGGAGGATAAGGGGGCCTTGAAGAAAAATACGTATATTTTAACGTCACACCCTCCGTGAACGGATGTAGTCAATTTCACCCTTGATCGTGATCATTAAATCAGTTGACGTGGCGCGGGTGTTTGGCGCGGTAGGTGACCTGCCCATCCCGGCTACCCTCTCCTCGCGCCGCCGCGGCCGTCCCGACAGAGCGCAGGCGGGAGTTTCGTGACTCCTCAGGGGTCTGCAGCATGAGGCGGCCTGGTGTATTTGCAATAAAGACCCCGAGAAGCAGATGTCATGTACTCTCTCCATTTCGGTAGCCGTCCGAAAATATTCTATAGAGTCAAAGTTCGCTGCGACGCTGTCGACTGATGCGGGAGGGGTACCGTTCGCAATTAGAAGGCCAGAGTGAACTGTTTTCACTTGCGCGGGCGCGGTAGTCCAAAATGATGCCGTGACTTTTTCATGAGACACCAGTGCCATAAGGTGGGACTCCTCGAGCCACTCCCCCCCCCCATAAAATTGTAAGGGCTAGCAATTTTTAACGCGCACATGCGTGCCGGCCAAACGGTTTTTAGTTCAAAACAAACTCGAAAGACTGCCGCGTCGCCGCGGCCGACACCATTGTAGGCCACAGCTGCATTCCAATGACTGCGAAAGAGGGCATACCCCCACACCCCCACGTACGGCCGCGTATCCACCGTCACACCGAGATAAACGTAACGCCAATTTTTTTTGTTGCATGAGGGAAAGTATCATTGGTCAGAATATCGCCCCGCTGCATCTCCCAATGGCTGATTTTAAGCAATCAGAGTGAGGCATTTGGTTAGGAAGAGGGGAGAGAAGCTTCCGTTTTGTCGCGCGTGAACCTCCGGAATCACTTTTAACATTGGCACTTGGCCTAGAAATATTTTTTTTCACACTTGCAAGCAATTGGTCTCGAGCTCGCAGTTGACTTGCGTCTCGAACTCCTTAGCGTGACTGACGTCTCGAGCAGAACTAATATTAATTTCGGGACCTGACACATTTCTGACAACTCCTCTTTTGAGTTCGGTATCTGGTGCTCCGACCGGCACTATGACTGCAGTAATTCGGAAATCAGGCTGTTTATTGTCATATCATAGTGATATCGCCGACGCCACAATGGGTCCTATGGTTGTGCGTTGTCATTCTGTGTCCAGCCTGGGTGAAAGCGACCGACGTGGGACGTCGGCTACTCATCACTCCATACCGCCACGGGCGGCAGTAATCGAGCCAAAATTGTGGGGAGAGCGCCCGTCTCCCCCAGCCAACGCCACGCCGTACAACGCCGGAGCCCAGCCGTCCAGGAAGGAATTCAAGACGCCACCATAAACGTAAGAACTTTGGATATGACCCATGATCGGATTCTCATTAGCTCCTTTTGCCCGCTGAGACGCGTTAAGACATTCCAGCGAAGGAAGCTGAGAAAGTGGAGCCCACCAATAGCATTTTATTTGTAGCGGCAAATTAATTTTTTTTGTGTGACCATTTCAGTTAGGAATAAGCCACAAGAATAAAGCTCAAAATTGTACGAATTTATGTAAAATAATCATTCATTCACATGCTCATCATCATCTCATTTTAATTTTAATTAAATGTGTTATATGATTTGCTTTTGCTTTTATTGTCCCTGTATTCCCGCAATCAAACACCGGCAGGTTACATATATTGCAGGCTTAATGTTGAAATGGGGAAATAAGGAAGAGGGTGGGCTATAGCATGCAAGAGTTCTCGCATGGGCACGCTAGGATTCTGAATTTCCAAACGCGGTATTGCCATTTCACGAACTGACAGCGCGTCGAACGAAGGGCGGGAAATTTGAATTACCGTACAAATTTTGAATGTGAACGTTAATGAGATGTCACATACCAAAATAGTTGAAATTATATATGCACTTTATGAATTTCGACCGGCCTATTAAAGGTAAATTTGACTAAGTTAATATTGAAGTACATCAGAACAACGACGTGTTCGTGTACTTCAGAAATAAACTTTGAATAGGAAATTAATCAAATTATGGCAATATATAACGTGTAATTTGTAAAAGACAAGACAAAAATATTATTAAATTAATATTTTATTAGAACAATGCAGAGAGAGGCATTGTTATTTAAAAAGAAAAGAGTCGTGACTTGTTTTGACAAGCAACGAGAGAGAGTTGGAACATCGGAGATCGAACCAAGAATGAAAACAAAAGAGAGGTCGATTCTGAAAACAGATGAGTTTTGATCGCGCTGAGTGACGGATCGTATGTTGCAGGCAGAGAGGAGAGATTTGCTAAAAGTTATTAGGAATATTTTTAATTGCAGAGTAGGTACAGATTGTAAACTGTAGGCCGAGACGCGAGTTTTTCTTAAGGAAATAGTTTTGGAGAAGTGAAATTCTAAGGGACGTGATCGTAAGAACATTCGGACGTGACAAGAACTTTTGATGGTGTTTAAGTACGTAATTATTTACGTATGTGGATGTAGCCAACGAACTTTGCAGCCAAAACCTGAATGATGGTTCATGGTAAATGGTAGCCACAGACAACGGCCAAGCTTTAACTCAACAGGAAAGTATATTCGGGAAGAAATAAGAATTTGATTTGTCAGAGATATAATTGTTAAAGGCCCAAGAATGTTCTTAAATTTAGAATAGATTTAAAATTAAAGAAATTGTTTTTTTTTTCAAGTTAGTTGATGGCCATCAAAAGTAAATTGTTAACATCAAAAGTTAATTGTTAATATCAAAAAAGGAATTGTTAATATCAAAAGGGAATTGTTAATATCAAAAGGCAATTGTTAATATCAAAAGGCAATTGTTAATATCAAAAGGCAATTGTTAATATCAAAAGGGAATTGTTAATATCAAAAAGGGAATTGTTAATATCAAAAAGGGAATTGTTAATATAAAAAAGTTATCAAAATTAAATACTTTTTGAAAGAAAAGATCATTAAATAAAGAACACGGCCGACACCTCATGGCGCCAATGCTACAGCCATACCATTGTTGTCATTATTAAAATAGAAACCATTCATGAAAAACCGTCTTCATTTTCGTTATTTATTATTAAATATATAAAAAAAGATTACCAACCGAAACCTTGTACAAGCGGTGTTTTTCAGCCCACGATACCAGGAAGAGAGCCCTGAGAGAATAAGTATTGCAATGTCACGAAAACGGCCGGGAAAGTTTTACTGAGCTAGCCACCCAAATTATATTGCGTCCATAATTTAGGTGGAACTTACGGTTAATAAATAGATAATTATTTGTATGAGAGAAAGTCAGGAACCGTTGCATGTGTTTAGTTAAGTGATGAATAATTAATGTAGTAAAAAATAAGATATCAAGGGAACTACGAAACATTACAATTAATTTGTAATTGAATTAACAATAATAGTAAATGTATTTCGAAATACTCAATCATATTGCCTGAGTCATTCCCCCTACCGCATACAGTGTGAAGTATATGAACTAGCTGCTAAGAACTTTACTGGAGATCAAAATAGAACCCTTTGCGCCTGCAGAGGGCTCTATCTTAATCTCTCCCATAATAAAGGCACAAAAAATTGTCAGACCCATAGACTTGACACTCTAGGTATGGCGCCGAATTCCAATCTGAAGCCAGAATTGCGCCAGAGAAGCGCAATTCTGCCTTCGGATTCTGTGGAGTATATTGCTACAAGACATCAATCTACTATCTACTTGTCTACTCTTTTCTTAATTTAAAAAAAATTAGATTAGTGACGCAATTCTGGCTTCGTATTCGAATTCAGCGCGTCGACATACATAGAGAAGCAAACGTCAAGTCTTGAAGTCGGGTAACTTTTGACTTCTGTGGAGTATAATGCTACAAGACACTAACCTAGTATTAACATGCGTTTTTCGCTATTTAAAAAAAATGGAGGGTGGTGAAGTAATCCTGGCTTCTGATTCAAATTCAGTTCGTCGATATAAATAGAGTAACATGAGTCAAGTCTCGGATTTGACAACTTTTTTTCTACTTTCACGTATACGTACGTATACACGGAGTGATATACGTAGTATAGGGAAAGTTCTTCAAAATTTGGGCGTAATTTATACGAAGCCCCCGGGGATTTTCAAAATTTTCTCAAAAACGGCTCCAAATTTTTTTCTTTAAATTTCTTGTATGAATAGAGTAAAATACACTTTTTAACATAGCATAGGTTTAATTTTCACGGATAACTCTGAATTTTCGAAAATTTTTAAAGTTTGAATTATTTTCGGCGTCTTTCTCCAGCTACAAAATTGAAGATAGAGATTTTTTCTTCAAATAAAATTTGTTCTGCATATTGAGTTCTTTCATAAAGATCATGTAAATGTTTCTCAAAATTTTAGTAGTTTTCGTGCAATATTGCGTGCAATATGTGCAATTTTAAAAAAATTACAAAAACAAGATTTTCTTAAAAATGGCTCCAAATGTTTTCTTTAAACTTATGGTAGGGATAGTGGTAAATTTACTCTATCAGATGACATAGAAGCCATATTGGTCTATCGCTTGTTTTTTTCAAAAATCACAAAAATGTAAATTTCTTTACTTGTCTCTCACGTCGTTAATATTTACATTATCGGCGATTTTTTCACATTATTATATTTACGAGTATATATGCTTTAAATAATGACAAGTAAAGTTTCTCGAAAACACTAGATTTTTCTGTGAAAAGTAGCTCAAATTTCGGTATTTTCAGATATGTTCAAACGCTATTTTCTCACATATGGCGGCAAAAATTTTCTTTAAACTTTTGTAACAGATAGCGATAATCACACTTTTTAATATGACGTAAAGTTTATTTTGAGTTATTTTTTTGTTTTTCCAAAAATTATATAAATGTAAATTTTTTGAAAGATCTCTCACATTTTTAATATGCACATTATCCACAATTTGTAAAGATGATTATATTTGTGAGTGTAAGTGTTTCAAATTACTTCAAATAAAGTATTTTGAAAACTCAAAAATTTTTTGTGAAAATGAGCTTCAAATTTCGCATTTTTAGTAGTGCTAAAACGCCATTTTCTCTTAAACGGCACATAATTTTTAAAAGAAAATTGCCATTTATGACTATTTTTTTGTGTTCTTTAATATTCTAAAATTAATATTTTTGTTCTATCAATAGGAAACCGAAAAATTAAGAAAATGACAAAAAAATGTACTTTTGGCGGTGATAGATGGTAGCTGGCAAGAAAGAGTATGTGGCAATTCCGAATAGCTAGCGAAGACCCAAGAAAATAGAAAACTAATACGGGAAAGTCTGTGCCATTCTGTAGCACCACTAGTTGTGTGTGCCTGTGTAATCTATTGAAATAGGGCAACAATAGGCCATGCGGTAATCCGGGAGGGATCGTTACAATAAGGAAAGGAACCATACTCAAACTTTGTACATGGGAAAATTTGTCCGAGATATTCAATAGAAGTATAATGTGTAATTGAAGAATTCAGTATAGGAACATATTACTACAAATGATATTAAAAGAAAAATTCCTGCAATGATTCCCAGAACAATTTACATGTTTACTTCAAGAATATCTTCCAGACTTTAACAATTTATAGTCATCTAATTAGAAAGAAACTACAACTGTAACTACTGAAGAGTTATAAATTAATTTAATCTATTGTTTGTTAATAGTTCCACATGTTTAATTGACAATTTACATTGAGTTTACAGCATCTATAAGAACTTGTAAATATTTACTATATGCTTAGTTGTTTATTATACAGTCAATTGTCTAACGTGAACTGTTTATATTTAAGATAGATTTCACTTTTTCATCAAGGTAAGTTGGAAATCGGTATTTTCATACAATTAAAAACGTTTAACGTATGTGTTTGTTTTGTTTCTGTATTCAATGGTTCTTGTCTTTGTGCTAAATTAAACTTGATTTAGGTTCTTAGTCTGGGGCTACTGACTGTAGAGCGGGATGGGACAGGCCAGTCTAGTCTGTAGATAGGGAGGGATGGCGGAGATAGTTCTTTTCCTGACGAAAAGAGTATTGTGATAAATAAATACCAGGAAACGGGGTTTACTTCAATCAATACTCAATATCTGTAGGTATTTTACTAATATCAATACGCGCAGAAAATAAAATCCCCGCAGTGTCAGGCCATAAGTGACATTACAATAGATTGCAAATAATAATTGACGGCATTAACGACGGATTGAATTCAAGACGAACGGATACACGGTCAGAAAGACAGTCTGACGGATAGACAAACAAACGGACGGACAGTATCAGGTTCCCCAAAACGTGTATTACTGTCAGAAAATCTCGACATTTATTTATTTTGCAGATTTAACACACTTCCTGTATACTGCGTGTATGAAGCATAAATGAAAATTAATGCCATTACAGTGTCATCAAAGGAACTTGGAAATTACTCATCAAACATTGGTATTGACGAAGCAAACCCCATTTACAGGATTAATAAAAATAAAATATGACATATATGCTTAAAATCCTTTGAAGTAGGTAATAAAAGGATGACAACTTTTTGTATGTAAAATGTTCCCGTGGTTTTCTCTCTTTGATTTGGATGATTGAAAACGATGGCGATTATTGCTATTATTCTGTTGAAGTCCTTCGAGAAAAGACCATCAACAGTGAGCATTGACGTATCACAAACCGTGGGAGAAAACATTTCGTAAGAGGTCATCCTGACAGCAAGACTCATTATAATGAACAGCACGGCACAGGTGTGCGACTTTTGCGACCTACCAGAGTGAATTTGCAAATAGGTGGATTTCAATGACAAGTCAGTGCAACCATGCGCGATGGCGTCTTGACACGCGCTGAATCACGAGGATCGAAAAAAACACGTGCCAACTGAACCCATGTTAATGCGTCAAATATTGCAAGAAAAAGTTCCAGTATTTTACTGATCCAATGATTGTCAAATAAATGCACAGATATTGTCAAAAATCATGACTAAACCATTTAAATAATGTTCTTGAGATGTAGTTCTCCAAATAATTGAGTAAACTTATGGTTCCTCAGTAGAAGAAGTGAAAACGATACACAAGAAAAGTTCAGATTTATCGAATAAAAATGAGAACATAGTAACGAGTGGCTATCAGCAGGAAAAATGCTGCTGAATAAAACCATGCTAAAAGGTTTTCCAAAATAGAGTTAACACACTTCTCAAGAAAAATAAATAAAGTACTACTGCATAAAATTACAATAAGTAATTTTTTGGCAGAAACAGTCTACGAATACTGAAATAACATAGTGAGTTTAAACGGATACGCATAGCAACAGTTCTTTGCATATCACAAATAAAGTAGTGTTTACTAATTGTAGAAAAAGTACATAATAACGGTGTGAGAAAACTTACAAAAAATTACATTCGTGTAACTTTTGAAAAATCAAAAAAATACCCCAAAATGGACTTTAGGTCATACTAAACACTGTAATTATCATTATCCTTTCGAAAAGTTTGAAGAAAAAATTTGAGCCGTTTTTGAAACTAGTGGTGCCACAACAGCACATACTTTCCCGCATTACTGGAAACAGCTACGTAGTATTAAAATATTGCACTTTCTGCGCTACTAACATCTTGGCTATCATTTGAACACATCCAATTCAACCAAGAAGAGAACAACTCACAGTTTCCATCGCACTGTTGTCAAAACTATGTGAATTCTTCAACTGCATAAAAATATAATACAAAGGTTTTGTAAACTTGTATTGGAAAAAGAAGTCTAATAACCCGGACAATATAGAAATGCATTTCATAGGGACACGATTAGAGAAGAGTATTCCAAAACCATTAAACAAATACAATTAATAAGAGTCTCGTTTGTACAGTCCACAAATTGCTTGAATATCATTAGTGGAAAATTCAGACTAATGTAAATTATATTACAAGATCATTGAATAATTCCAGTTAAATATAACATAACTTTGTACACCTAGACGAAATGGCCTTGAATTTGAAATTCACCAGCACATTTAGTTGCTCGGGAACTAGTCTCTGGGAAGGTTCCCGAGCAACTAAACTTGCTGGCGAATTTCAAAATAATTTTCGAGCAAATTATGGACTGTATAAACAAGATTGTTACCAACTGAACTTCACTCATTACAAATGGTGTAGCATTTGGTACGAAAACTAAATATTTTCATGCAAATATCAACTTAACTCGAAGTATTTTGTAAAAAATTGAAAACTTATGAAACAAGAAGCAAACAACTTACTGTTTCCATCGCATTGTTATCAAAACTATGTGAATTCTACAACATTTTCAAACCAGAACATAAGAAACATTCTTGGAATCGAAAACGGTATATAAAAAATATTTCAATTGAAGTTTGCAAATCTATGTAAAACAATCTTAATAACGCTGGTATAAAATGATCTAAATTATTGTAAAAATGTATTATACTTAATATTTCTGTTTGTTATAATTTATAAAATATATCTCTGATGTATAACTTTGTATTTAATAATTCTGATTGTGACAAGGTATAATAGCCGTAATTGATTTGTAAATTAACATAGGTCGCTAATGACTTTAGCTGTTTATAATGTGACCTAAAATAAATAAATTAAAAACATTTTCAAAGTTGGTAATTTGGAAAAATTATAAACTTTATCCACAATGATAGAAAATTAACAAATCAAAATTAAATTCTTCATAGTACAGTAGTTGGGTAACCTCCGTTTGTGTCCGTCTGCCCTCACAATTAGTCCCCTCCCTATCCACCATTCCGACCAAGTCATATGTCGTTGCCGATGAGATGTCACTGCAGGAACAGAACTTCACAGTTCGTCCCCTTCCAGTCCACCATTCGGGACAATAATTGAAATATAATTTTTGCCATATTTGCCGAACGAATCTCTTACTTTCTTACTGTTATATTCCAGTATCATTTTAAATATTTCTTTTATTTTGATTCCTATCCCAAGCGACATGCGTAGTTTAATTAATGTGTTCATTATTCAACGCTCAACGTATTTCATCTAGTTAGATTCAAAATCTAATTTGATGTTTGTTCGTGAGGAATTATTGAGTTGAGTGCTTGAGGATGTACGTAGCACACGCGCGGATATTGGACGTCACTTCCTGTAGGACAGCTCTCTCGAATCGCCGCCATTTGCCTCGACGCCATCACACTTGCAAATGGCGGTGGACTTCTTCCTCGACACGCGCCGTCGCCACGGCTTTGGCATTGATCCACTATGATTTTCTGTTCGCCGGGTTGGAGGGTCATGGTCTTCTCGTAGTTGATTGTAAGAATACATTTTAATTATAATTATGAAACATGATTTGTATTATAATTTTCCATTTATGAATATATGTTCGTTAAACGGTGTGACCACCTTTAAGGCTTTCTGCCAAACCGTGAGTTTTTTCTTAGAAAAATAGAGAGGGTAATGTTAATAGCTTGAGAAAATACGGAGATTTATTACTTAGAAGGATATGAAAAAATGGCCTATTCTGTTCATTACAAGACCGAGATTTTGCAAAAATCCCAAACGGTGGACCGGAAGGGGGTCTGTCACGAGCAGATGGATGGACGGACGGACGGACGGACGGACGGACGGACGGACGGACGGACAGACACACGTAGGGTACCAAAATACTTACCGCAAGATGTGTCATGTGTTTACCTTTACCATCCATGCTACAATTGTAATTCGAAAATGTGTCAAAAAGTTAAAATATTTGATTTGAAACAGTAATTTGAAAAACACACGAGGAATTTTAACCTAAAATTTTACTTTCCTCACTGTTCGGTTCCAAATGCTGCAATGAACGCTAAGTGAATTCGCTAAATATGAAATTTAATTTCGTCACAAATCTTATAATCTGGTCGTGTGTATTCAAGAATTATTCTAACACGTAAAGACCACAACTTGCCATTTTTGTTCATAGCGCTTCTTGAGAAGTAAAAACGCTCTTCAAAATTTTGACAGAAAGCTTTTGCAAAAATACACTATCTGTTAGTGAAGTAACTGATTGGCTGCTATGATCGGTGGTTTTCCGTTGTTTCCTTGATCAATATCAGGCGAATGTCGAAGCAGGGCCCGAACAAAGGGGCCATAGACCGTCTCCATCTTATTCGTTCTCTCCTCTCCCCTTACACACTTACATGCCCTACACTACGACTCAAGACGGGAGATCAAACGGGATCTTAAAACGTGTCCTGACAGGGATTAATTCCCCGCTGGGATGATACCTGTTGGGGAAATCCTCACAAGCCGACATGGAAAGTTACCATGACATCTGATCCCGCGAGTAAGGAACCGCCCCCACTTCTCCGGATAAACATTTACCACATTAAATGAACAAATATCCACAGCACATGACGTGCCCGGAAACATCAATCAATCTGCCTATCAATTAATAATTTGTTCTTCTTATTATGAGTGTCCTTCCGCTATCACTGAATCCCATATCTCCGAATGACGTCGCCATTCTTTTTCTTCTCTTCACTTTCTCTTCCTAATCTAAACCTCTCGAAAATTCTCAAAATTCACTTTATGCAGTTGGAAACTTTCAAATAATATTTTGTCATATTTGACGATCAAATCTATTCCTAATTTATCAGAAAGGATCAGAACTTTAGAAAGGAAGTCTCTCGCGTCCAACGTGAGTTGTTTTGTATGCGCTCCGTCCATTCAAGAAGTTCTAGCTCTCGTCCTTGTTTCCTTTTATATTCATATAAACACATTTTCGGCCAGGTACCATGTTGCAGCATGAGACATGTTCTTACAGTTGAAGCTGTTCCACCAGGTACTGTATAAATCCTGTCCATAATTGTTTCCATGCTTGTATCAGCTCGTCGGGAAATTTTTCCGACATTTCATAGTCAATTTTCACAGCAGATAATTTATTTTTTCCCGTTCCCGCAAGCTGCTTTTCTTTTTGTAAAATAATATGTTGTGTTATCCAAGCCGTGGGTTTTTGGAAACTTGTTCGTTGATACACGCACAACGTAAACTATTGTTGTGAATTTCTCACTCAGAACTTTATTGCCTTCCTATGTTATCATCTAAGTCTGCCTCGAGTATTCGCCGACACGAGACAACACAACGCTCAGCTAATGCCGAGTATTATAGAACGTTCGCATACACAGAGCGTCTTTTGCGTGAGAGTATGTTCGCTGAAACTCCAAAATCTTTCGTCAAAAGGGAGGGTGTAAACAGGGTCTTAACCCATTTATGCCCACTGGGTCGTTAACGACCTACTTAGAAAATTTGTCCATGTTTTGCTACACGTGTTAAATATTTATCTTTAATGATACCAAACATCCCATTGATATGTATTTTAGGCATTCCCTGCATCTTAACACTCGTTCGATAGTCTTAATCGCATTTCTGAGAATCTTTCCACGCACATGTGTTGCGTCATTGTCAGATTCCGTGCCGGCTATGAGAAAATCTGTTCGTGAGAGGCAAGAGACTTACGTGCGGCGATTTTGCATTTCTGCGATCCTAAAATGCATGTCTTATGAATTATGTAAAAACTATTTACGTATCTCTTATAATTGTTCAGTTGTACTTCTATAAAATCATAGTGGGTCGTTAACGACCCAGTGGGCAAACAAGATATTTTGTCATAACTCGCCTTACATTTTGTAATTCTTGTGCATTACATTCATTCTGGCGTTGGCGTTCTTATATTTTAAACATTTAGGCCACATAAAGGATTAATAACCCACGAAATGCTTTTATTGTCGGAAACTACAGACCTCGAAGATGTTCAGGTAGATTCGGAAATAGTAATTACATCCTCAGTGGCTGGAAACGACTCCGGAGATAAAATGTGCAACGATCCTGATAGTCTCAGCAAAATTTTGCTTCAAGCTCTGGTAGAGTTCCGGAGGAAAAAAATATCCTCTGCGGTAGGCTTGATAGAACACAACAATAGAGAAGACTCGCATAGTATTCAGTTGCACGGACTGAAAACTGATAATTTTCAAATTTCTTCTTTGTCAGTGCTTCCATCCCATCGAGAATCAAAAACGACTCAGACAATTTTTCTCAATTCGTTTCTAGGAACACAGTAGCTGAATAAACCATCAACAGAAACCTCTTGCAAAATATGATCAACCAATTGATTTTTTGAACTATTTTCGGATGAGCTGTGGTGACAGAGTTGTGAAGATAACAGTGTTATATGCAGGGGTATTATAAGGTGGGGTGGACTAATGGATCACAACGTAGCTTGTTACAGAACTGGCATTATTCGGGGTAAAATGGTAGATTCCAGTAGTTTTCTGAATGATTTACGTGCTGTGAACAATGCGTGGCAACTAGCAAAACCCAATTTTTGGATAACTTACAGTTTCATTGAGAAATTGCGAAGACTCCGCCGCAAATATTTGGTGTTTCGCATTTATCTCCAGGGTCGGCACATACACATCGGTAATACTATCTCACTTTCCGCACGTAAAACAGCATAAAATTTGTTGATTGTTGGACAACCACGACGACAGTGGGAGATGTGTAGAAACAAAGAACTAAAGGGTGTTCACATGTAAATTGCAAAGTTTCTCTTCACAATAAGTATTTTTTAATTACACTCCTAAACAAGATATTTTTATATTACAAGTGTAAGACTACAAAAAGAAATAAAATGTAAAATATTTTTCTCACTAAGAATGCCTTATGTGCCCACTGGGTCGTTAACGACCCATCTCAGAAAATAACTTTCTGCTTCTTTTCTATCAAAATGTTCTTGTCATGCGCGTTCACAATACTAAAAGAAGCCCAATATAGAGTTTGGAAAGAAATTAGTCAGAAAAAAAGTTCTGGGCATAAATGGGTTAATGATTCGTTTCATCGTTCCCTAACTACGCGAGTACGACGTGGCCGGGACCGGGACCTACCCGAGACCTTTTGCCGCACACTTGGGAGGGTACTTTTATATCACTAGCGGGACAAGAAAAATTAAGGATTTTTCAATCAAATACCAGTCTTGAGTATTGGAGAAATGCTTTTATCATTATTATTTAATTAACGCCCAAGTTTCAGTCTCATTTTTTACCGCCCTCAACGCTGGTGCTAATTTTTTTGTCAGTGGAAACATGCGAATTTCTACGGAAACAATTGAGGAAAGTGGAATTAGTAGATAGACAGCGGAAAACAGCTGAAGCAAGCGAAAACTTGAGGAATTTCGCGGAGACATGCGGAAATTATCAAAAACAAACTGAAGCAAACGGACGGTCAGCGTAAGTAAACAGAAAAAAGAAGGAAGCAAACAAACCATAGACGTAACGTAGACGATAAACGTAAGCTAGAGGAAGCCAACGGAAACCAGCTAAAGCAAGCGGAACCAGCTGAAGCAAGCGAAAACTAGCTGAAGCAAGCGGAAACTAGCTGAAGCAAGCTAAAACTAGAAGAAACCAACGGAAACCAGATTAAACAAGTGGA
The DNA here is from genome assembly GCA_031308135.1 of Acheta domesticus. Classification (NCBI taxonomy): domain Eukaryota; kingdom Metazoa; phylum Arthropoda; class Insecta; order Orthoptera; family Gryllidae; genus Acheta; species Acheta domesticus. The sequence continues at coordinate 202,806,515 of JAHLJT010000631.1, read as the reverse complement.
AGGCAACAGAAGCCAGTGAAAGCCAGAAACAGCTAGCGGAAGGCAGTGGAAGACAATGTAAGCCAATGCGCTGGTCTCCTTTCGTAATGCGACGGTCTGCTAAATATCTCCCATTTTTCCTCTGCCCTGGATTCGCCTGTGACGAGTGGCGCGGAAGGGGATCGCCTTTCCCGACGTATTCAGAGCTGTTTCCAATACGCAAAAGGCCGCCCGCCTTATTCCCTGACGCCATGCGCCACACGACACTTCGCGCTGCACGCCGGGCGCTCCTGTGCCTTTAGAGGTTTCCTGTTGAACGAAACGTCACGTGGATGCGTACATCTTCCTCGTGCGTAGCGGTCCGCCACCAGGAAAAAACGCAGGAAAACTTAAAGACGCCATGCGGATGGTGACCTATTTTGTGGAGATTGTTGCGATACTGGAAAGAGGAAGTAAGAAGAGGATAATTAGTTAACTTTTTACTTTTGTAATTTTAGTTCTCTTGTATATACTATGTACATTAAAAGTAAGTAAAAAATCGTTATGGCAAAAAGTTGGAAAATCATGGACGTGTACAAACGCTGCTTGAGTTGCTAATTCTGTTTTATGTGTTGGCTGGCGATTCATCAGAATTGCTGTGCAGATTCGGGCTGCCAGATTCCATTTAAGCCAGGCATGTCAAACCGCGACCAAACGAGCGACTTGTCTGCCTGAGATGCCTGGTGCTCCTGAGAGCACGGGCAACTTCCCCAGCCTCCACTCCCATTTCCCCTCCAAATCCAAAAAGAGGTTTACATGCTCAGGATAAAGCGGCATCAAATGGGGAATAATGGATTCTTATGAAAATGTATTTGCCAGATTGTTACCGAGATGTGATTTAAGTTTACATTTTTTACTATTTGTTACTATTTCATGTTTATTTTTTAAATTTTCCCTGATTTAAACATGTTTGTCAAAGGGAAGGAAAATGTTTAAATGGGAAATTCTTTCCTTCTTCTTGTTTTACGTTATACCTTACTAAATAATTAATTTATTCTTTGTATTCAGCAATAATTTAGAATACATTAGCAGGGCTCTGTAAGTTAACGATTCTAGCTCACAGACGGAGAACTCATTAATAAATTGGAATTTTCTCGTTTCCCACAAAATATAAAATCTGCTAACCCTCCATTTACCAATTTTGGGAGAATGCTGTGCTTTTGTCCTGTTTTTGTGTTGAATGCTCGGATTGGATTTCATTAATAACTAAAGAAGGCTTGCAAACAAAAATTAAATAATGACTGTTTCAAACATCGAACAATTGTAATGAACAATCTGCTCAAAAGAGAGGGTACTGAAAACGCGTATGATTTCAGTCCCTATTTCCGAAATGCGTCCTAGATTTGAATATGATTAAGAACACAAAATTCCGTAAAATTTTCAAATGGGACCATATGTTAATGGGCTCCCAGACGATCACTTTCGAAAAGTTTACTTAAATTTTTATTCAATTCCCTGACACTAGAGAAGCGGACAAGAAGTTCTAAACATAATCTACAATAACGCTCATAAAACCTTAATATTCATATATTACCATTGACTTCCATACAACATTATTGCTAGATTGAAATAATTCTTATCTGTATCGTTACCGAGTTAGGCCTTTGCAATTATTAGTGTTGCGGACGTGAATAAACAGGAATGGACAACATATGTCGAACCTACCCATAAAATGAATGGTATTTGTAATATTTATTGTTCATTATAACTTTTTAATAAGACGTTATCCACATTTACTATTAGTGATAAAATTATTTTAAATTAAAAATAAATAAAACAAAGGCACGGATTATACTGAATTCGAAATATGTGTATCCATGCAGAAAACCTTCAAATCATCCAACAAACCATTTATTGATATTTTCAAATGTATTTTTCTATCATCAAATAGTACGTCCAACATATACAAAATTCAGGCATAAATCTGAAGAAAAAGATCCCATTTTTAGTTGAATGAAGCTCAAAAATACCTGATATACGTATGTTGTTTCTGATAAATTGAAAAAACAACAGTGTATAGATACAATTATTTAAAACTTCCACGGAGTCGCTTTACTCCCAACAAACTGTTTGTGGACAAGTTCACTGCCTCCCGCGAATGGCAATCGCGGCATCGACGACAGCTTGCGCTTCATTGCGCGTTTGTTTTTACATACGTGCAACGTTAATTATGAAACAATAAAAATACGCAATGCAGAGGCAAATTAACGTAAACAAAATTGTCTAACATTACATACAATGGATATTTAATGACGCCCCTCTCGGCTGAATGAGTTTCACGGCAGCGTAGTTTTCGCTTTAGTAATGAGCTACTTGATTGCGAGTCCACTGCATTAAAAAGGCGACTTCAGGCTCCAGTGCTCTCTTGGATGTGAACTGACACAGCTGTGTCCCACTTGGTTTGATGCTGCTCGTTGCGAGGACAAAAAGTTAGCCATGAACTGAGTTATATCATTGTGCCAAATGGTTATGATGCAACTACATGCTGCATGCTACTTTTTAATATTAGAGATCTGATGAACCAGAAAAATAACGGTGAAATTTTCTCTAAAGATTCATGTAATGAAAGCGTGTAGTGCGTTATGTCTGTTTCTTTCCTATTTTTCTGCAGTTAGAGGCTTTTGCGAACTGGATGGAATATTAGGGACAAAAATATTGAATTATAAACTTATCTTAAAAGAGTGCATTATATATTTTAGGTTAGAATTATTATATATAGATTTTATACAATATCAGTGTTTTAATGCAGCATTTTGCATTTTCCTGTATTGTTCGAATGCTTTGCTAAATTGATTCAGAAAACTCAATATAAATATTGTTTAAGTTCTTATATTACAGAATTCAAAAGTAGACAAGAGTTCTCTGAAGTAAATGAGTAATTAATTCAAATGTTTTAATTGTATTAAGATTTGTCTTCCCTACAATATGCATGTTCATATGAGATCCCAGAAAAAAATATTTATTTTATAATAATTGTCTTGAGAAAGAATGCAATACTTCCAATATAGTTATTTATCTATCAAGACCCAAAAATGAATTATTTTCCATGAAGTGTGAACCTAACCGAGTTTGTAACTGAGGAGCTAAGGTAGGTAAACTCCCAATTTTAGGTTTGAATTTTTAGTTTTTTCTCAATTATTCCATGCGGTTTCGTCGTATAGATGCAGTTGTTCTCCTACATTATCGCCTCTGAAGTTGTCAATACTGTAACAATTGCTAAAGCGCGTAGAAATTGTGTCTACTTTTGGCGATTTGTTTCATAAGTATGGAGTGTGATATTCCAGAGATAATAACTGAGGAAGCTGAAGCTGCTACTGAGAGTTTACTTCCTCAAAAATCAAAGGATACTTACGAAAGAGAGTATGAACTCTTTTTAAAATTGGAAAGAGAGAAAAGTGTAACAATGGTAAATAAAAGAACTACGCTGGCAAATTTCTATGAAAACATATTACACTTTCATAAGTAAAGCTAATTTAATTGGGTACAATAACTAACTTTATTTGTACAATAGTCCCAAACAGTGAAACAGTCAACATTATGGAGCAAATATTCAATTAAACATATTCTGTATTTGATAAATAACAAATATTCTTTGCCAAAGTGTCAACAGTCATTTGTACATTGTCTTGTTTACTTGATGTTGCCATGGTTATGTCCTTCATATTATTATTATCATCCCTTCATATTATTCATTCTTGGCCTAGGCCGCCAAAGCTCAGCTTTGTGGCGTATAAATGCTCTGCGAAATGCGGGTTTTGAAGTGAAGGTACGAAAACATTTTAATTGTAAATAATGTACGGAAATAATCAGCATGTTCGTTCTATTTGCCTCAACGATGCATGAAGGTAGTAAAAAACATTACTGGTTTGTGTAGTTCTCACGTAAAGTAAATTAAGAAATACTATTCACAGAGCCTTTGATTTCTTTATTTCAGACTAATTACTTTTCAGCATATTCATCTAGGGCTAATTCGCAGCTATTATATGAAGTGCTATCATGTCGAAATCTTTATAATTTCTTTCTTACCTCACATTCAGTATTTGTCTCCTCCCACCCTTAAATTTCATTGTATCCTATTTCGCGTTGTATTTGAATGTCAGTAATCTACTATTTTGATTTCTGTAAAATGTTGATGAACATTTTTACATGAACTGATACTTTATCTAAAATTTAGGTTATGTAATAATAAATATAAAACAATATGTATGAAAACGTACTTTAATATGAACTTTGAAAATTTTGATGAGAGTACTAGATGTTATGGGCCTATCATAAAAGAGATCTGATTTCCCAACAATTAGTATTTGTAAAAAAATATAAAACTTTCTACAACGCGGATCTCTTTTTACAAGTTGTAATAAGCTCAACCATCATTCGAGTCTCCGTCGAGATGAAACCTCGGACATATCACGCAACGAGAATGTTAGAAGCCCTCACCAACAGTATTAACAGAGACACCAATCTGTCGCTGTTTATAACACTCCTCCATCGCATAACGCTATTCCATTATCGTTCCTTGACCTTCGACAAAGGTTTTACGTTCATCACACTGGAGCGCCAGGATAGAAGTGACGCTGTTTGAACAGGACGTGGACAGGGCTCTCGAGACCTACAAGCTGCAGCACCTACAAAAACGGAAGCCATGCATCACGATTTGGCACTAACAATTTAATGAACACGTCAGAACAGGGCTTGTGACATAAATCAACGCACTCCCACACGACCCTTTCTCGAGGAGGAGAAGAAGAGGGACGATTCGACCTGCGGCGCGGCCCGTGCGCTTCGACCTTAACGAGACGAACAAAAGGATCGATTCTTTTTATCGACGTCATCACGGGCCGTGCGAAGGCTCGGCGCGGGGGGCGTTGAAATTGATTTTTGTTCGTGGCCGCCAGCGCGCGCCCACGCTTGCCAACTGCTGAGATTTGTTTGTTGCGGAATGCGGGAAGAGATATTGAATCAGTCACTATAGATCAATAAAGTCCCACAGACCTGGACGTTTCAGAAAAAGATCTTGATTAGTTCATTCACCCTTGCGTTTGATCTTGGTGGTAGAATGATGAATATTCCTTGAAAGCTGAGTGTCTGCAGAATTGGACTGGAATCATTTCTTGACTAAAAGTAGCATATTTTGAATTACAGAAGCTGGAAATTAATAATTACAGGAGCCAGAAAAAACTAACCTCAGCCCTTCCGTTCGTATTAACATATTCTTCGAGTGCCACAAATTCGTTATTAACTATTCAATGGGTGCAATCAGAAATGAACCAGTACAAATATTTTTGCTAAAACAAATATGTAATTTGCAGTGTCTTCTAAAGGGATCCAAATAAAAGAATTTAAATATAAATTAATTAGAAGCAAGCACACTTTTACAATTACTAAAAACCTTTCAGACTTATACTATGTATACATTTTCCGCACAATCAGCAGTGTTTTAATCTGGAATCGCGACAGATGCTGCGTGCTGCTGACTATCATGTATTGTGATGAAGGAAGTGGTAATCAAAGTAAATTTTATATTCAAACACACTTTACTTGATCTCCAGGAAGGACCTCAAGAAGTATTTTGAACAGTTAAGAAGTTAAAGCTGAGTCCGATCTCATAATTTCTTACTAGCCGGAAAACCCTAATTCCCAAACTCCACGAGCAAGCGTTGAGAAGCTGCAGCAAGGCATACAATCTGTGCTGCATGCCAAAGTGTTCAATGTTATTATACGATAATGAAGATCTCGGGAGCATATTCACTTCAGATTGAAATTGAATTAAAAGTCCAGAATGTATGTAAAATATTTCTATAACTATCATCTGTAACGAATTCACTTTAGCCTATTATTCTGCTTTTTTTTGTCGCAACTTATTTATTTTTTCCTCTAGGGTTTTTTGCCCCTCCACAGCAGGTTGGCTTTTACGTGCAGATGGGATGCATATTCGACCATAATCCACTTTCGGGCTCCTCTGATCTGCGGTCAGCAGAACGCTAGGCCCTCCGCTACAACACATACATGAGAGACAAGGGTCAAACACTACGCCCTTGGCGAGACTCGAATCCGCGACCCTTCGAACCGAAGCGTTGAGGTATACGCTCAGCCACCTCGGCCTTCCAGATCGGCCGAAATTTATTTATAGGAGTATTCGTACTAATACTGAACGGCTGAAGAACGTATAGATGGGAGTATATTCATTTTCGCCACAATGTGGCGTAGGATCTAGCCTCCAATTATATTTTCTAATCTCGTTCTGTATTGTGTGTCTCATCCAAAATACATTGTGAGCAAGGTTATTTTATTCGGATGAACAATGTTTCTTCTTGTAAGACGAATGATCTGTAACTATCAGAGTTCGTTATTTAGTGAAATTGACATTTTTAATGATTTTTTCGGCAGATATAATAGATTTGGATTCATTTTTTTTATAAAATCATAGAAGGGCAACATCATTTTTATTTCGATGTTACGAACCAGCTGACCACTTATTTATTAAGGCGATATTTAGTGAATTTTCACGTTGCATATTAATCTTCAGTAAGTACAGTTGTCATGAATTGATGAAAAAGTAATACACCATTGTCAAGAGCCATCTGTTATCTTTCTGGCTTCGGTTTTCGTTTGGAGCGGATGAATAATGAAAATTTAACTGCACAAAGGTTTAAAACCTATACTTACCGGAGGAGCAACCGTGGTATGAATGTACCTTCGTAGGAGTCTACGAAAATACAACAAAGAAAACAATCATGTTATTAATCAAGTTACTGACGCTCTTAATATCATCTAACAATATCGATATCTTGATCAACCCATATAGTCCAAGCTACCAATACCGCCTACTAATTACTATAGTTTCCACTAATTCAATCACAAAAATAAGGTAGAAACAACGCCCGAGAAACGGCGTTGGTGGCAGACTCGAAGAGCTGCCCTACCTGAAGGCACAGGGCCTGCGAAGGGCGGCCTCGTAGCTCGTTTCACGGCGCGCGTCCTAAACTCCTAATGAAGTTCCTTCCCGCCTGCGCGCCCGCCCGCCCGCGCGCCCGCCCTCCTGATGCATCGCCCCGCGCGGGGCGAGGGTCGCGGCCAAGGAGGGGGCGGGGTCCGGGGTCTGATTGCGCGGGGTTAATTTATCGAGATGGAGGTGGCAAACAAACACAATTAAGGGGCATCGCCGTTTAAGAGCGACCGGCGACGCGGCGTTTGACCCGGACCTCGGGCGATTGGCCCGGCATCATTTACGGCGCAGGCGCTGCCACCGCAGGTAGAGGCCCGCGTCTGTCCGGCCGGCCCGCTGATGAGAAATGGGGAGGTGTTTTACTCCGGAGGCCGAGGGCGGGGTGCGGGAGGGGGAGGGGGAGGGGGTGGGGGGAAAGGAATTTGCTGTCGCGGCTGCTAGCGTGTATGACAAACGTCGCCACATGTGTCTTCCTATGAAACCCTAGTCACACTTGTCACCCGTTTCATTACCACTGTTGGGGAATTGCGCAAGAGGTTGTTTTTATCTTGAATGATTTGGACGAGCCTTACTTTTGATTTTGGGTGCCAGAAAATGTTCGACACAAAATGAATTACATACATTAAAAACATTGATGCTTGAAGAATATTCTGAGTATAATGTGTTTCTTCTTCTGCTTCTTCTCATTCAAAAATAGTCTAAGCTAGGGGTGAAGTATCGAACAAGAAATCTAGTTTATTGTATTTTACACGAAGAATTATTTTACATTAACAATATAAGAAAATTATTGGATGAAATATTTTGGAAAACAGACTGAATGTTGAATTATTCGTGCCTGTAATAATGCACATTACATTCAAACATCAATTTAGAAACCACTTTGACACGAAGTATCGGCACTTGAAATCAGCCAGCAAAGTAAAATAGCATTATAGAACTTCCCTCTTCCTCTGTCTCCATTTGTAGCTTTTAATGACTGATTTTAATCAAAAATAAAAATAATCTTATCTAGTCTTGCAACTCTATTATTTACTTTCGCAACTCTATTTATTACTCTACTATTAACTATTACTTTCTTACTCTACTTCTTAACTATTAATACATTCAATTCCAAATTTTTTCTCTCTGTGTGTCATAATGCTTCTGGTGCGAGTGTCTTATCGTATGCAACTACTAATCTTAAATCAAGGAGTCATATTCGGACAGAAAAGATGGTAAGTAAAATAACAAGATCCCTGAAATCCTACTTGTGTATTTCCGGCCAATTTACGTATTTCTTCCATTTAATCAAAACCATCAAAACAAGTTCGTGTTGACAAAAAATATCGAAGTTGAAACTCAAAATAGAGTCGACTCTCTAGAGCGACTAATCTGAATGTATAAACAGACAATTTGGAGTCTCTAGACAAAGCAAAATCTTTTTCCAAAACAACATGCACAGGAATATTTGCGAAAAAGAAACGGTGCACCAACTAAAATGGATATCTGCTTCTGGACAGGAGATCCCATGAACATTCATAATAAAGCTTATATTACAAAATATTCAAAGATTCTTCACCATTCTTTTTTCGTATTTTACCTCTTGTATATTTTTTCTTTTCTTCCTTATTTTCTTTCTGTTTCTCCTGGGAGCAGAACTTGAGGACATTCTACCCATCCTGTCAAATCGTATTTACCAGCTTTTTCCTGTAGCACCCTACAGTAACCCGCCTCTCTCCATCCAAACCCATTACGCTCACCCCAAGACCGCACCGTCTTCTACAAACATCCCCGCTCCCATCCTCATTGCGTTGAAACTCGCCCCGCTCTCCCCCTCACAACTCACTACTTCCAACCCAGACTGCCCCAACAACAGTCCAATCCTCAATCTCCCCAAACCACCCCAACCCATTCCGTGCCATCTCACTTCATCCTAACTCACCCCAACCCCCTTCGCTCTCCTCACGTCTCCACAAACAGTTCCAAACCACCCCTCACTATCCCACTTCAACCCGACCAATCCACCCCCCCCTGTTTCAACCCTCAGCTTGTCTACCCCAATCGTTCCAATCCGACCTGCATATCTCCCTTCAACACCAACCCTTTCCACTCTCTTAGCCTCAATTTTCAAATCCTCTCGAACCGATCCAACCCATCCCGCATCATGCGACTTCAACCCAGCCCGCTGAAATCCTTCTCACGTCTCTACAAACCGTTCCAACTCACCCTGCCCCACCCCACTTCAACTCAACTCACCCCAACCCCATTCGCTCCAAAGTACCTCACGTCTCCCCAAACGCTCCATCCCACCACGTACCAACCCACTTCAACCCATCGCAACCCCCTCATTCACGCCCCGCCCAGTCCATCCCCCGCGATCGCGTGCGCGGCCGCCGGTAAAGCTGTCCGCCAGTGCCCTGCACGACCGACCTGCGGCCGCGCGCCGAAGTTATGTACAGCCTGCCTTAAGCCTCCACCGCGCGCGCCCCGGCTTCGGGGCCGACTTCCGTAAATATCCGCGGGGACACCTGGTCGAGCGGGCGGGCGGGCGGGCGGGCGGGCGGGCGGGCGGGCGGGCGGGCGGGCGGGCGGGCGGGCGGGCGGGCGGGCGGGCGGGCGGGCGGGCGGGCGGGCGGGCGGGCGGGCGGCCGGCCGGCAGAACGCCAGCGCCCAGCCGCCCCGCCGCCCCCGCGCCCGCAGCGCGTAATGGGACATTGTCTCTCACGCATTTCTCCGCATAAAATTGGGGCGTAAACATGTCTTTGTCTCTCGGGCGACTTACGACCGAGTGGGCGGGATCCTTCAATTGTACGGTCGAGGGTCGGGCGCACTGTGGGCAAGGCGGTGAACAGAGACAAACAATTTGCCTGGGGTTTCCCCGAAGTGTGTGCTCTGGAAAATATACAAAGAATTGGAATTACGTGGAAGGTATATATGTAAATGGTAATGTGTGCCACTGACAACGCAGGGAAAATAGATATTTCTTCCAAATCCTAACCGAGAGTAAAATATAGTGAACTAAATTTGAAGAGTGTCGTAAGGAATACGCATTTTGCGATCTTGGAATACTTTTGGAATCTGGCATTTAAATGCCTTTGTAAATAAATCAAATTGGCTGAAATGTGGAAATTTGTAACCAACCTGTAATCATTTTCATTCACATTTTTTTACCAAATTATTAATGTATATTAATTATTAATAATATTATATTCAAAATTTTCACATTTGTGAATTTTTTATCACTTGATACCACGTAAAATCCAATTATGATATTTATATACACAAATACTTGAACTGCATTTACTGAAATATGAGATGTACACAATGATTGAAGTATATAGAACATTTATTTCTGTGATATTTTATCCTTAATTTCCTTTGAAGTAGGTGTCGAATCAACACCAAATCTCCTAATATTGTAGTAATTTATTTTTTTATATAAATGAACAGTCAAATTGCCATATACATTCGATATATGTCATTTATTCAATTCAGTAATAAAATAATGTATAAAATATCACTGTTCAAATTATGTCAAAGAATACAATACACAGTACGCTGGGGAAACTGACAGAAAGGGAAACAGTATGAAGATTTACTCCACACGCATTTCAATTTTTGTCCTTCCTTGTTTCAGCAATAAAAGAGCACCCACAGAGCCTAATCCACAAGCTTCCCTATTCCTCGTTTTGGAGTCCTCAGGTGCCTCCCTCCGTTTCCTCCTCCTCCTCCACCTCGTTCCCTCCTCCGCAGGCTCATTAGACTCCAGGCGAAGGAATGCCAGAGCCCGGGGCACCCCGCCCTATCCCGCCCTGGCCCGCCCCTCTCCGCCCCATGCCACCTCGCCCCGCCCCCGCCCCGCCCAGCCCCCTCTTAGCAGCGACAGATCGAGGCGCGCCGGCCGCCCGCCCACCTGCCAGCCTCTCTTGACTGGCGGCTCGCGCTGCCAGATACGGTACGAGAACGACTCCGGCCCATAATGAATGGAGCTGTGCGGAAAGGCTTGGGGAATTGGAGAGTAGAGCGAAATGATTTTCCACAGATTAGATCTTATTAAGGACTGGCCGGAACGCTTTCCTGATTGCGGTGGGGTCTGGAGATGTGTTGCTTATTAGAGTTTAATACCGGCGAGGGATTTACGGTCAGGCAATATGGGCACGTGCCTTAGGCGGAAATAGCCTTGCCGAAACATTTTGAACAAAAGGTTGGAAACAAAGAAGTCGCTTGATGAACTTTTCTGAGAAATTTTTTTTTCATGACGTCTTTCCTGCTGGACTTATGGTCTGTTTTCTCTTATGGCTTACTTGGCAAGATTTATTGCGGGACTACGATTTCTACGTTCAGAACACAATTATTATTTTTTTACAATTGCAATAAACCCAGAAATACGATTAAAAATAGTTTAGTTGTTAGCACAATTATTCACATTGTTGATCATCTACGTTGAAGAATAATTTCAATTTATATTTTTTTCATTTTATACGTTTAGACTTGTTTTGGAATTGGTTAGGAAATTATACGAGAACGATTCCTCGGTTCAGTTACTGTTAGTGTTGTTTATTTTGGATTGCCAAGTTTGGAAGGTTTTCAAGCAAAAACTAACATATTACACAAACCACAATGAAGCGGCTGACTCAGGTTTATTGTGGATACGCCAGACGTATGATCTATATGACGCTTCTTTAATGAAAAAATAAATTGTTTGTAATTGATTGTAGAAGAGACTTCAATGTATGTTCTTGCAGTTTAGGAGGTTACCACTCTCACATTTAAACTCAACGTCTCATTGACCGATTGCCTCTATTGTTGGAGTTAGAATCGTGACAGGAAATTTATGTCCGGAGGAGAAACTAAGGACAGGTAAATAATATACGAAGTACTATTGTAAGAAATATTTATAAGCACAGAAAGGAAAGATAATTTACATTTGTTCCGTTCTTGAAATGCCGTCAGTGCAGTGTTAAATTTTATTTGTTTAATTTTCACAAATCTTTGAAAGGATCCCAAGAACTTACTTCGAGAAGAAAGCACTTAAAAATTAATTAAAACATTTGTTTCCCCTGGACACATAATATACACGTAGTTCTCGAAGGTATCTGTAGAATGCGCTACTTATCTCCTTTTGCCACACAATTTTAATAATTTACAACTAATGTTAATTATCAATAATTATAAATCAATACGTCTACATTACATAATTCCTGTTGTGATATTCTTTATTTGTTTCTTCTTATTCGTATTTCTAATTCTTATTATTCGCTAAAATGTTACGATAAGAACCTTGTAAAACATTTTTAATCTTATATGAATCTTCACATGACGATTGTAATTTGTCATGTTCAAAATAAACATAGTCACACTCACGAAGTTGTGGGTAACTATAACATTTCATACTATTGTAAATAAACCCATAAATCTGTTCTCAGGCATTTAATATACTGGAACTGTTTTATCCACACAAAGGTAAAAAATGTCCTGTTGCAAAAAGTTTGGTAGGACTTCGAACATATGATTCAGTAAGTTCAACGGTTCTCACTTTGAGGAGCTGAATATGTAACAATTTGTAGGATGAATTTGTGCTGATTGATTGATCAAGTCAGCCATTTTTATAAATTTCACGTCATAATGCAGAAGCTTGAAATCTCATAATATTGACAAAATTAAATCGTAAACAGTTCGCCACACAGTTGTTGACAAATTTTGTTACAGTGGATCATCCTATGCAAAGTTTATTGTGAGTAAATGGAAATAAATATTTCTTAGAACGGAAGACCCATTCTTCGAGATTTCAGAAACTTGATTCCAATTATGTTATTATATCATTTAAATTATAACAAACTGAAATAGTTCTAAATTGAAAAAAGGATACAAAAAATCTTCTTTACGACGATGAATAATAGTACCTCCGTAGATATAAACTTTCTGCAAAGGTCATTACTCAAAGGTGAATTTTCCTCATTGAACCCTTGGAATTCCATAGTTACAAACTTCATGATTCTCCGAGAAACCGATAATTCTCAAAGCTCAGGTATTGTATGTACGACACACAACCGCTCCACAAACAATTTCTTGGAAGCTCTTCCAGATAAAACCTCGTTCCAGGAAAACGTGTCTCGCCCCGAGAGAGATCCCTGCGGCACGCCTCGCCTCGGCGCGGCACTGTGCGGAGCGTCGTGGCATGGCGTGCACTCGGGCTGCAACCGCAGCCTCTTCCTAAGATTCGTATTCACCACGGCGGCGGCGGCGGCGGCGTCTACGTCTCGGCGGCGGCGGCGGAGGCGGCGGCGATCTCGAGTAACCCCGTACGTGCACGCGGTCGGATGTGCGGCGAATACGCGGCGCGGCTATCTGCGGGGCGCAGCAGATTGCGCCCGTGCCTGGCCGCACGCGCGCAGACGTGCCCGCGTGCGTGCGTGCGAGCGAGCGACTGCGAGCGTGCGCGCGCTCTCGCCCGCCCGCCCGCGCGCGACGACGACGTCGAGGGCCTGGGTTCAAGGCGAGCGCGCGGAGACGCGACGCGACGCTGCGCGAAGCGCACCAGACGCCGTTGCCAGATCGGCGTCTCGCGCGGCCGTTGCCTCGGAAATTATTTTGGCGCACGAAACGTTGTAGAAGGAGTTTTTGGAATCGATTGGCTAATACGGTTTGCTTTGCCAAGTACCCATTAAGAAGTATTCATACGACTTTTGTGTCTTATGAATTCAATAAATGAGATAGGTTTCACGGAATCAAACCTATTTTCTCGTATAAGTACCTACGTTTTGACAGCATGCTGGTCATCATCAGAACTGAATTCAGTTCTTCCGACTGCAGTCAATAACTGCATGTGGTGAAGATAAGGGGGTCAAAACACGAAATACCACGAAGGGGTTAGAAAACACGAAATACAACATACTGTGGTATTTCGAATCATTTTCTCATTAGCTAAAACATAATATATTAGGAGTTTCTGGAAAAATTTAGATTAAATTCTTAATCACCTCTCCATCCTTTGAAAGGGAAATAAAGCTTCCTGGCCCCTGAAGTACATTCCATTAATGTACGCATGTAAAGAACATCGACCCTAAACACTCAGGCCAAAATTTGAATTCGCTTTTCCAATTCAATATATCAATCTTCGAGGTCAGTTAACACTGTAGTTTGATCTCTGTCATAAAGTACTTACTACAAAGAACATTTGGAAACAAGAATAAAGAAATGAATCAATGTCTAATGAGGATATTGTGAGATCTTTCCTGAGCAAACTTGCAGGCTAATACGCAAAGGCGACGCTAATGATCATGGAATGGACTATCAGAGGAGTTGGGAATATTATTATACAAAATCTACAGCTTAATGTCCAAAAAGTTGTTTAAAATTTTATTAACCTTTGTTCATGGATAAATCAAATGGGCTTCCGAAAACATTCATGTCACAAACACAAACGTTGGAGGCGGGTGCGTTTGTGATGCGATTTCACAGGCCAGTGCGATAGAATACGCGTTGCGAGATCACGTATTTTTAGGCCTCCATTCCTGTCCCAACTCCCCCCGTTCTACCGGCTTAGGAAGCTCAGAGCATCCACTGATGTCACTGCAGTACCTCTACCGTGAGGTTCTAAGATTTCAGTCCCGACGGTGATAAGAATTCCGACACAAGCTAAATAGCTAGGTCGAATTCGATTGTTGTGTGAAGGAGAATTCTAGTGATCAGCTGTTTTGATCAGAAGTCGTTCCGTGATTTTTCCAATCGCTATCAGACATACGCCAGGAAGTACTCCATCAAATAATTCATGGACTGCGCATGAACATCGCTTTCTCACTCTTGTTTTCTCTTCTCTCCTTGCACTTACATGCATAGCTCTACCACACATGTCGGGTGACAAGTCGGGAGCGGCCCCGACTGTGGCGGTGCACCGCTGGTGAAGATATCTGGTTGAAAAAACAGCAAGCCAACGTGCAGGTCAGCGACGAATGTCGACGTGCAGCGGGGAAAGATCAGGTCACATCCGATGATAAAAACAAACTACACTTACGGGACCAATGATCGCAGCAGTTGAGGCGCCAGAGAAAACAAAATAATCAATCAACCGACCACCCCCAATCTGTCCTTGTTTTCAGTCTTGCATTTCAAGTACTCTGGGCCTGATAGTGCCATTGGAATGAATCAAAATACTTTTATTAGAAAGTAGTATTACATCTAAATGTGTTGACTTGCACTTCGGTGATGATTTCGTAACTATTTGTGAAGTATTCATGAAAAATTGAGGAGTGCCTACTTGAATTTTGCTTCAAGAGGTGGAGAAGAAGAATCGGAGTAGTGTTTACAAAAAACATTTAGTTAGTTGCCTTTTCTTCTGTTTAGAAGTGAACGAAACTCCGTTAAGATTGCAATAAAACTGTAGAACTGTAGACTGGCAAATAAAGAAACCATCAAACATTCGTTTTTACATAAACGAAAATAATGATCTGAAAAATGTAGACTTAATTTTTCCCGACAAAATGCTGTACATTCAAAATGTAGTGAAAGCCTTGTCGAAATCATTAAAGAATTCCCAAGATTAAGATGAACTCAAATTGCTCGGGGTTGCGGAGAGAGACGAAAACTGGAGCGTAAGTAGCTGCGACGCATCAATTTTGAAGTTGTTTTACAAATTCAGAAATATATTTTATTCGTTTCTCATTATAAAGGCAATTAAAAGCTTGATTAATAATTAATGTTTCATACTCATTATGTCCTTACGCTTCTACTGAATGTTAATTTTGTCTTTCCATTTTAAACCTTCTTTTACGCGGGTGAAGCATATCAGCAAAAATAAGTAAAATAATTGCAAATATATGTGAATGCATTTTCTTTGTACAATAAATATGAATAGATGATCGTGTACTATGCACGTACTTACAAAAAATGTCGGAAAGCAATTTAAATAATATGTGACAATCTTAAGTACGGTATGTTATCTAGAATCTGCAGTACTAATTTCCACAGCGCGCAGAAGTTGAAAGAAAACATCCAGCGATGTGAGAGGTATGTACGCTCTTGTTAGATACCCTGGAACGTGAGAAAAATCTAAAAGCAATTAAATAGTTTCTATTTAGACGAAAAATGCAAACATTTTATTGTATTATTCCGCCTGTTCTCGTACTACACGTACCGAGTGAATTTACATACTGAATTTACTTACGACACAGCTGAAGTCATGAGATAGCAAGGAAGAGGCCACCCGCGATAAAATATTTGTTTATTTAACGGGAACGATTTTATAAGTTATTTTAATTGATTTGGTACTTAAAGATAAAGTTATTTGGTACTTAAAGTTAAAGTTAAAGTTATTTGGTACTTAAAGTTAAAGTTATTTGGTACTTAAAGTTAAAGTTAAAGTTATTTGGTACTTAAAGTTAAAGTTATTTGGTACTTAAAGTTAAAGTTAAGTATTTGGTACTTAAAGTTATCGTTAGTTCGGTACTTAAAGTTATATTTAGTATTATTTAAAGTTATTTGGTATTTAAAGAATATTCCTGTAGACTCATTTTGTTTAAAAATTTATTTTATTGTAATGCGGTACGAGAGTCTATACTTTGTTATTCTTGTGTGCTTAATACTTTTTGGTAAAGCATTTTGAGCGGTTTGTTAAGCAGGATTTTGTTTGTGCACTAATCACAGAGTGAATGTGAAAAGTGAATAAGTGTTCTTGGAATTGTGAAACATATAAAGGTCTCACCATACTTTAATGTCAGGCACTTGATCACACAGAGAAATCGATTTCTAATTAATAATCCTGATATATGTATATAATATATAATATAATATAATACATATAATATAATAAATTATATATAATTTTATTATATATATAATAATATTCATGTTACCCTGTATTCAATTTAATTAATATGGATTTTCTGTCACATCCCCGATCCCTTCCTCAATAACAGCACTCATATGACATCAAAAATTCAATTTAAAATTGCAGCGACGAGAATCACGCAATATTACCAAATGAGCTACTAATTTCCATTTTGCATCTATTGGTGGACACCAATAAATTCAGTTCGGCACGTATGCGTATAGTGTGTTTAATATTTATCACTCGCAAACATTGTGTTCACTTTTAAATGAACCGCTGCAGTAAACAAATTTGTATCAACAGTTTCTCAGAATGGCGTAAAGACCCCAAACATTGGAAACAATAAATAGCTAGAAAAATGAATTCAGCGAGAATGTTAAAATATTTACAATTACTGATATGAAAATAATTATCCTAATGTGTCATCAACGTTATTAATTATATCACGAATAAAAACATTTTTAAAATTGAAACTAGTCCTTGAGTAACAAAAACAACCTTTTTTCATGTTTACGATTTTGTATTTCTCGAACAACAGAAATTTTCTTTCGTTAAAAAAACAGTTTGGTTTTGTAGTAATGCTTTTGTAAATTTTTAATAAACGAGAACATGATACTAAATTTTTAGCTTATCAATAATCGTATCGAAATAAAAACATTTGAATTAACACAACAGATATTTTTAACAGTGATATTTTTAGTAAGGAGTAGGAGAAAATATTTCAAATGATGACCTCAAATTTTGTACTTTTCCGCCTCGGAAACAGTAGAAAGTGATAACCCATTCCGCGGATGTACTCCGGCAAATATTTCTAAGTCCGATGACGACTGTTACTTTTCGCACGAAAATGTATAAGTCTCACTTTCAACTACAAGGTCCGCACACTATTTGCACTCCACGAAACTCAAGAGCCGAGTTCACGACCTACACTCCACCACTCTGAGTCAGACTGTAACGATCTGCACTCACGAAGCTCCAGTCCGAATGAATGTTTTTTCTGTTTTTGCAACCCTTGATGGGTCGGTAGCGTCCCACGTTCTATTTTTCCAAAACACGCGGTAAACACCAGAAAGTCTAATTGCCCCCCGCCAACCGCTCATTTTCTTACACCCCATGTAGCCGCGCCTTCGTCCGTCATACGTTTTTCGACCAATCACATATTCTTTATTATATCGATCTAGCCAGCGTTCCGGCACCTACGAGGCTTTGCAGCTAGTTTATTTACCTGCCCTGCACCATAGCAACCCTCTGCGCTGGCGTTACTAGGGCCGATATCGCCATTTTACAAGTCCATTTAGTCGCCCCGGTATACAACTAATATTATGAATAAACCATGTCC